>OY293832.1:22802231-23184731 GCA_958507055.1 Crioceris asparagi
TGACATTATTATGAAACTCACCAACGAATTTACTCGTTAATATAAATTTAAAAATAAAGTTAGGTTATGAAAATGAGATGTTGGGTTTGTTCGTAGAGTAAAATCTCCAACCGATTGCAGTTTTTTTTGTGCGCATGAACGGTTTGTGATTGGTTTGTAACTAACTTGCTCTGCGAACATTAATCTCGACTCCATATACGCCACCTTCTGGAAAACGAACAAAATAATATATCTGGACAAAGCAGACAATTCCTACCTACGCCACCGAGTCTTCAAATTTCAAATGTCATTGTTATTGTTTTTGATGCATTGTTCTATTTTGAATTTATGTTCATCCATTATTATTCTGTGCATTATTGTTTATGTCTTTATGATTGGTTTATTGTTTATATCTTTGTGATTGATTGTGTACTTCGTTGTTATCAAGATTTTAGCAGATTGGAAGTTGAAATATATTTTACAAAATTATAAAGTGGCAATGGCAGGTATGTATTTAGATTTTTTAAGTTTGTAATACATAATTATATGGTTATTTTTTAGAATCAACCTCAACCCTTGATGAATTTTTAATTTTCGGGGGAAATTCATCCGAATCATTACAGCAGAATGTTTCATTCTCATGGAACCGATCGAACACTTTGATTCTTTTGGATATTTATAAAAAATATAAATCTAAAGTAGGCACTCTAGAAATAAAAAAAATTAAAAAACTGTGGGAGGTAATTGCCAATGAATTTAAATGGCGCTACAATATTACTCTATCAGCAAATAATTGCGAGAATAGGTGACGTGTTTTAGAGAGAAATTACAAAAAATATGTAGATAATAAAAATCAAACTGGCGCCTGCAGGAAAAATTTTCAATATGTTGAAGAGATGGAAGACATTCTGGGAAGAAAGAAAAATATAATGCCTACAGTTGTTTTGTCCACATGTTCAGTGAGCCAAATTCCCACATGGAAACGTCCGCATGCTACGGTACCTTCTGATCCTGTAGCAGGTTCTTCAAAAAAATTGGAGAACGAAACTATCATAAATGATGAAGTCCCAAACGTGGAACGGAAAAAACGCTATGTTAGTAAACTAAATGACCGAAGAAAAAATTAAAAAAATAATGAAATCTTTGAAAACATTCTCTTGGAAAAAAAGAAAAGAAATGAAGAGAAAAAAGTTTTTGAAGAACACAGATTTGAAAAATATGTAGAAATAAAAACTAAAAAACAAGAATCAATAGATAAACTAAATAATTTATTAACAGAAAATAATGATTTACAAAAACGAAACAATTTCTTGTTACAACAACTGTTGGAAAAACTTTAATTTAATTTCTCGAAAATATATTTGTTTGTTCAGCTGTTACCTATTTGTAATAGATATATAGCTTACAGTTCTGTTCATATTATGGTATATATATATACTTATATAAACATTAAAAAGGAATATTTTACAAATTGTTTTATTTCATAAACTACTACAAAAATATTTGCTTCATACCAGTATTTATAGGTTAGCTAACATATTTGCAACATAATTTCGCATTTCTGCTCCTCCCCTATCGTCTTGTTGATTATCTGGAAGAACATTAGGCTCTTGCTGTGGATCTTCCAAATTTTGAGGGTCTGCGTTTTCACCTTGCTGATATTTATCACCTAGACATAGATTATGCAGAACACAACAGGCTCTTATAAAATTTGCAATATCATGATCATCCCTTAATTTAAGATGGTATCTGTCGGAATTTTTGCTTCAATATACCGAAGCAATGTTCAACAACGTATCTGGTTCTTGACAGTCTAATATTATAATTTTCTTGAATCCTTGTAAGATTACCCAAGTCTTTATATGGTGTGAGTAAATGCCTCAGGCAAGGGTAACCACTATCACCTAAAATATAATTTTCCCCACATTTCTCTGGGAGACTTGTTGACAATGGAGATGCCCTAAATACTCTGCTGTCATGGACAGACCCTGGGTATCCTACCATGATGTCCCTTATTTTTCGTTTGTGATCACAAACTACCTGGAACTATTAGAGAAATATATATGAATATTTTTTGCAAAACATATAACCGACTTCACTCTATTAAAATACACTCGATTAATGAACTCTAAAGCAGATATACAGTTTTTAATTTTAAAGTTGTGCTTTTAATTTCTATACCACTTGATATCACTAAGCACTTTAAAATTATTTTAATCTTTTCAGCATAATATGATTTTAGAAATCTTATATCTGCAAAATATTAATTATTTTTCAATTTAATAAAAATAACAATATATACCTGCATTGAATAATATCCCTTTCTATTTAAATAAGAATCTGGGTCTTCAGAGGGCTTATCAATTCTTACATGAGATCCATCAATGGTTCCTATAACATTTGGGAAACCTCTCAAAGCAAACTGTTCTCTTATTTGTAGCTGTTCTTCTGGGGTAGGCCATGTAATAATGCGTGATGACAAATTGCTCAAAAAATATATACCATACGTTTTATTACTTTAGCTAGAGTACTGATGGCTATTCCAAATCTATCAGCTACATCTCGGTATGATGCTGCTTCGTGTCCAGCAAACCACAAGAAAAGTAGTGTGTAATCATACGAACTTAATTTTCCAAATTCACCACTCTGATAATGGAAATATTCGGAATCTTCAAATCTTCTCGAAATATCGGCAGCTACTCCCCTACTGACCCTAAAATGTTCGAAAAATTCTTCGTCCCTGTACTGGGTCACAGTTTCCTGGATATAGTTCTCATTCTTCTGCTTAGGTCGTCTATGGAAGACTAAAAATAAATCTTCATCGCTTGATGATGAATCCAGCTCAGTTTCAAACATCTGAAAGTATTTAGTTTCCATATAAGTTTTCGATATATTACGTTATGTAGGTACGTGCATACAATTGAAAAACAACCTTAACATTAATATTTGAAAATCGATATACAAATGAAGCATTATTACTTACCATTTTTGTCAGAAACTGGAGAAATTGTATTTGCAGAAAAATATAAAACAAACAAAATACACATTCGTAAACACACAAATCAAATTCAAAATCAGAATAGCTGAACAGAGAATCTAAAAGTGGCTGATGGTCAAACAATTAATGTTTTGTCTTGTCAGATCGTCAACTGTCAAGGGAAAATAGAAGAGAGAGAGAATAAACTTAACACTGCGCAAGTCTCCAACGAGAAATTCCCAACCAGTCATCGGATTGTTCTGATCGATTGCCAACTAGTTATTCGCTCTGAACGAACGCCGGATTTTTAATCAGTAATCAGCAATTTCAGATCTGCGAACACTTTTAACGATATGCGCATGCGTCGTACAGTTGCGGACGGTTTCTGACTGCTCTACGAACAAACCTATTATTTTTCTTTGAGTTGCCGGATTGGTTTTTATATTTCACCCAAACGGCAAGAGTTAGTGTTTATATAATGAATTTAAAAGAAATATTCAACGCCTCTTTATTAGATCTTTATAATAAGAAAGCACATAATTCCAAACTTTACAGCCAAAGTAGCTATAAAAGTGTTGTGGAGAGGTTAATAACCTTACGTGCCAATGGACCATCAAGCGCACAAAAATCTGATTATTATTTCATTAAAAATTTTGATTTACAACGAGTTGATGCACAATATATTCTTCTAAGTAAAAAATTGGCAAAATATTAGCTTGCATAGACGATTTATTTGATATTATTAAAGAATCTCATCATTCAACTGGGCACGGCGGAAGACAAGTTACAACAAAGCTAATAAATCAAAAATACTCAAATATTACCCAAGAAATTGTTACTTTGTTCATTGAGGGCTGTGAGAATTGCCAGTTAAAAAAGAACAAAGCAAGGAAAGGAATTGTGGTGAAACCGATTTTTTCAAATAATCTGAATTCGCGTTGCCAGGTGGATTTGATAGATCTTCAAGCACGACCTGGTCAAGATTATAAATTCATTTTTGTATACCAAGATCACTTAACCAAATATGTCCGGTTACGCCCAATGAAAACAAAAACAGCTAAAGAAACAGCTTACAATCTTCTGGAGGTGTTTACAGATTTGGGTAGTCCATGTGTGCTGCAAAGTGATAATGGGAGAGAATTTGCGAATCAAGTAAGTTTAAGATCATTTCTTTAGTAATTTTACTCTAATTACTTATTTTGATCACAATAATAGGCTCTGATTTTTATTTGAAAGCGGAAACAAGTTATTTTTTTCTTTTTCAGGTTATTGAAGAATTAGTTGAACTGTGGCCAAATTGTCGAATAGTACATGGCAAACCACGGCATTCGCAGTCTCATGGTTCAGTGGAGAGGGCAAACCAGGACATTGAAAATAAACTGGCATCCTGGATGAAAGATAATAATTCAACTAAATGGAGTGAAGGTCTTCGATTTGTGCAGTTCTATAAAAATAGGTTAGTATTCAAGAGAGCGTTCTATTGTTTGATAGTACTTATATAAAGTCGTGACCTGGGAAGTTATGGAGGTTTTTGCTCTTTATCAATATTTTAGTTTCACGAGCCAGAAATCAAACATACAATAATATATTTATTTCATAGGTGCTTTCACTCTGGAATTGGAAGAATTCCTTATGAAGCACTATTTGGCGTCCCATGCAGGGATGGATTAAACGATCTTCCTATGCCCTCAAAAAAAATAAGTATGTTGAAGAGCAAGACTTAGAACTACTTCTTCAAAACTCACGTGATGAAAGCCCCACTGGAACAAACCAGGATATATCTTATATATATCAATGTTTGAAATTTCTGAACAATCAGAGAATACAGAAGTCGATATGGTAGATCAAGAAATAAATGAATCTGTAGGAAGAGAAGTAGAAATAGGTAGTGGTAAAATTAAAAACATTATAATTTATTATTTATGAAAATATGACATTTTAGAAACAGTGGAATCAACTTATATCATAGAACCCACCATTAATACTAGTATGAGCCCATCAAATGAAATTATTATACTCACTTTGCAAGACAAATCTAACTATTCACCAACATTTGAGAGACGTGAGATTTCAGAGAAAACTTCAAATGCAATAATTAAAATTGAAGAAAACAATGAAAATATGCGGAGCTGCTCAATGTGCAAAGAAGGTGATCTATGTTTACTTTGTACTAATAGACAAAATACAGAGAATATAAGAAATGAATGCCGCCAAGCTCAAAAAAGCAAGCTGAAAAAATGCTACAGGTTTCTTCTAAAAAGTTCAAGCCTGGAGATGTTGGAATGACAGTACGTGTACCAATTCCAGACGTCGATAGAAGCCGTTCTGATCATAGAAATATTCTGGCGATTATCATGAGTATCGAAGATAATTTTTATCGACTTGGGACTGTTCATGGAGTGCTGAAACAATTATTCTCACGAAATCGATTTGATTTATGTAAGCAACATTTTTTGTCTCTTGATGATGTCTCTTGATGAAAAGACACAGAAATAAGTATTAGAAGTGCTGTGGGAAAACTTTCAGTCTCAGGTGCAACACAAGGGTATGTAAGGTGTAAATGTAAGAAACGCTGCATGAACAAAAAATGTAAATTCATTTCTACACTTTCATTCTTTTGGATATTTATAAAAAATATAAATCTAAAGTAGGCACTCTAGAAATAAAAAAAATTAAAAAACTGTGGGAGGTAATTGCCAATGAATTTAAATGGCGCTACAATATTACTCTATCAGCAAATAATTGCGAGAATAGGTGACGTGTTTTAGAGAGAAATTACAAAAAATATGTAGATAATAAAAATCAAACTGGCGCCTGCAGGAAAAATTTTCAATATGTTGAAGAGATGGAAGACATTCTGGGAAGAAAGAAAAATATAATGCCTACAGTTGTTTTGTCCACATGTTCAGTGAGCCAAATTCCCACATGGAAACGTCCGCATGCTACGGTACCTTCTGATCCTGTAGCAGGTTCTTCAAAAAAATTGGAGAACGAAACTATCATAAATGATGAAGTCCCAAACGTGGAACGGAAAAAACGCTATGTTAGTAAACTAAATGACCGAAGAAAAAATTAAAAAAATAATGAAATCTTTGTAAACATTCTCTTGGAAAAAAAAAGAAAAGAAATGAAGAGAAAAAAGTTTTTGAAGAACACAGATTTGAAAAATATGTAGAAATAAAAACTATAAAACAAGAATCAATAGATAAACTAAATAATTTATTAACAGAAAATAATGATTTACAAAAACGAAACAATTTCTTGTTACAACAACTGTTGGAAAAACTTTAATTTAATTTCTCGAAAATATATTTGTTTGTTCAGCTGTTACCTATTTGTAATATATATATAGCTTACAGTTCTGTTCATATTATGGTATATATATATACTTATATAAACATTAAAAAGGAATATTTTACAAATTGTTTTATTTCATAAACTACTACAAAAATATTTGCTTCATACCAGTATTTATAGGTTAGCTAACATATTTGCAACATAATTTCGCATTTCTGCTCCTCCCCTATCGTCTTGTTGATTATCTGGAAGAACATTAGGCTCTTGCTGTGGATCTTCCAAATTTTGAGGGTCTGCGTTTTCACCTTGCTGATATTTATCACCTAGACATAGATTATGCAGAACACAACAGGCTCTTATAAAATTTGCAATATCATGATCATCCCTTAATTTAAGATGGTATCTGTCGGAATTTTTGCTTCAATATACCGAAGCAATGTTCAACAACGTATCTGGTTCTTGACAGTCTAATATTATAATTTTCTTGAATCCTTGTAAGATTACCCAAGTCTTTATATGGTGTGAGTAAATGCCTCAGGCAAGGGTAACCACTATCACCTAAAATATAATTTTCCCCACATTTCTCTGGGAGACTTGTTGACAATGGAGATGCCCTAAATACTCTGCTGTCATGGACAGACCCTGGGTATCCTACCATGATATCCCTTATTTTTCGTTTGTGATCACAAACTACCTGGAACTATTAGAGAAATATATATGAATATTTTTTGCAAAACATATAACCGACTTCACTCTATTAAAATACACTCGATTAATGAACTCTAAAGCAGATATACAGTTTTTAATTTTAAAGTTGGGCTTTTAATTTCTATACCACTTGATATCACTAAGCACTTTAAAATTATTTTAATCTTTTCAGCATAATATGATTTTAGAAATCTTATATCTGCAAAATATTAATTATTTTTCAATTTAATAAAAATAACAATATATACCTGCATTGAATAATATCCCTTTCTATTTAAATAAGAATCTGGGTCTTCAGAGGGCTTATCAATTCATACATGAGATCCATCAATGGTTCCTATAACATTTGGGAAACCTCTCAAAGCAAACTGTTCTCTTATTTGTAGCTGTTCTTCTGGGGTAGGCCATGTAATAATGCGTGATGACAAATTGCTCAAAAAATATATACCATACGTTTTATTACTTTAGCTAGAGTACTGATGGCTATTCCAAATCTATCAGCTACATCTCGGTATGATGCTGCTTCGTGTCCAGCAAACCACAAGAAAAGTAGTGTGTAATCATACGAACTTAATTTTCCAAATTCACCACTCTGATAATGGAAATATTCGGAATCTTCAAATCTTCTCGAAATATCGGCAGCTACTCCCCTACTGACCCTAAAATGTTCGAAAAATTCTTCGTCCCTGTACTGGGTCACAGTTTCCTGGATATAGTTCTCATTCTTCTGCTTAGGTCGTCTATGGAAGACTAAAAATAAATCTTCATCGCTTGATGATGAATCCAGCTCAGTTTCAAACATCTGAAAGTATTTAGTTTCCATATAAGTTTTCGATATATTACGTTATGTAGGTACGTGCATACAATTGAAAAACAACCTTAACATTAATATTTGAAAATCGATATACAAATGAAGCATTATTACTTACCATTTTTGTCAGAAACTGGAGAAATTGTATTTGCAGAAAAATATAAAACAAACAAAATACACATTCGTAAACACACAAATCAAATTCAAAATCAGAATAGCTGAACAGAGAATCTAAAAGTGGCTGATGGTCAAACAATTAATGTTTTGTCTTGTCAGATCGTCAACTGTCAAGGGAAAATAGAAGAGAGAGAGAATAAACTTAACACTGCGCAAGTCTCCAACGAGAAATTCCCAACCAGTCATCGGATTGTTCTGATCGATTGCCAACTAGTTATTCGCTCTGAACGAACGCCGGATTTTTAATCAGTAATCAGCAATTTCAGATCTGCGAACACTTTTAACGATATGCGCATGCGTCGTACAGTTGCGGACGGTTTCTGACTGCTCTACGAACAAACCTATTATTTTTCTTTGAGTTGCCGGATTGGTTTTTATATTTCACCCAAACGGCAAGAGTTAGTGTTTATATAATGAATTTAAAAGAAATATTCAACGCCTCTTTATTAGATTTTTATAATAAGAAAGCACATAATTCCAAACTTTACAGCCAAAGTAGCTATAAAAGTGTTGTGGAGAGGTTAATAACCTTACGTGCCAATGGACCATCAAGCGCACAAAAATCTGATTATTATTTCATTAAAAATTTTGATTTACAACGAGTTGATGCACAATATATTCTTCTAAGTAAAAAATTGGCAAAATATTAGCTTGCATGGACGATTTATTTGATATTATTAAAGAATCTCATCATTCAACTGGGCACGGCGGAAGACAAGTTACAACAAAGCTAATAAATCAAAAATACTCAAATATTACCCAAGAAATTGTTACTTTGTTCATTGAGGGCTGTGAGAATTGCCAGTTAAAAAAGAACAAAGCAAGGAAAGGAATTGTGGTGAAACCGATTTTTTCAAATAATCTGAATTCGCGTTGCCAGGTGGATTTGATAGATCTTCAAGCACGACCTGGTCAAGATTATAAATTCATTTTTGTATACCAAGATCACTTAACCAAATATGTCCGGTTACGCCCAATGAAAACAAAAACAGCTAAAGAAACAGCTTACAATCTTCTGGAGGTGTTTACAGATTTGGGTAGTCCATGTGTGCTGCAAAGTGATAATGGGAGAGAATTTGCGAATCAAGTAAGTTTAAGATCATTTCTTTAGTAATTTTACTCTAATTACTTATTTTGATCACAATAATAGGCTCTGATTTTTATTTGAAAGCGGAAACAAGTTATTTTTTTCTTTTTCAGGTTATTGAAGAATTAGTTGAACTGTGGCCAAATTGTCGAATAGTACATGGCAAACCACGGCATTCGCAGTCTCATGGTTCAGTGGAGAGGGCAAACCAGGACATTGAAAATAAACTGGCATCCTGGATGAAAGATAATAATTCAACTAAATGGAGTGAAGGTCTTCGATTTGTGCAGTTCTATAAAAATAGGTTAGTATTCAAGAGAGCGTTCTATTGTTTGATAGTACTTATATAAAGTCGTGACCTGGGAAGTTATGGAGGTTTTTGCTCTTTATCAATATTTTAGTTTCACGAGCCAGAAATCAAACATACAATAATATATTTATTTCATAGGTGCTTTCACTCTGGAATTGGAAGAATTCCTTATGAAGCACTATTTGGCGTCCCATGCAGGGATGGATTAAACGATCTTCCTATGCCCTCAAAAAAAATAAGTATGTTGAAGAGCAAGACTTAGAACTACTTCTTCAAAACTCACGTGATGAAAGCCCCACTGGAACAAACCAGGATATATCTTATATATATCAATGTTTGAAATTTCTGAACAATCAGAGAATACAGAAGTCGATATGGTAGATCAAGAAATAAATGAATCTGTAGGAAGAGAAGTAGAAATAGGTAGTGGTAAAATTAAAAACATTATAATTTATTATTTATGAAAATATGACATTTTAGAAACAGTGGAATCAACTTATATCATAGAACCCACCATTAATACTAGTATGAGCCCATCAAATGAAATTATTATACTCACTTTGCAAGACAAATCTAACTATTCACCAACATTTGAGAGACGTGAGATTTCAGAGAAAACTTCAAATGCAATAATTAAAATTGAAGAAAACAATGAAAATATGCGGAGCTGCTCAATGTGCAAAGAAGGTGATCTATGTTTACTTTGTACTAATAGACAAAATACAGAGAATATAAGAAATGAATGCCGCCAAGCTCAAAAAAGCAAGCTGAAAAAATGCTACAGGTTTCTTCTAAAAAGTTCAAGCCTGGAGATGTTGGAATGACAGTACGTGTACCAATTCCAGACGTCGATAGAAGCCGTTCTGATCATAGAAATATTCTGGCGATTATCATGAGTATCGAAGATAATTTTTATCGACTTGGAACTGTTCATGGAGTGCTGAAACAATTATTCTCACGAAATCGATTTGATTTATGTAAGCAACATTTTTTGTCTCTTGATGATGTCTCTTGATGAAAAGACACAGAAATAAGTATTAGAAGTGCTGTGGGAAAACTTTCAGTCTCAGGTGCAACACAAGGGTATGTAAGGTGTCAATGTAAGAAACGCTGCATGAACAAAAAATGTAAATTCATTTCTATGGTTTACACGTGTAACAGCAAATGTCACAACAGTGAATCATGCTGCAATAAATAATTACCCTCTTGTTATTTCTTACCATGTATTTTATATAACTTTCGTTAGTGAACCCGCTATACACCTAAAACATTTCTTACTATTAAAATATCCAAGTATGTTGTACTTGTTAGAAAATATGTTATTTTTTCATTAAACATGTTTTTTAATTGCATTTTATTCTTCCCTCATCAAATAAGAAACGCCTTGAAAATTATGTCTACTTAGTTTATAAACTAGATATTATTGATTTTATATTAGCCAGGTAGCAATGGATAGTTTATAAACTAACTAGCTGTTTTGGTTTTCTTAATAATTTCAAGTGAATTAGCCAAGACTGTTGGTTAGTTTGCAAAACAGCTGCTATTTTAGTGAAAATTACGTTATATACCAAAATAGCCAATGGTTTGGTCAGTATATAAACTATCCAGCTAGTTTATAGACTATCCAAGTTTGCATATTAACCGTAAGATATATACAAAATAATTTTACAACTCGTTTTGATTCTTCTTTCTAGATGGGGGTGAATATTATCAAGCATTGTAATAAGTCATTTGTGTAGTCTTTTGTGATTGAATAAATCTTTGGATCCATGTGCGTTCTCTATGAAGTCTTCTAATTGTTGACTGCTTAGTGGAAATTTCGGATGGTGGCTGTCTATGAAAACTTTTGCATTGTCAGGGAGCTTATGGTTGGGAACTGGTTTGATTTTTTCCGATTTTTGTTTTTTGGAAACGTTTGATGGCATAGTGAATATCACATTTTGTTTTTCTGACGGCGGTGTTGTTATTTCTGAAACTTTTCTTTATTCGATGAGTTGGCTTGGTTGATGGTTTGATGGATATCTGCAGTGGTGTCCCGAATGTATGGTTGGGGCTTTGTCGGTATTATGGGTGATTCGTTATCTGGATTGTTTGTTTCTGGTGGCAGTTGTGTTGAAATTATGTTTTGTTTTGCTATATTTTTATTTAAATTCTGTAAAATTTCTTGTATCGTATTGTTTGAGGCAGAGGGAGTAGTTAGGGTAGAGAGAGTGTTTTTAGTGGTTGTGGAATGGAGGGGTCGTTTGATGTAAGAGAATTAGGGTTGGTGCATTGTGCAGCATTGTGGCCTGCTTGCTTGCAATTGTGACATAAATGGTTTTCATGTGAGATGAATATTCTATATTGGACTTCATCCTGTTCTAAATCTATGTGATCAGGAACAGTTATGTTTTCAGGTGGAAAAATGAAGACTTGCCTTCTGAATGAGTATATGACCGTATGCTGGGTCGGTAGCTCCTATTCTAAAACATGATAGTGTGACATGAGTTTCAGCCCTAAGTTCTGTAGGACGTCGGCAAGTATTTTGTTGAGGATTGGTGGAACTCATATTTGAAAGTAAAAGCCTCTCCGGGTGATCAGTCTTCGTGCTGGAATGCTAGTACCGTTAATTGTAATTGATACGTAATTTTCTAGGAATGTGTCCACTAATTTCTTATTCGAAAGGTAGATACATATTCTGTTGTTTGAGATGCGGGGACAGAAGGTTATATTTTTAAAGTTGACAATTGGTCCGAGGTTAAGCAGGTAGTCTTGTATTTTAAGACCATCTAAGGAAGTGAACATTATGGCTTGGTCTTTTAATGGGTTTTGGTATGTTTTTTGAGCGACAGCATATGAATAGGATTTGGGGTGAGAGATGCTGCTGTTTATATTTGCGTCATTTGTGATTTTCGCACCGATGGGTGCGATGTTATTTAAATTGCTCTTTATCTTACGGCGCTCTCTTTACCAAAAGTGTCCTGAGCCCGCCTCTGGCTCGGATCGATCCGAGTGACGTGGAGGTCGATAAATGTCACCGGGTCCTTTGTTTTGATTTTATCTCGTATCAATGCTTTGTAATTTCAAAAGTATAGAGATAAATTCGGTACTCACGATGTAGTGGATAGGATGACGTTTGTAGACAATCACAATTTCTGAAGTATTTAAGACACTTATTTTGTTAATTTTTGGAGCCGATTGTAGAACTGTTTGTACATTCATGTTCAGGTTCAGAGTCTCCAAGGAATTCCAAGTTGCCAAGTTTCACAATAAATAAAACCTATATCATTCACTTATTTTATTTTATTTCTCCATAACACAGACACTAATGTTGTTTTGGCTTTCGGGAAGGGATCCGTCTGCCATTTTGAACCCTTCTCAATGAACAGGCAGCGATCTTAATTTTCATGATTTCTATGAGCCTCCTTTGTATTTTCAAATGTTGCCTCATCAATGACTCTATTTTTCTTGCAACGACAATTAGATGTATTTCTACACGATTACAAATCGGGTAAAAATTTATCATCTGTTTGATGTAAGCCTTCAATACTCTCATCATCTTAATGTTTTGTCACAAGTTTTCTCATTGGCCTCATTGCATTGAGACGCCGTTCATTGCTCCTTAATAAATTGAAAAGCTTCATCCTTATGTATGTAAAAGATAGACTTTAAGGAAATGAGTAAAGTCATCCATACATGTGAGAATATATTCTTCATTATCATAGGTTGGTGAACTTACTTTTCCACATAAATCCATGTGTATAATCCCAAGTGGTCTTCTTGCTCTATACTTGACACTGTTAAAAGACTTTCTTTTTTGTTTAGCTAGCACACAATACTCACACATAATATTGTCATCACACTTGCTTAGTGATTCAGGTACACCATCACACAATTGAGATAACTTCTTTAGATTTCAACATTAGCTTCATGAACTTCATTACCTTTCATGTCCACGACAAAGAGACCAGCTTTTGTTTTATTTCCTTCCAAGATTAGGGAACCACCAGTTACATTTACTTTACCACGTTTCACTATTTTGACTGTGTCTCTGTCAAATTTTACAATTCCTTCTTTTCCAGTCACTTTATGCACTGATAATAAATTTCTGCTGAATTGTGGCACATAGTCAACATCAGTGAGTATAACATCTTGACCGTCAGCTTTTCCATTGCTGTTGGATTTTAATTGAGCGCCTTTCTTTTGATTGATCTGTGTATCGAATATCATTCATTATTTTAATGTCATTTGACATATGCCCAGTGCATCCACTGTCAATTACAAAAATGTGTTCACACCTTCATGATTATTATTTGTCATAAAATTTGCAGCAAAAAAAGCTGTTTTATTTTGATTCTTGAAACGACACTTTTCTTCTGGACGACGGGTTTGTTTACAATGGTTGCATGGTGTAAGAGGTCCATTCTTGAAATAACAGTCTCCTGAGTGTATTTTCCCACATAATTGACACTCTGAAGTTTGATTCTTGTTATTGTTTTTTTGCATTCACTTTTGTAATGTCCCATACCTTGACAGTTTTAACCCTTCACATTTTTCTTGCTGTTATTATTCTTACTATTGTTGTTACTTCTTGAATTGTTCTTGTTGTTCCACTTTTTGTTCCCAGTGACCTTGAAAGCAGCTTTTCCTTCTTGATCTTTTCCTTTGACATTCTCTTCTTCTTTATCAAGCCTGATTTTTAGATTTCCAAGAGTTCTTTCCGCATCTGAAGTTGAGTCCCATGCTCTTGAAAAATGTTGATACTCGGGGCATTCATTTAGAGAAAAAAGAATTCTCTCTATCATCATCTTATCATCAATCCTTTCATTACGTCCATTGAGGCGAAACACATCATTTGTTAATTCTGCTATGTTTTCACTCATTGACACTGTTTTGTTTTTCTTAAAGCCATAGAATGCACGCCACAGTTTACTCTTCTTTTGCTGTGTGTCAAGGCTGCATACATGTCCTTGGCTGAGTTACTTGTGAGAATATGAGTCTCTACAGCAGCATCAACTGTCCTTGAAATGAAATACTGAGCTTGAGCATCCTTTTGCTCCCACTCTTCAATCTTCTTTTCATCATGAGGAGGCTTGATTTCAGTTCCATTGACTATCTTGTTTAGCTTCTTAGTTTTAAACAGAATGTTTATTTCCTTCTCCCACAAAGGAAAGTTGAATGCATCTTTCAATTTCGTGATGAATTAAGTCTCTTCTTTGGATGCCATTTTTGAGGTTAGGTGTGAAAAAAATGTGCTCGTTCTTCAGATAAGGAATTTCACAACTTCCATACAGTTCACAAACTTTCCATCATTTACACGAACGTCCTGGACCCATAACCTGATTTGATTTTAAACAATATTTTGAATATTATTGAAGGATTAAAACTTAACACTTGTCTTTTTAATTTTTATTTATATCAACAACTCACTTTTTTTTGTTTTACTATTGACAAACAGTGATACCAATCATAAAAATAACAAAAAAAACTTAACTGTTATACTTCCAACAGGTAAGCGTATTTGTTGATAATTTTAGTACATTATTTCATTAAAAAAAGGAACAAATCGTTCCCGTACTGTAAATGCCATATTTGTTCCTCGGTGAACATTCACATGAAAATTGTCAAAAGCACCGACAACGACAGGCTGGTTGTCATCCAACAAGCCATCTTCTCCAGCTTTTGAACGAAGTTATTTGTGCAATACGACGATGGCTTTCACAAGGCAGATAGTGTTTTTCTGCCATTATGCCAAAGGGGTTTTCAACCACACTCCGCCCTCTACATAGTTGATTATTAAATTTATCTTTCCGTACATCTGTCCTGGATTGTATGTGAGGAAAAGGGGTCATAAGATATGGTTGCAAGGGGAATGCTTCGTCTCCAATTAAGACACAAGGTGTCAATTCCTATTGATTGGACAAAAGTCGATCTGCAGGTACGTTGATTGTGTGGTTTTATAGACGCTGTCCGAAAGCTGATGCTTCAAAAATTCTACCGTTGCTATTTTTGCCGTATGCTGTTGTTTGGACATTTAATTGTAATATGTTTTCCATCGATGCTGCCCGAACAGTTAGGAAAATGCTATTTGTCATAAAAGCCATTCATAATCGATTTCCATTTCGCTGTAGTTGGTTCTCATGAATACAAAGGCTGGAGATGATTCCAAATAGCACTACATACTCACAACTCACGGTTCTAAATCCCATTCACTAGTTATGCCCAATAGTTTTGAACGAATCACCGGTCGCATGATATCTGCAACAACATAAGTTCGGCTAAGAATCTGCTCATCTCTTGTTCCAGGCGATGCGTAGAAGAAGCACTGGAAAAAATTTCGCGACAGTTACAGCAAACGTATACGCTCCGAGAAAACAAGCACTTGAACGTTACAAAACGTGGCCTGTGACCCCGATTGCACATCGTTTTTGCTTATCTTAGTGTAACTGCCAAGCGTTCTTCTGGTGAAATGGGTTTTCTAAAGTGGGTGAATTCCTTTGTAATTTATTATTAGTAGTGTTACTTCTAATAACTCGTCAAAACTGTCGATTGTCATGCGAAAATTAATTTAAAACCATTCTTCATGTTCTAGTAGCCTTGAGTATAGTTGAAATTCGCCCATTACGGTTCGCTCCAAATTGATGGGATGTACCCACATCCGATGCTTCATAAACCCAAATCATTGCATAGTAAAGAAAAAAATAAAAATATTTAAATATTTTACAGTTCTTGCTCCTCTACCTCGACGAAGACGGCTAGCAGAAGACCTTCTTCCTCGAAAACGTCGGCCATGATACTAAACCACACGTTCACCTGTTTGTTTGCCTTCTGATCGCGTGGATTGAACGCCCCAGTGTGTGGCTTTATGTTTATTACCGCTAGGGCGGCCGCGTAGGTTTGCGCCTGCCTGTATTATATGCAACATATGAATTAAAAGTTATTTATTTCACTTTTTTTTTGGAATGGTGACTTCACTACTAAACGATTCTTTAGAACAAAAATATTTATGTACCTACTTACTATATTTACGATTTCTAATTTATTTCGTGAATTTGAATATAATTTACCCCATTTAATAACTGAAGGTATTGTAACGAACTTGGCTCGACGCCATTATCGAGGCGTGTGCGATTCATCAGAGGGTGGAGCACCTTGACGAGTACGGGCGTTGGTGGGGCCCGGATGGTGTGAATGTGGGACTGGCTGCTATTCGTCAGCGATGCATGCCAGGGTCAAAATGATATCCGAAGGCATCTACTGAGTTCGTGCTAGTTCGCGTCGCGTTAAAGATGTCTGTTGAAGATTCGAGAAGGAGGGGCTTGTCTATATATTGGAGAGGATTTACTGCGAGTCAGTCAGTCCAGAGCAGTCAGTCAGTCCAGAGCAGTCAGCCTGGTGCCCTCGAATCAGTCCGGGGCAGTCAGCCCCGTGCACTCGAGTAAGTCAGGCCGGTACTGAGAATACGGTAGAGACCGAACTATGATTTAGACCAGGAGTAGGGTGCAATCCGTCAGTTCGGTGTTTCCTTAGTAGGGGACCATAAATAAATAACGGTCGGTTGTAAATAGTGCAAATAGTAAATATAAATTGTACATAGTAGTCGATAGTAAGTGTAAGATATATAAATATTATGATATAATTAGAAGATAGATAAACATAAAAATAAAAAGTCCCAGTCTTTTCCACATGCTCGTTACATTGCCGTCAGGTGTAAGGTAGTGAGGTGTATTGAACTGGTTATAAAGGTGATAGTGAATGGGAATAATCACTATCGGACTGAAATGTGTGACTGCAGATTTCGCGAGGTAGTGTGTCGGGGTTCACGGTTATTCGGTAGTAACCTTTTAGAACAGTCCGGAATACCCTTTCGAAAGTTATCGAGAAAGAGATGACTGCGATAATGGGGTGCAGCTTGGAGCCTTCGGTGTGCTGTTGCTAGTGGAACGGATTTTGAAATAAATGCTGTTATAGCTGCTGTAGCGACGATCCTGAGCTACTGAAAAACATAAATATGAAGAATGGAGGAAAGTAAGGTACCTATGGTACGGCACCTCTATAGATGATCCTCTTAGTTGGCTGAGGAGATGAGAGGGTCATTATTCAGAAATTTGATGACATTATCCAGCTTTCGAAGGCCATGCGGCGTAGGTACCATTGAACCTAAGGAGTCAAAACGGTGTGGCTACCGTCATCTTCTGAACACTCAAGAGATTCTGGGATTTGGTTGCTGGCACGTTGGAACTCTACGATGGCATTAATGAGAAGGTCATCGACGCTGGGCATGGAACGATGGCAAGGATCTGGTTATGTAATCCCGCAAGTGGTGCTGAATTGCAGGTGGGCGTGGCAACTTGCTGGTTATTGCTGAACAGTTTCCTGTGGGTTTCATCGAGAATTGCCTGTGGGAAAGCGTAGGACGTAGAGATGCTGTGGGTGTAAGGCCAACGGTATAGACTAGTTCTTGTAGATTCAGGGCCAATGAAAGGAGACGATCAGGTACAGGGGCAGTACCGGAAGTAATTCGTTACTGATGATTGATATTGTATGCTTGGAATACGCTAGAACAATTAAGAAGTCTTCGGCCACATACGAACAAAGATAAAATTTAAGATTTCTGAGCTACTATTGCAGGAAGAACCGGCGCACCTGGCGGAGACTGACTGCTCTGTATACGAACCAGCCTCTGAATATAGTCCGAAGTAGGTCCACTTCTTCAACATCTACTCGCACTTATGAAACTTTGCAAGCTCCGGATAATTATTCAGCGACATCGCTATTAGAAACCGAATCTGATACCAACTGGTATGATGCTTTACGCCATTACGCCAATTAGTCTACTTTTTTGCATTGTTTGTACAGAATTGATTTGTAAAGTTCTCGCTTGTCTCATAAAAATAAATATACCTATATCTCTATATCGCATTACATTCCTGGTAATATGTGTTTTCTAAAGTGGGTGAATTACTTTGTAATTTATTATTAGCAGTGTTTCTTCTAACTTATCAAAGCTATCGATGGTCATTCGAAAATAAATGTAAGACCATTCTTCATGTTCTCTTAGCCTTGAGTATAGCTGAAACTCGCCCATTACGGGTCGCTCCAAATTGATGGGATGCACCCACATCCTATTTTGTTTTGTATTTTGTTGCTGGTTATTCAAGCACTAATAAAGACTTATCTAACGAGCAACAAAATTTCTGCTAGAAATTAAGAAAGAAAATATACTAATAGCGTCAACAACAAAACTTGATTTCAGGTTAATCAGTGGATATCCCAACTACTTACTTTTTTGAGTTTAGGATTAGCTTAGCTTTAGGATGACAGTGTCTTTTTTAATTTTTCTTATACTTTTTCATATTTTTATTTTTCATTTTTAATATTTTTTTTCTTTAAAGCAGCTTCCAGCTTCAAATTATCAACAAATTCAGGGGGTGTTAGTATTGAAAAAATATTTTTTTCAGTGGTTTCACTGCTACTTACTTACACGCTAAGGTAGCAGTAACTCGATTTATCAAAACTGGTTCGACCAACAAAATCGGGATTCTAGCAACTAATTAGCAACAAATTCCCATGCCAGTTTCGATTGCTTCTGCAAACTTGTAACTGCCAGCTTAACAGAGCTAAATATAAAAATGTCTCAAATGCGAATAGACAGGACATTTATAAGGAAGTGTCGGTTAAGGCTTCCTAAGAGGTATACTAAACGCCCTGAAAAAAATTTTGAACGGGGCACTGTAAAGCGTCAGCGGAGAACCGTTAATTACGTTGAGGTCGACGCAGGGGACAATGCTGACACAAACGTAGTGAAACACTTGGATTCTTATATAGAAATAATAATCCACAAGTTTCAACTAACAACAAGGAAGAGGGCGAGAAAATCATTAAATGTATTTTCGGAAATATACAGATGGTCATGTTAATTGACTCTGGATCAAAGGCAAATGTAATAAATGGCCAGGACTGGGAAAAATAAAACCGTGCAGCTATTTGGGATGTGCCTTCCCGTTCTGAAACACCTTAAATCCCTATGAATCTGGAGTTTTGGAAATTAGATACAAGTTCCAGGCAATGATTGGGATCACTGGAAAACCTAAAATTGCCTGCGTATCTTACGTCATCCAAGACAGAGAAGTATCTCTAATTGGTAGAGATACAGCCAAGCGTTTGGGTATCCTTAATCTGGGAGTGCATTCAATACGCATCTTACACCATGTACAACCGTCTCCAAAAATCAGGAATGTAATCGTAAAGCTATTAGTCGATCCTAGTGTGAAGGCGGTATAGCAACCAGTCCACAGGGTCCCCATCGCAGTACAGAAAGCCGAACAAAAACTGATCGAGGGACTAGAGAAAGGAATGGTAATCCTCTTTAAACTGAATGGTGATATAAGGAATTGTGTCGACTTGCGCAGAGCCAAAGAAGCCATTCGGTTGAAAAACTACTCTCTCTCAATATTTGATACGTTTATGCCCAATCTTTGAAATGCAAAAGATTTCTGCAGATTAGATTTAACTAATACGTACCACGAAATTTATTACATCAAAAGGATTGTTCAGCTATACTAGGTTCCTTTTGGGTGTAAATTCGGTACCGGAAATATTCCAAAGAACTCTTGAAGAGATCCTTGCACCATGTGAAAACTGCATGAATTATCTAGACGATGTAATTGTATACGGTGCCACCGAATACGTCCATGGCAAATGCCTTAATCAGATTATGGATGTTCTAAAGTAAAACAATGTTTTCCTGAATAGAGAAAATGCCAAATCAAAGTGCAAGAGCTGAACTTTTTAGGGCATAAACTGTCAAAAAATGGTATAGAAGTAGACCAGGAGAAAGTTCCGACAATCCTAGAATTTAGACCACCAACAACAAAAGAAGAAATCCCTGATCTAGGAATTAATATGGAACTGCTTTGATACTTTGATCCCCATCGGAAAACTCAATCACTGTCAGTATCTTGCACTGAGATCTTAAAGTAGGCATATTCAGTTGGACGTGCCGAGTTTAATTGTTCGACCATAACATCTTGGAACTGCGGCTTCAAATAATCAACAAGGGTTTCTTCTTTGGTTGACGGATATAATCTCTAGACGTGCTAGTGAGAGCATATCGTGGCAGCTTTCAGCTTAGCCTTAGTAGTCATAATTTTCTCGTCAATTATAGGTTTGTTTATAAGTTTAGTACGCCTTTTAACTGACGTATATTTCTTCACATCGTTACTATTCTTCTCAAGATTTATTATTTGGTCGAGTTTTACCTTGGTTAGGGCTTCATACCGGAATCACCAATATTGGACATCATTTTGTTCTGATCAGATTTTTTGGACTTATTGATTTTGGATAAATTCACAAGGTTAGAGTTGTGCGCACTGTCATTTACCAATGGCTGACTGACATAACTTGTATGATGCCGTTGATTTAGAACTGTTTTCATCATCACTATTTGTTCTTTCAGAGACTGTATCTCTTCACTTTGACTCTCAATGATAGTAACTTTTTGATTCACTATTTGTTTTAGATAAAATATCTCTAGATCTTTGATATTTTGGGAATCAGCGACAGTAACCGAGAGACCATCTTTACCCTCGAACATCTTTGTTTTTGGAATCTCGGTGAAATATATATTGAAGCGCAGATTACGAACGAAGGTGTGGTGGCCTCTTATCGGCAGACAAGTAAGTAAAGTAAAGTTCGTCAAGCATTGTAGAGAATTCCTATTGGTGTATATCTTCTGAAAGATCAATATCTCTTTCGTAAATGCTTGCTAAGTTTAATTGGTTATGATTAGTTTTATTAAAGATAGGAAATTGATTTAATGATAATGTAGCATATGTAGTTTCCAAGTTCTCTATACTAATCGTAAAATATATTTTATGGTAATTGACCTTATATTTAGCTAATCCTAAGTTATCTCAAATATATCCAGGGGAGTCAATTGGTTTCAGTTGAAGTCCCTGGTTGAGGTCCGACCTGAAAAGAGTTAGTTCGTTTGATCATTTGTTTACTCATTCTCTTTCCTTTTTGTGTCGTTAGTTTTGTATTGTTCGTGTCTTTAGTGCTTAGGATGGTTCTTTTGTACTTGGGCTTTATTTTATTTCTGGGTTCTAAGTTTACGTAAACGACGTCGGTTTTGAGGAGTTCGTCTGTACGTTTGGAATTTATTTTTTCTAGCTGGTCAGTTCGTCTCTTAAATTCTTTCTGGTAGAGTTCTTTATAATATAATATATATAGTTCTTTATCTTGGGAAATTTATTTTTCCAGATCAAATTCATGAAGGTTGAGTTTCTCGTAAGGGCCATAGAGGAGAGAAAATGGGGTGAAGTTAGTAACAGAATGAACGGATTGATTATAAATTAAAATAGCTGTAGTGATCAATTCTAAGTACTCTCTTTAGATTTTTGTCTAAGGATTCGTAGCTTCTCTACGAGGGTAGAGTGAGCTCGTTCGATCGGAGAATTGCCGGTATGAGATTGAGGGGTAGTGTAGTGGATATTAATTTGGAACATTGACATGAATTCTTTAAAAGTTTCACTCGAAAATTCTTTAGCGTTATCACAGGTTATTTGTGATGGGTAATTGTGGTGTGTAAAGTAATGGCGTAGTTTACTCAATATTGTTATCGAATTAGTATCGGATAGTTCGTATGCTTGTAGGTATCTGGTGAAGAGATCTAGAATGGTTAAGAATCTTTTGTTTTATACAAAAATACGTCTATATTTAGTATTTCGAATGGTCTTTTTGCTATTAGAAGTCCGGAGAATGGAAATTTTCTGGGATTTCGATCATATTTAGATGTTAAGCATAACTCGCATCTATTGATGTGACTTGTAACCAAGTCTTGCATCTTGGGGAAATAATACAAAAAATGGAGATGTTTCACAGTTTCAGTGAGTTTGTGAATGATAATCGGAAATTATTCGGATTTGCTCTTCTTTTGCTAGGATGTCTTTCAAAAAGTTGTTAACTTTAATAATTTTTACGGTCGGCTCGAATATTTCTGAACATTTTCTGTATGCTACTTGTATCAATTCGTCTTCCTTGGAAAATATGTCTATCTATTATTTCATGGAACATATTTCGTAGTATATTTTCATCAGTTCCATTTCTGAAGGTAAGTGTGTCTATTTTTGGTTATGGTTTAGTGAACTCTAACATCATTTCTATCACCATATTTTAGCACGATCTGATAATTTGTTGAATTTAGTGGCTTGTCGTCTATGGGAAAATTGAAAACTGGGTTTTCGTGCGCCGTGTGTCTGGTTTCACCAGAGTCGTTACTCTCATTATTGTTATCAGGTTGGACGCTAGATTGTTGTGAGAACGGGTAAGCATCAAGATATCATTTGCTTCGCTAAAAGTAATGGATAAGTTGGATTCAGAACCAAATGTGGGTAGTACAGATAGTAAATCGATATGTTCATTTTTGTTAATGGTGGACATTTCATCTTAATCTTGTTTCAATAATTCTAGGATTTTGCTTGCGGTATTTTTTGGAGGGGCGAGAATAATATCGCTAATAATATTTATTTTGGATTGTAGAAAAATGAAACTCGCAGTCTTCTCCACAATATATTGATTACATAATTACTATCGGAGACATGTTTCGAAACTATATAGTTTCATTATCAATCTTAAAGGTTGTGGAGATGAAAAATAACTCTATCTCAAACCAAAATTCGTCAAAAAATAAAATAAAAATAAAATTCAGAAGAAAAACTTATCACATTATACCCCAAAAATTAAATAAAATAAAATTAAATTCTAAATCAAAAAATTTAAATTAAAAATTGATTCTAACTGTCCTGGACTACATGATTGATGTGAGGATCGATCCTCTTTTCTTCTGAATTTTATTTTTTTTTTATTTTTTGACGAATTTTGGTTTGAGATAGAGTTATTTTTCATCTCCACAACCTTTAAGATTGATAATGAAACTATATAGTTTCGAAACATGTCTCCGATGGTAATTATGTAATCAATATATTGTGGAGAAGACTGCGAGTTTCATTTTTCTACAATCCAAAATAAATATTATTAGCGATATTATTCTCGCCCCTCCAAAAAATACCGCAAGCAAAATCCTAGAATTATTGAAACAAGATTAAGATGAAATGTCCACCATTAACAAAAATGAAGATATCGATTTACTATCTGTACTACCCACATTTGGTTCTGAATCCAACTTATCCATTACTTTTAGCGAAGCAAATGATATCTTGAATGCTTACCCGTTCTCACAACAATCTAGCGTCCAACCTGATAACAATAATGAGAGTAACGACTGGTGAAACCAGACACACGGCGCACGAAAACCCAGTTTTCAATTTTCCCATAGACGACAAGCCACTAAATTCAACACATTATCAGATCGTGCTAAAATATGGTGATAGAAATGATGTTAGAGTTCACTAAACCATAACCAAAAATAGACACACTTACCTTCAGAAATGGAACTGATGAAAATATACTACGAAATATGTTCCATGAAATAATAGATAGACATATTTTCCAAGGAAGACGAATTGATACAAGTAGCATACAGAAAATGTTCAGAAATATTCGAGCCGACCGTAAAAATTATTAAAGTTAACAACTTTTTGAAAGACATCCTAGCAAAAGAAGAGCAAATCCGAATAATTTCCGATTATCATTCACAAACTCACTGAAACTGTGAAACATCTCCATTTTTTGTATTATTTCCCCAAGATGCAAGACTTGGTTACAAGTCACATCAATAGATGCGAGTTATGCTTAACATATAAATATGATCGAAATCCCAGAAAATTTCCATTCTCCGGACTTCTAATAGCAAAAAGACCATTCGAAATACTAAATATAGACGTATTTTTGTATAAAACAAAAGATTCTTAAACATTCTAGATCTCTTCACCAGATACCTACAAGCATACGAACTATCCGATACTAATTCGATAACAATATTGAGTAAACTACGCCATTACTTTACACACCACAATTACCCATCACAAATAACCTGTGATAACGCTAAAGAATTTTCGAGTGAAACTTTTAAAGAATTCATGTCAATGTTCCAAATTAATATCCACTACACTACCCCTCAATCTCATACCGGCAATTCTCCGATCGAACGAGCTCACTCTACCCTCGTAGAGAAGCTACGAATCCTTAGACAAAAATCTAAAGAGAGTACTTAGAATTGATCACTACAGCTATTTTAATTTATAATCAATCCGTTCATTCTGTTACTAACTTCACCCCATTTTCTCTCCTCTATGGCCCTTACGAGAAACTCAACCTTCATGAATTTGATCTGGAAAAATAAATTTCCCAAGATAAAGAACTATATATATTATATTATAAAGAACTCTACCAGAAAGAATTTAAGAGACGAACTGACCAGCTAGAAAAAATAAATTCCAAACGTACAGACGAACTCCTCAAAACCGACGTCGTTTACGTAAACTTAGAACCCAGAAATAAAATAAAGCCCAAGTACAAAAGAACCATCCTAAGCACTAAAGACACGAACAATACAAAACTAACGACACAAAAAGGAAAGAGAATGAGTAAACAAATGATCAAACGAACTAACTCTTTTCAGGTCGGACCTCAACCAGGGACTTCAACTGAAACCAATTGACTCCCCTGGATATATTTGAGATAACTTAGGATTAGCTAAATATAAGGTCAATTACCATAAAATATATTTTACGATTAGTATAGAGAACTTGGAAACTACATATGCTAAATTATCATTAAATCAATTTCCTATCTTTAATAAAACTAATCATAACCAATTAAACTTAGCAAGCATTTACGAAAGAGATATTGATCTTTCAGAAGATATACACCAATAGGAATTCTCTACAATGCTTGACGAACTTTACTTTACTTACTTGTCTGCCGATAAGAGGCCACCACACCTTCGTTCGTAATCTGCGCTTCAATATATATTTCACCGAGATTCCAAAAACAAAGATGGTCGAGGGTAAAGATGGTCTCTCGGTTACTGTCGCTGATTCCCAAAATATCAAAGATCTAGAGATATTTTATCTAAAACAAATAGTGAATCAAAAAGTTACTATCATTGAGAGTCAAAGTGAAGAGATACAGTCTCTGAAAGAACAAATAGTGATGATGAAAACAGTTCTAAATCAACGGCATCATACAAGTTATGTCAGTCAGCCATTGGTAAATGACAGTGCGCACAACTCTAACCTTGTGAATTTATCCAAAATCAATAAGTCCATAAAATCTGATCAGAACAAAATGATGTCCAATATTGGTGATTCCGGTATGAAGCCCTAACCAAGGTAAAACTCGACCAAATAATAAATCTTGAGAAGAATAGTAACGATGTGAAGAAATATACGTCAGTTAAAAGGCGTACTAAACTTATAAACAAACCTATAATTGACGAGAAAATTATGACTACTAAGGCTAAGCTGAAAGCTGCCACGATATGCTCTCACTAGCACGTCTAGAGATTATATCCGTCAACCAAAGAAGAAACCCTTGTTGATTATTTGAAGCCGCAGTTCCAAGATGTTATGGGCGAACAATTAAACTCGGCACGTCCAACTGAATATGCCTACTTTAAGATCTCAGTGCAAGATACTGACAGTGATTGAGTTTTCCGATGGGGATCAAAGTATCAAAGCAGTTCCATGTTAATTCCTAGATCAGGGATTTCTTCTTTTGTTGTTGGTGGTCTAAATTCTAGGATTGTCGGAACTTTCTCCTGGTCTACTTCTATACCATTTTTTGACAATTTATGCCCTAAAAAGTTCAGCTCTTGCACTTTGATTTGTCATTTTCTCTATTCAGGAAAACATTGTTTTACTTTAGAACATCCATAATCTGATTAAGGCATTTGCCATGGACGACTTCGGTGGCACCGTATACAATTACATCGTCTAGATAATTCATGCAGTTTTCACATGGTGCAAGGATCTCTTCAAGAGTTCTTTGGAATATTTCCGGTACCGAATTTCCACCTCAAAGGAACCTAGTATAGCTGAACAATCCTTTGGATGTAATAAATTTCGTGGTACGTATTAGTTAAATCTAATCTGCAGAAGTCTTTTGCATTTCAAAGATTGGGCATAAACGTATCAAATATTGAGAGAGAGTAGTTTTTCAACCGAATGGCTTCTTTGGCTCTGCGCAAGTCGACACAATTCCTTATATCACCATTCGGTTTAAAGAGGATTACCATTCCTTTCTCTAGTCCCTCGATCAGTTTTTGTTCGGCTTTCTGTACTGCGATGGGGACCCTGTGGACTGGTTGCTATACCGCCATCACACTAGGATCGACTAATAGCTTTACGATTACATTCCTGATTTTTGGAGACGGTTGTACATGATGTAAGATGCGTATTGAATGCACTCCCAGATTAAGGATACCCAAACGCTTGGCTGTATCTCTACCAATTAGAGATACTTCTCTGTCTTGGATGACGTAAGATACGCAGGCAATTTTAGGTTTTCCAGTGATCCCAATCATTGCCTGGAACTTGTATCTAATTTCCAAAACTCCAGATTCATAGGGATTTAAGGTGTTTCAGAACGGGAAGGCACATCCCAAATAGCTGCACGGTTTTATTTTTCCCAGTCCTGGCCATTTATTACATTTGCCTTTGATCCAGAGTCAATTAACATGACCATCTGTATATTTCCGAAAATACATTTAATGATTTTCTCGCCCTCTTCCTTGTTGTTAGTTGAAACTTGTGGATTATTATTTCTATATAACAATCCAAGTGTTTCACTACGTTTGTGTCAGCATTGTCCCCTGCGTCGACCTCAACGTAATTAACGGTTCTCCGCTGACGCTTTACAGTGCCCCGTTCAAAAATTTTTTCAGGGCGTTTAGTATAACTCTTAGGAAGCCTTAACCGACACTTCCTTATAAATGTCCTGTCTATTCGCATTTGAAACATTTTTATATTTAGCTCTGTTAAGCTGGCAGTTACAAGTTTGCAGAAGCAATCGAAACTGGCATGGGAATTTGTTGCTAATTAGTTGCTAGAATCCCGATTTTGTTGGTCGAACCAGTTTTGATAAATCGAGTTACTGCTACCTTAGCGTGTAAGTAAGTAGCAGTGAAACCACTGAAAAAAATATTTTTTCAATACTAACACCACCTGAATTTGTTGCTAATTTGAAGCTGGAAGATGCTTTAAAGAAAAAAAATATTAAAAATGAAAAATAAAAATATGAAAAAGTATAAGAAAAATTAAAAAACACACTGTCATCCTAAAGCTAAGCTAATCCTAAACTCAAAAAAGTAAGTAGTTGGGATATCCACTGATTAACCTGAAATCAAGTTTTGTTGTTGACGCTATTAGTATATTTTCTTTCTTAATTTCTAGCAGAAATTTTGTTGCTCGTTAGATAAGTCTTTATTAGTGCTTGAATAACCAGCAACAAAATACAAAGAATATTACCAATAGTAAACTTGTGACTGAATTTACTTCACTCCACTTTGAGACAATGGACTTTTACCTACAATTTATTTTGGACTTTTCTGCAAGTATTCTATTCACGAACTCTAAATTCTGCTGAGCGAAATTACGGCACTATTGAAAAAGAACTTTTATCCATTGTTGATAGTTGCAAACATTTCCGGCCTTACCTATGTGGTAGAAAATTTATAATTGAGACTGATCACAAACCCTTAGTTTGGCTTCACTCCCTGAAAGAACCCAACCGAAGACTTATAAGATGGAAGCTTACGATTCAATTTTAATATACGATACAAAAAGGGCAAAGAAAATTATGTAGCAGACGCTCTATCGAGAATAGAAATCAATGCCATAGTTGAAAAAATCCCCAGCAGACGTGGCCGAAAAAACTTGGAAAAAAACTTTTTTCGAGACTGTGAGTGAAAGGTGCAAAAAAAGATAGCCTAGCCTAGCAGTTCGTCCCTCAGAGAAGAATGGTCGTCATAAGGCTCCATTTCATTCAGTGAACACAGATACAGAGAAGACATCACAAATTACCTGTGATAACGCTATGGAATTTTTGAGTGAAACTTTTAAAGAATTCATGTCAATGTTCCAAATTAATATCCACTACACTACCCCTCAATCTCATACCGGCAATTCTCCGATCGAACGAGCTCACTCTACCCTCGTAGAGAAGCTACGAATCCTTAGACAAAAATCTAAAGACAGTACTATAGAATTGATCACTACAGCTATTTTAATTTATAATCAATCCGTTCATTCTGTTACTAACTTCACCCCATTTTCTCTCCTCTATGGCCCTTACGAGAAACTCAACCTTCATGAAATTGATCTGGAAAAATAAATTTTCCAAGATAACAATGAACATCGAAAGAAGGAAATCATACCATTTTATAAAGAACTCTACCAGAAAGAATTTAAGAAACGAACTGACCAGCTAGAAAAAATAAATTCCAAACGTACAGACGAACTCCTCAAAACCGACGTCGTTTACGTAAACTTAGAACCCAGAAATAAAATAAAGCCCAAGTACAAAAGAACCATACCAAGCTCTAAAGATTCGAACAATACAAAACTAACGACACAAAAAGGAAAGAGAATTAGTAAACATATGATCAAACGAACTAACTCTTTTCAAGTTGACAATGACGGACCTCAACCAGGGACTTCAACTGAAACCAATTAACTCCCCTGGATATATTTTAGATAACTTAGGATTAGCTAAATATAAGGTCAATTACCATAAAATATATTTTACGATTAGTATAGAGAACTTGGAAACTACATATGCTAAATTATCATTAAATCAATTTCCTATCTTTAATAAAACTAATCATAACCAATTAAACTCAGCAAGCATTTACGAAAGAGATATTGATCTCCTTTCAGAAGATATAAATGAACTTAGAATTTACTCTCGCCCTGAAAAAGTAAGCAAAAGAGGACTAATTGATGGCTTAGGCTCAGCAGTAAGATATATATCTGGAAATCTCGATCAGACCGACTTAATCGAAATAGAAAGTAATTTCCAAAGAATCAATTTAAATGAAGATAAATTATTGACTGAAATTTCCAAATTACACACTTTAGCAGGCCAAATAACACAAAGATGGCAACGAGAATCACAACAAATCAATCATATGCACAAAGAATTGTCTGATTTAGAGGATAGACTGAATAGTGAGCGGAGCTACATTCAAACCCTTTTAAGAACTATATCTTTTAGCAAACAAGAAATTTTAAATGTCGAATTGATAAAACAACAAGAATTACAAGAGATATACAACTACCTTCATTCTATTCACTCTCATAATAAAATTGCTCCAGATATACCTACATTACGCGAAATCACAAAAGTGATTCTTATATTCACTACAAAAACCATGCTTTGTACATTAAAAATACCAAGCCAATGAAATTATATCATCTATCCAAAATTATCCCTATTCCTAGTAGCCATAATCCTTATACCACCCCAAGCCTTTGCCCTGAATTCCAAAGGATCAACTAAATGGACAAACGAAGACTGCAAGAAGACCTTCTCATTTTGGTATTGCCAAAATTCACCACATGAAGACCAGTGCAACCTTGATGACTTGTCAAGATGCAACTTTACCACAGTTCATAATAATTTCTCTCTCTTCACCCAACTCACAAACGGATAGACCATCATCTGTACCAAGAATCCAGAAGATGTCAACGAGGATTGCTCCCACTCTTTCAAATCCTCAAAAATCACCAAATGTAATTCATTCCAAAAATATACTTGGATTGGTTCCAACAAAACATTTTCCCAAGAATGGCCCAACATTCAAGAACCAATAAAAGCTGCATATAAGATAAACATCAAACCACTACACCTTGACGATCCAACAAAGATGATACCCCAAGAGCCAACAATGATACATGCTGAATTTCACAAGGGACATTTTGGTATTACCATGGCCCTAATCATAATTTTCATCCTCGGTGCCACTTTGTATTTATTCAGAAACAAACTAAGATGCCTAGCCAAAAGAACTCCAGGACTAACAGCCATCATTGAAATCTCACTAGAGGAACACAAACTTCCATCATCCCTTCTGGCAACCAAGCACGAGGACGTGCAATACTCCAAAAGGGGAGGAGTTATGTAGCCGTACGACTCCACAACAGCTACATATCATATCATATTACACTTAGTTAGCATACATGTATTCTATACTATAAAAAGCTTGTTCAACATCATGTAAGATTAGATATATTCTTGTCATCTTATTTTACGTTTATATTGTTCATTATATACTTTTTAAAAAGATATTTTCCAGTCTTTCGAATTTAACTCGCGTATAATATAGAGGTACGAAGTGCCACATAGATTAATCTCTGACAATGCAAAAAACTTTGCCAGTAATCTCGTATCGGAAATGGCTAAAGAATTCGGAATCAATAGAGAGACAATCCACTTTACCATTCGCAGGCCAAACCGACAGAATGGGCGAATAGAAATATAAAGCAACTTTTCGTAGCGTAATTAGGAAAGAAACACCAATGCTGGGACGAAAAATTAGAAGAAATTCAGTTTGCTTTTAATTCTTCCATTCAAGATTCGAAAAAGTTCAGCCCTGCCTTCTTGAATTTCGGAAGAGAGTTAAGACCCTTAGTTAGCAGCCGTGACGGGAGGATTCTCCCAAGCCACGAAGACCAATATGCTTCTAAAATGAACAAATTGCCGGAAATTCATCATGTATCTGAAGAAAACTCTCTAAAGGCGAGTATAGCGCAGAGCCGTCGTTATATGTGAGGTACAATTTGTCATACTATTGTCAGTTTGACAAGGCTCTAGAACATTATTATCTGCATCTAGATATTCATAGAACATTCTCGATGAATGTCATGAGATATATAAATCCGTGTCGATCACGGGTCACAGTCAGTCAGTCAGTCTGTAGAATCAGATGTCAATAGTAGTTCAGTCGGTAAAGACAGTGACAGTTTAGATTATCAAGGTGACAAGTGGTGACAGTTGTACTACAACAGAAGGTCCTGTACAGAGTGTTTGAAAATAAACCATTGGAAGCAATTTGCGAACTTTTGAGTCTCACGCAAGTGAACTTTAGCACTGGGTTAAACGTTACAATATATATATATATATATATATATATATATATATATATATATATATATATATATATGTATAAAATCAAGTTGGAAAATTTGGACGAAGTACGAATTTGTAAATTCTTGAAAGGCTGCTGTTATTGTGTACAAGGATGATATTACAGGGCCGGATCTAGGAGTTTACATAGCAGTGCTATGTTTGTCGTTGCAATAATAAGCGGCTGTAATTAGTAAACATGTTTTGAGCTCAATCCGACCATTAAACTTCGACACACCTAATAAGAACAAAACAACACAAACGAAATTAAAAATATTCATTTTTTTCCATTTTTGTTAGAAGGCTGCATAACGCAAAGTTAACTGCAGGGCATCATCATGTCAGTATCACTTTATTCAATTTAGCCATTGAATACCTTGTCATGTTTTTAAATATAAAATAAAAACTAATACATTTTTAATCATCTACTATTTACAGTAAAGATTATCTATAATATGAAAATGAATCGTTGAATGTGTTGCTAAGGGCAAATCTCTAGAACAGCTGAACCGATTTCACTAATTCTTTTTTTGTTGTGTATATTATTATCAGGAGAACGTTCTTACGAACGAAAAAATTAAGAAAGGTGAGCGGAAAATTAGAAAATTTAAGAAAATTTATGAAAATTTATGAAAACTTAAAGACAATATTAATATTACATACAGCACATATAGTTGTTTGACAACTGTCAGTTGTTTGAAATAACTGCCAGCAATTGACAGAACGCGCGCTGCAAATATCATTTAACATAGATGGATCGGTTGATAAATAATAGTTTCATTTCAATTTATTATACAGTGAGTTTTTGATAATTGTTTATTCATCTTGGTATGTTAAAATCAATCACACCCAATATTGAAAGAATGAAGCCCCTGGATTGCGTTGCGGGAGCGGTAAAGTCAAATTGACGCCATTGGTACTGCCACCAGAGCCTCTGCATTCATTGGTTTACGGAAATGGGACAGATTCTATACATTTTTAACTCATATACAGGAATACAATAATTGTTTCCAAGTGAAGTCATTTGCCGCAACAAAAGTTTTTCAAGACAATTTTATGCTAACTTTCAAGGTAACTATTTTGTAAAACAATAAACTTTTACCACCACGTGCCTGAATACGTTGGTAATTTTCAATTGAAATCATATATCAATTAAAGTAGCGTAGAGTAGGTGTAGCTAGGTGAATAACCAAAAGCAGCCGGTCTTGAAAGTCACATGGTGGTACAATTTTTGAAAATTTATTTCGTGGGCGATTCAGCAAAACAAGTCGATCAGCGTTATGCACACAATAAATCGGTGAACAGACCAAGTGTGGAGCAACTTCAAATGTTTTTCAATCAGACAACGAATTGGTTGTATTATTCATGACTGCATTAAACCGCATGCCATGTGATTACCTACCACAAAATTGTCAGCAAAGCCGATAAGACGCCTGCAGGACAACACGCAAGACGCTATAATACGGTAACAATTGATGAAGTTGCTATTGTTGTCATGAGTGAAAATTTAGAAAACCAAGTTATTGTTTTTGCTTTTGTTAAGACAGGACAACGCCTGTCGGTTCAGCTAGTTTATTAATAAAAATTAGCTTATTTTACGAAAATTTATTATGAATATGACCTTTTATTTTTGACATTAGGTCTACGTTTTTGTCAATAAATCTTTTTGAAGGGTCGTAAGTAAAGGTCTTTTCTTATAATATTTCTCACCGAAACACTTTTTATCCCTGTTATATTTTTATATTATTTTTTATTGAACTTAATACAGTTCCAGGCTCGGTGTTTTGAAAGATTTGTCGTACTTGTTCGATATTGAGTTGACTCCTGCCTGTTCTTTTTCTTTCTCGTACAGGCTTCATCGCCAAAGAACCGTTCGTTAGGTTTAAATGCTTCAAAAAGTATCCCAATGTACTAATACGCCAATTACGATTCGGAACATTTTAGCTATTTTTCTTGCGCCATAATCTTTTCCATGAAAAGCTTATATCAAAATCTTATCTGCATTTGACATTGAAATATATAAATTTGACCAACCTTTCAAAGACATGACAGGGTATTTAAGGGCTAACTTGAATAAAATAATAGTTAAATTATGACGTCCTGCAGTTGACATTGCGTTATGCAGCCTTCTAACAATAATGGAAAAAAGTTATATTTTTTAGTTTCGTTTGTCTTATTTTATTGTTATTTGGTGTGCCAAGAATTGACGATTTCATACTGTGTCCAAATTTTATAGAAATCGGCTTTATAATAAATAAAATGTAGTTGGTTAAAATGTGTTCCAACTTAATTTTGCGAACAGTATATATATATATATATATATATATATATATATATATATATATATATATATATATATATATATATATATATATATATATATATATATATTCTTAAATTAGATGAACTTTTTCTTATACAGAACCTGTAGTAACTGCCTTAATAATAATTTTGATTCAATTATGCTCCTTTTTCACATAGCTACAAACATAAAAATATCGTTTGTAAATATTAATTTTATATATACCCGTACACAGACTAGACTATCTGGAATCATAGGCTTGCAGTACAAATTGTAGTTTAATATTATTTACTATTTTCTTAGGCATTCAGATTATTTATAAATTATATATAATCATATTCTCTCACAATACGACATACATAACTTTAAAATGAAATAGTGGAAAGCATTAATTACTTTAGAAACAAGTCAATTTCTCTCACAAATTAACATGAAAAATTTATTAAAATAGCAGATGTACCTTATAGAGAAATATTAATCATCGTATTATCTCACAATACGGTACACAATATGAAATATCCTGAAAAGCATAAATTGATTCATTTGAAAATAATAATAATAATATAAGATAAGCTGATTTCTCTCATAAATCAACCTGTCAGAATATTGTAATTATAGTTGATGTTATTTAATATAGTATAAATATTGAGCTAAAAATAGCAATGTTGCAATACCTGCAAGGAAGGAAAAAAATCATCGTAAGTTAAACATGAATAGAAAATCCTTTTTAATCAACTAAATTTATCTCAACCAATCAGTTGATCTAGAAATCTCAAAATTCCTAATATTAGTTGTTATAAAATTATTTGAATAATCCTTCATCAGTATAATCTGTATACGCATATATACCCATCTATTCATAATATACTAAAAAACCACATATGGACAAATATAACTATATGAGAATACAATAGCCTATACCTACATATAGCTAGGTACATATTATATTCACACAGATATTTCAATTTTGAGAAATATTTTGAGAAAAATCGAAATATCTGTGTAAATATAATGTGTACCTATCTATATGTATTGTATTCTCATATAGTTATATTTATCCATAGATATTTTTTAGTATATTATGAATAGATACCCATCTATTATGTGTACAAGGATTATACTGATAAAGGATTATTTAAATAATTTTATAACAAGTAATATTAATAATTTTGAGATCTCTAGATCACCTGATTGGTGAGAGAAATGTATTTGATTCAAAAGGATTTTCTTTTCATGTTTAACCTATATTGAGATATAATACGATGATTTTGTTTCCTTCCTTGAAGGAATTGCACCATTTGCTATTTTTAGATCACTATAATATATTAAATAACATCAACTATGTTTGCAATATTCTTACAGGTGTTGATTAGTGAGAGAAATCAGCTTATCTTATTTTATTACTATTATTATCTTCATTTGAATGAATTGATGCATTTCAGGATATTTTATATTGTCTATCTATCGCATTGTGAGAGAATATGATGAAGATAATATATTTTAATATTTTTCTATTAGGTACATCTGCTATTTTAATTAATTTTTCATGTTATTTTGTGAGAGAAAATGATTATATATAACTAACAAATAATCTGAATGCCTACCAAATTAGTAAATAATATTATTGACATAATAAACGTCAATTTATACTGCAAGCCTACGATTCCAGATAGTCTAGTCTGTGTACGGGTATATATTTATTAATATTAGTTTCTGTCTGTTATAAATGTTTTTTTAATTAATTGAATAATAACTTTTTCTTTTTACTGAACCTATATCTGCCTAAATATTTTCAAGTTTAATGTGTGATTGTTTCAAGAAAAGCTACAAACACAAAGATAATTCCTATAAGATCTTTTCTAAGAAAACTTGAATCTAGACACTTTCAACTCTAGATATGCCGTTACCATGACATTAACAAATAACTAATGACATTTCTGATTGATGGCTATGAAATATTTCCTGTTTGTAGTTAATTTTATCTAAATTCACGAATGTAAGTACTTTAATTAATAATGTATTATGTGGTATATGATAATTTGTAAAGATTTTATAAAAATGTGAGATAAAGATATCTATTTCTCTTTTACTAGGTGACAAACAGAACTTAGGTCCAAGAAACAATAATTTCTTCACTTCATCAGGGATATCTACAGTTGTCAGATTCTTTAACCAATTCTCATTAATTTTAATATTAAATATTTGTTGACTTTTTAATGCTTCAATTTTTCGTTTGTTGGTTGGTTTAACTGTGTGAAATTTTCTGTAATAAGAAATATTTTGTTTTCCAACAAATTCATTCCACATAATTAAGGGAATTAGGTTTATAATTCGATTTTGAATATCTTGTTGTTGAATCTGCAAGTTGTTGATATTCCGATGGGTTACCTTGATTTATAGGTTTAGAAATTTACTGTTCAATCTAGAGTGGAAATTGTTCACCATTCGTCCTAATTTTCCATCATTTGCATCAAACAATTAAGTCGACATTGCAGAAGAAAAATCTTCCTGTTCCTCAATGACATCTGTTTGGTGTTAATATTTACCCATGTCTTCAGAAGAGATGTACAATTTGTACCATATTCGGTGGTAATAAACTGGTAGAACCCCATTTTATTTAACAACTGGTGGGTATTCGTGGCTGATATGATAATGTAACTTTAAAATCGCAGGGTTGCAGCCAAAATGTGGATGAAATAAAAAGAAGACACTTTACATTTACTTGAGAGTTTTCGGAGTCGGTTTTATTCCTTCTTCAGTCAAAATCTATAAAGGTGTAATATAAAGACTAGGTAAAAGATATAAACTAAATTATAAACTGACTTACAATGTATGAGATTGGTGTTAAAACCGATGTTCATCAAATAGCATATCCTTATTATGTAATCTTAATTAAATAAACATTTAACACGAAACACTTATGAATAATGTTTTATATAATGAGCTAGATTGTAAATAATAAACAAAACAGGGCTGATGAAATTACGTTATAAGGTAAACAGACTTCATTTTCCATATTAGTAGATATATATTATGGTTACAAACGTCATCAATATCTAATTAAGGTGGTTGCCTATTTTGACTACGTATTTTATCTAATTGTAATATATTCGAATAAATAACATTAAGATTCTGAATATCCGATTTTTTATTAAGGGAATCCTGTTCACATTGTATATGTGCCATTTATAAAAATTGTCTTTTAGATAGGTTTTTTTCTACTTCAAGAACTTTAGTGTTGTCAAAGTCAGCTTGATGTCCTGTTACCAGGTCCAAGCATCTTTTCTCACCTTAATGTCACTCTTATGTGAGTTCATTCTTGATTGTAAATCTCTAGATGTGATCCCTATATATTTGTTATTGCAACTGGTGCAATCTATTCTTTATACAACATTAGTTTTTTGTTGAACAATTAACACAAAGAATACGCAACATACTCCGACAAGAACAAAATCTTTTCATTGCCCACACAAACATTGTAAGTCAGTTTATACTTTAGTTTATATCTTTTACCAAGTCTTTATATTACACCTTTATATATTTTGACTGAAGAAGGAATAAAAACCGATTCCGAAAGCTCTCAAGTAAATGTAAATAGTCTTCTTTTATTTCAGCCACATTTTGGCTGCAACCCTGCGAATATATAAAATAAAAAGATGTTCTTGGGGATGCAGTCATATATTCAATAAAATTCTTTGATTGAAGCCGAGCTTTCGAGAATATTTTTTCTCTTCTTCAGGGCAAAAATCGTGAATTTAGAATAAATTAACCAAAGAACATCTTTTTTTATTATATATATATATATATATATATATATATATATATATATATATATATATATATATATAACCAAAGTGACAAACATTCATAGGATTGCGGCACTGTGGGCTGTAGGATAATGAAAACTCTTTTTGAATTACCATCGTTTAGATAGCGGTGGCTATCTTTTTCAAGGCTATATTAAAATAAAAGAAAGTTACAAAGAAGAACTTAATTAAAAGGATATAAGAATCATCGAAATAATAATCAAGAAAAATAGTTATATGTAAAAACACGTTATACGAATTCCAACTTACATTGATTTGAGTGTTAAATCTAGATAGGTACATCATTCATTCTTATGTTATCAGAACTAAATTGAATTTCTACATCCAATGTTAGAGCACTGAACTCAACTGTACGACAATTAAGGTAGAACAGAAAATTATGGTCATAAATAGCAAAAACTAGAATACAGAAACAGGGGAAGATTGTATTTTTACTTTTTATTTAAATTTTTGAATACATGGAATTCAAAGCTACTGTCTTTTATTTTGTTCCTTGATTTGTGTGTTCTTTGTTAATTTTGTCTATGGGTTGTATGTCTGACGTCTAATGTCTAAGCTGTCAATTAAGAATTAAAAAAACAAACAGCAAACGTATGGCACAAAATTATAATATTTGTAGTTTAGTTTCCTTTCGAAACCAACTAATGTAGGAAATGACCAGACAACAACAGCCAACATGTATGATCTAGGATGTAACAAGTTAAAGTCTGGTGAGTAATCTATGTTGGAAATGTATATTGCAATTGTTTATGCATGTTCATTCTCTTCTTTGTAGTTGTTGCCTTTTATGAAAAGACAACAAAAAGGAGTAAACCTGAAACAGACCATGGATGTCAGTTCTTTTGTTCATGCTGTTGCACTCCTTGTCTATTTCTACCATTTCAAGAAAGATGCGCTTATGCCAGTTCTTTTCTATGTGAAGTACTCTAGGTTTATCCAGGTCAGGTAGATGTTTGGTTGAGGCTGCATGCTCTGCCAGAGCACAGAACGTCTTTTTTATGTTTATATCACTGCGGTGGCGTATTATTCGATTTTTAAGAAGTTGGATGGTTTGTCCAATTTATTTCATTTCAAAGTCTGAGCATTGAATGCTATATACACAGTGAGATATGTTGCTGGTAAGTACTTTATCTTTAGTTCTGGTATATAATCGACTGATAGGTTTGATGTTCTGTTGTGCTATTTTTATGTTCTCTGGTTTAAATACACTTATTAGTCTACTGGAAAGCCCTTCAATGTAAGGTAAGGAACCATATCTAACCACTAAATTCTGGTTTTCTTCACAGGTACCGTTGTGTTGTATAAGAGTCTACGTAACAACCCAGATGGATAGCCATTTTGTGCGAGAATTCTCTACACTCTTAGACTCTCATTTTTCAGACTAGGATGTGAAATTTTTAAAACTCTGTTTTTCAGTGCTAGAATTAATTTTATTTTAATTCTAACAGGATGGTGAGATTTATAATTGATGTATCTACTAGAGCTGGTGGGTTTAGTGTACCAATCTAGGACTATCCTGTTGTCTTCTAGTCTGTTTACATGAGTGTCCAAAAACGGTAATCTTCTATTAGTCTCTCTTTCGACAGTGAAGACAATAGGAGTTCAATGTCAGCTAATAATTTAGGTATTGAAATATCTCTAGTATTAGGTGGAACTGCGAATTTATGACCAAGTGATATGAAATAATTCTATGTCTTCTGGAATGTTAATGTTGGTTAGGTTTTTGAGCCAGTTATCATTAGTTTTCAGTTCGCTAATTTTATCCGCTCGTAATCTATTAAGTTTGTTTATATTGTTCAGTTTAATGTTATTAAATAATCTGTCTGTCTGTTGAAAAATTCTCTAATGAACTAATTAAAATTAAAAAAAATATTCTAAAGGAGCAATAAGTAAGGACATACAACAAAACTTAACTATTCATAACGGAGGTGATCCTAGATACTATGGGTTACCGAAAATTCACAAACGAACACTAAGCTTAAGACCTATCGTTTATCAGAATGTGAAATGAAATATATTGGACAAACCGTCCAACTTCTTAAAAATCGAATAATACGCCACCGCAATGATATAAATATAAAAAAGACGTTGTGTGCTCTGGCAGAGCATGCAACCTCAACCAAACATCTACCTGACCTGGATAACCCTAGAGTCCTTCACATAGAAAAGAACTGGCATAAGCGCATCTTTCTTGAAATGGTAGAAATAGACAAGGAGTGCAATAGCATGAACAAAAGAACTGACATCCATGGTCTGAGTGAGGTTTACTCCTATTTGTTGTCTTTTCATAAAAGACACACTTCGCGCCATCTAGGTATCGAGAGCATGATTACGTTTAACGTAAGTATATATGTAATTTAAAGATATATTTCAAAAATGAAAGAGTATATATATATATATATATATATATATATATATATATATATATATATATATATAAATGAGGAGCTATCCGTACCAGATGACCATATTAGAATATGAATAATAATTTCACGCCTAGCTGGTAAATTGAACCTACATTTCGTATATATATATATATGAAAAGATGTAAAGATATATATATATATATATATATATATATATATATATATATATATATATATATATATATATGATATATAAAGTTATAATTGAATTATTTTTTTTAAAGTCAAATAATAATAACAATAACAAAGTATTATTTTAAATATTATTTCATAATATTATATTACATCCGCAAGACGCAGTATCTCACCATATCGTATTACATCTGCAAGACGCAGTAATATTGCACCACATCATATTACATCTCCTAGACGCAGTTTAAGAAGATAACAAAAGTGGTAAGGATATTTACGTGCCAGAGATGCAGACCAGTAGTCAGCAAGTTACCATAAAGACCATTGTTAATTGTTTATCCAGTTCGGCCTCCAAAAAGACATTACTATGTATTTTAATTATAATATTTCTAGAAGTTTCGATTCAACCTTAGGAGAAGAGATCCATTGTCTTAATTTACGTTTCTTTTTATATTTTTGATGATTAAACATTTTTGATTGTGTAAATACTAGATCTCTAGCTAATGGCATCTCTTGTGAGTCGATACTTGTGAGTCGACACTTGTGAGTCTAGATTCATACAGTCATGTAAAGTTAAGTTATATTTTTACTTTAAGTTTTTGTGTTAATAAATAATTGTTTTTAAAAAGTTAATTCCAAGTTAAGTGATTTAACAAATTGGCGCAGTCGGTAGGATAACTCAACGTGATAAAACAAGGCCTACTTCAACAACAAGTTTCCCCTCATTATCACGGTGGTTTCCAAACCTTCAAGTGAAGAATCAACAGCTCCAAAAGAAGAAGAAGAATTATTAGAATTGAAGAAAAGGATACTTCAACGTTGGTAAAACAAGGCTTACTTCAACAACAAGTTCCCCCTCATTATCAACGGTGGTTTCCAAACCTTCAAGTGAAGTATAAATAGCTCCAAAAGAAGAAGTATTATTAGAATCTGAAGAAAAGGATACTTTAACGTTGGTAAAACAAGGCTTACTTCAACAACAAGTTCCCCCTCATTATCAACGGTGGTTTCCTAATTTTTGAAGAATAGAACCGAACAAGACAAATGTACATCTTACTGTAAGTGAATTATCAGGTATATTAATTTTTGAATTTTTATACTGTTCGATTTTCTTTTATAATTTTTTTTATATTTGATACTTTATATTTAATTAAATCAAAATGGCAAATGAAAGAAATCCAGCTCAAGAGGTTGAGCTTGAACCATATAGAATTTCGGAAATATTTTGTATCGTACCTGAAAAGGTGATCAGATATTTCTCGGAACATTTTTAAATGCATGTGATTGTGCTTATAATATGTCTACCACAGACCAAAAGGCTCTGTTAGTGATTCACATTAAAAATAAATTAAAGGGAAAAGCGGCTCAACTAATCAGCTCGCGAAATCCTCAGACTTACGCAGAGATAAGACAACTTTTGAATCTTCATTTTGGTGATTCAAGAGACCTTACTTCTCTTATTCATGATTTACAAAGATTAAAACAATTATCGAATGAGTCAGCTCTAACATTTTTCAATAGAGTGCAAGTCTTGAATGCTAAAATGCATGCAAATATACAAAAAACATCAAATTTATCAAATGAACAAAAGGTTGCACAAGGAATTCTTATTGATACTATGGCTCTTAATACTTTATTAACTGGGCTTGAACCCCGTCTAGGACAACTTATTCGTGCTAGTCAGCCTGAAAACTTGTTAGAAGCACAAATTCGCATACGAAGAGAATTGCAATTATCATATTTTGAGAACCAAAAATTTAATAAGCCAGCTTCTAATATTGTAAGTAAACCTCAAAATATATTAAATGTTAGAAAACCCCAAATACAAACTGTAAAATGCTTTTCATGTGGTAAAAATGGTCATACTTCTAATCAATGTCGTTTTCAACAGCAAAGAGCTTTTAATCCAAGCTCCAATCAGAATTTCTACCAAAATTTTCAAAGACCATTAAATTTCCAAAATCAACCACAAAATAATTTACAAAATAGACCAAATAGTAATGTTCCCCAGCAAAGACCTTTTCAACCACAGGGACAATCTCAAGTAAGACCCTCAGTGATTCAAAAGAATCCTAATTTCCAACAACGAGCTCATTTAATTGGCCTTAAGAGCGATAATTCTGACTATTATGATGAATACTTAGGCTCTGATCTGGATCATAATCTTTATGATATTCAAGATAATTTTGGAAATAATTTCCAGGAAGATGATAATAACTATTCATTTGATAATCTTTCTGAGTTCGAAAAAGATTCTCAAAATTTTATATCTGCCGAAGTAATTTCTAATTTCCAAGAATTGCCAATTGCTCAAAATAAAGAACATTTTTCTGAGTTTGAGAGAGATTCTCAATATTTTGTTTCTGCTGAAGTAATTTCAAATTTTCAGGATTTTCCTATTGCCCCAGTCAAAGACCATCCCCCAGATTGTCCGACAACAGAGAATTTAATTTCAGAAACAGTTACCAGAATCCAAACATTAAATTTCGAAGAGATGAACCCGAATGTAAATTTTCCCGAACAAAAGTTTCTTTAAATCCATTTTTGACTGTTAATTCCAAAAATCTTTATTATATTGAAGATGCTTCTAAAGAGTTTAAGTTGCTTATTGATACAGGTGCAGGAGTTTCTATTTTTAAAGAAAATACTCTTAAGAAATTTCCTCAAAGATTTACTGAATATGTAACTATTCAAGGGATAACTGATCAAAAAATTTTACTAAACGAATCTGTACTTATTCCATTCTCTGCAAAAGATCCACATAAAGTTTTTATTTATAATCTTAATATTGATTTTGATGGAATTTTGGGTTCAGATTTCCTAGAACATTATAATTGTATAATTGATTTGAATTCAAAACAATTGATAACTAATTTCAAAACTATACCTCTGTTTAAAGTTACCGAAACATCACACTTGTCTCAAAATAATCAAATTTGTGAACAAGATTCTGAATTCTTACAATTTGAACAAAATACTGAAAATTCTTATAAAAAAATAGCTGAGAAAAACATTGATATTTTTGACATGCCTCATGATTATTCATTAGCTCATTGCGTGGCGGAAGATATGCAAATGCAAAAAGGCATTGCCGCGGAATTTAAGAAACGATTTGGAAATATAGAAAAATTATTAAGTCAAAATCAAAAACAAGGTGGTTTAGCAGGTTTGAAAATTAAGAATGCAAATACAACTAGATATATTTATTATCTTGTAACAAAAGAAACTTCAACCGGAAAACCCACTTATCAGACTTTATGGTCATCTTTAAAGAAATTGAGAGATCATGTTAGTAAAAACAATGTTCAAAAATTAGCTATGCCAAAAATAGGGTGTGGATTGGACAAGTTAGATTGGACGTATGTTAAAAAAATTATATCTTATCTTTTTAGAAATTTAGGTGTTGAAATTGTTATTTGTTTGCCAAAGATACAAAATCGAATTTTTATTGAGCCAAGAATTGAAAAAAATTTCAAATTGAAATTGAAATGTAATTTAACAAACACAGATGCACTACTTTTCGGACAAGCAATAGAAAATATTAGAATTCCAAATGCTTTGGTACATGTAAATGAAGAAGGTGAATTCTTTACTTCAATTATTAATTCGAATGCTATTCCAAAAATTGTTGAATTTCCAAATTTGAATCTATATCCCATTCCGAATTCCGAATGTTTTTTAAATTTTAATTGCGTTGTTGAAAATAAAACTAAATTTAATCAACCTGTTGATAGAAACACTATAATTTTGGATCAGTTGCGTACAGATCATCTCAACGAAGAAGAAAAAGAAATTATCACAAATTTATGTTTAGAATTTTCTGATATTTTTTATTTGGAAGGAGACCAACTAACATTTACTAATGAAATTAAACATTCAATTGAAACTGATAATGCGAGACCTATATTTACTAAATCATATAGATACCCCTAAATTCATAAAGAAGAGGTAAAAACTCAGGTGAACAAAATGTTGGAACAAGGTATTATACGTTATTCTACTTCACCATGGTCATCCCCAGTTTGGGTTGTGCCAAAGAAGCTTGATGCTTCAGGAAAACAAAAATGGCGTGTGGTTGTTGATTCTTCTACTATTCATGAACATGTTTCTCGTCTGACTGAAGTTTTCAACAGACTTCGGAAAGCCAACTTGAAAATTCAACCAGATAAATGCGAATTTCTTAGAAAAGAAGTCGCTTATCTTGGACATATCATTACCCAAGATGGTGTTAAAACAAATCCAGCCAAAATAGAATGTCTCAAAAATTTCCCGGAACCTAAAAATCCTAAAGATGTAAAATCTATCCTTGGTTTAGCAGGATATTATCGTCGCTTTATACCAAATTTTGCCAAAATTTCTAAACCCCTTACAAGACTTTTACAAAAAGATGTTTCTTTTATTTTTAATAATGAATGTAAAAATTCTTTCAATGATCTAAAAGCTGCACTTACTTCAGATCCTATTTTGAGATATCCAAATTTTGAAGAACCATTTATTCTCACAACTGATGCTAGTGCATTTGCCATTGGCGCTGTTCTATCACAAGGTCCCATTGGTAAAGATCTACCAGTAAGTTATGCTTCGAGAACATTATGTAGTGCAGAAACAAGGTATTCAACAATAGAACGAGAACTCCTTGCTATTGTATGGGCAGTAAAACATTTTCGTCCTTATTTATTTGGAAGAAAATTTACGCTAGTCACTGATCATCGTCCATTAACATGGCTTTTTTCCATTAAAGATCCCGGAAGCAGACTAGCTAGATGGCGACTCAAATTGGAAGAATATGATTACAAAATTGAGTACAAGCCAGGCAAAATTAATAAAAATGCAGATGCACTTTCAAGAATTAAATTTAATCATTTTAAAGAATGTGCAAATCTACAATCTAAAATTACAATTTTGGCAAATAATGAAACTAATGAGGTTATACCATCAACAAGTAAAGACCCTAATGATCCTATAGAACCACAAAAAAATGAAACACTTATAGAGGAACAGGACGAATTAATGACAGACGAATTTAATAGATTTGTTGACCTTTACAAAACAAAATCAATAATCGATTATTCAAAAATTGAAACATCAAATGACCAGTTACTGGATAAGACTCATAAGAATATTGTCACTTTATTTTGGCAAAATAAACTTGAAGATTTACATTATAAAATTATTGAAGATATTTTTGAAGAAAATTTTGTTTTTCAAATGAATTTAGTAAATATTGTTTCTAGTAAAACTGTGAAAGATCGCAAGTATTTTATAATACCTCTTATTTACGATCCAGATTTTGTAGTTCAACAATTATTATATACATTATTTAAAGAACAAAGTAGATTTGATCCTTCAAAAACTTATTATATAGAAAATAATCTTGAGTTACCTATTTTAGAAGAATTCTCTTTTATTTTTGCTAATATTGATTTAAAATTTGTAGTCTGTCAAAATATTGTTAAAACACCTGACCGAGATGAAATACCTATCATATTGGACCAATATCATAAAGGCAAAAGTAATTTACATCGCGGAATAAATGAAACTATACGACGGATAAAATCTAAGTATAACTGGACAGGACTAACAAAAGATGTAGAACAATTTATTAAAAACTGTGAAACTTGTCAAAAAGTAAAAATCTGTCGTAAGAATTTAAGCACTCCTCTGGTAATAACAGAAACACCAAAAACTCCGTTTGAAAGAATTAATATTGATATTTTTGAGTATCCAACAAGGAATTACGCTTTAACGATTCGAGATGAGTTAACTAAATTTACTCAAGCTTATCCTATTTCAAATAAAAAAGCTTCAACAGTTGTAAATACACTATTAATATTCTTTCAACATTTCGGAACACCTTTGAGAATTCATTGCGATTATGGTCGAGAATATTATAATTCATTAATAAAAGATTTGTGTACGCTTTATGACATAAAGCTCACTTTTTCTAGCGTTGGCCATCCACAATCGAATGGTTCTTTAGAAAGATTTCACGGAACTCTTGTGGAAATGATCCGTGCACATAAGACAGAAAATCCAGACGAACATCCGTTTAATATTTTGTCATATGCGGTTATATGTTATAATAATACTAAAAACAAAACAACTGGTTTTACCCCATATGAACTGATTTTAGGTCATACGTCTAGTAGACCACCTGAAACTTTATATAATGAGAAGGCTCTTATTACTAAATATATACGTGATTTGAACAACAGAATGCAACATTATTATAAAATTGCACGAGCAAAAACAGCAAGTCAGAAAGAAAAAGCAAAAATTAGATTTGATAAAAATATTTCAGGAAAGCTTCCAGAGTATAAAATAGGAGATAAAGTTTATCTTAAAGAATCTCAAATTAAAGATAAAATTCAAAATTTGTTTAATGGTCCTTTTGAAATTGTGCAATTATTTGATAATTCTGCAATAGTTTTAAATCCACAAACTAATCAAAAATCAAAAATGAATTTCGATAGACTGAAACCCTACTATGAGTAATTTCTTTGGTTTCAGATTCTTCGTGCTGATAAATATTATATCAGCTCAATACACACTTAATCCTGTTAATAACACCGTTGGAATCTTTTTCCATGAAAAATGTACTATCAAAATTACGAATGAAAAATGGACACTTTTAGTTTACAAAGATTCTTCTTAAAAAACAAATTTCAGTTACAACTTCTGTTATTAAAAATCTTAATAATACTATACAAAAATTACAAATTGATGAAAAGACTTTTAGTGAAGATATAAAAGAAATTCAAAATACTTTGATGGATATTGCTGATGATGTCGCATTTTATGAAGCACAAATAAGGATATTGAATATTTGTGAATCACTAATGGAAAGCTATATTTTCTTAGGAGATTGCCTTAATACTATTTTAAATTCTATCACTTTTGCTCGCATAAGATTATTTGATAGCTCAATAATAGCACCTTCAGATTTAATTAATTCTTTACAAGATATAGCAAAATCTCTTGTAAGAAATAATTTACCTTTACAACCGTATACGTCAAATATAGCTAATTATCTTAATATTATTGAATGAGAGGCATATCAATCAGAAAGTAAAATAATATTTGTTCTCAAAATTCCTCTCATTGATCAGAAGCTTATATACTATATCGACTCTATCCAATACCAATATTAGATGATCGAACAGGTATCCATCATATTTTACCAACTACACAAAAATATATTGCGCGGGATGATGATTCACTGTTGTATTTGTCATTGCGAAATCTGGATAATTGCAAGACTCTTGAAAGAAGCATAAAAATCTGTTCTAATCTCCTCCCATATCCAATTGACAACGATGCAATTTGCGAAGCACAACTATTAAGAAGATTAACTCAGATGCCCAAGACATGTCAAACATCTCTTCTTTTTGTTAAAGATTATAATGTATACCAAATTGATTTAAATCTATGGTTAATCACTGTTTCGGACCCTTTGCCAATCACGATTAAATGTGGAAATAGGGAAATTAAATCAGAAATTATTAAAACTAATAGTTTACTGAAATTACAACCTGAGTGTAGTGCCTTTATTGGAAGTACAAGAGTTCATGCTCAATACCCAATTGACACATACCAAGAAATCAAGTATCGAAGTCATCCAGTCACAATTGCACAACACAAACTAAATCAATATTCAGAAGAATTAGAAAAAAATGATGAAACAATCTCCGATCAGTAAATATACACATTGGTTCACCATTTTAACCATTGTAGTAATAATTTTATTGGTAATACTTTATGTGACCTGTAAATGTAGAAGAAAGCATCATCGAATTGAAATAGCTTTAACTAACGATTACCCACCATCACCACCAGGACCAGGTTCCAGTATTTCATTCCAGCAAAGTATAAGAAGAATTCTTCCGAAAAGAAGAGCAAGTGTCCATGTCGGAGAACCCATAGAAGAGAATATCGAATTAAATCCAAATAAATCATTAACTTAAAAAGTTGTTGCAAACTCCACCAACTTTTCTTAAATGGGGGAGTTGTTATATAAAGTTATAATTGAATTATTTTTTTTAAAGTCAAATAATAATAACAATAACAAAGTATTATTTTAAATATTATTTCATAATATTATATTACATCCGCAAGACGCAGTATCTCACCATATCGTATTACATCTGCAAGACGCAGTAATATTGCACCACATCATATTACATCTCCAAGACGCAGTTTAAGAAGATAACAAAAGTGATAAGGATATTTACGTGCCAGAGATGCAGACCAGTAGTCAGCAAGTTACCATAAAGACCATTGTTAATTGTTTATCCAGTTCGGCCTCCAAAAAGACATTACTATGTATTTTAATTATAATATTTCTAGAAGTTTCGATTTAACCTTAGGAGAAGAGATCCATTGTCTTGATTTACGTTTCTTTTTATATTTTTGATGATTAAACATTTTAGATTCTATAAATACTAGATCTCTAGCTAATGGCATCACTTGTGAGTCGATACTTGTGAGTCGACACTTGTGAGTCTAGATTCATACAGTCATGTAAAGTTAAGTTATATTTGTACTTTAATTTTTTGTGTTAATAAATAATTGTTTTTAAAAAGTTAATTCCAAGTGATTTAACATATATATATAATATAATAATGGAGATGCTCTACACCTTTGTACTTTTATTTAGTCGGACTGAGCCGCCCAATAGAAGCGGATCACGTTATTTCAAGCTTGTTAGCTTTCATCAGCGCCACATAAGTGAAAGCTGTATCCTACGAAACAAAAGCAACTGGAAGATAGTCAAAATTTTCTGACCTGATCTACCAGCGGGACACACTTCGCGCCACCTAGGTATCGAGAGCCTAATTACGTTTAACGTAAGTATATATGTAATTTAAAGATAACTATATTTAAAAAGTTAGAGTACATATATAATATAATATTGGTGATGCTCTACACCTTTGTGCTTTTATTTAGTCATTTAGTCGGACACAGCCAGCCACTAGAAGCGGATCACGTGATTTCAAGTTTGTTAGCTATCATCAGCGCCACATAAGTGGAAGCTGTATCCCACGAAACAAAAGCAACTGGAAGATAGTCAAAGTTTTCTGACCTGATCTACCAGCGGGACACACTTCGCGCCACCTAGGTGTCGAGAGCCTAATTACGTTTAACGTAAGTATATATGTAGTTTAAAGATAACTATATTTCGAAAATGAAAGAGTATATATATAATATAATAATGGAGATGATCTAAACCTTTGTGCTTTTATTTAGTCGGACATAGCCACCCACTAGAAGCGGATCACGTGATTTCAAGCTTGTTAGCTTTCATCAGCGCCACATAAGTGGCTAGTGGGTGGCTATGTCCGACTAAATAAAAGCACAAAGTTGTAGAGCATCTACATTATTATATTATATATATACTCTTTCATTTTTGAAATATAGTTATCTTTAAATTACATATATACTTACGTTAAACGTAATTAGGCTCTCCACACCTAAGTGGCGCGAATTGTGTCCCGCTGGTAGATCAGGTCATTTAGTTATATTTGTCCATATGTGTTTTTTTAGTATATTATGAATAGATGGGTATATATGCGTATACAGATTATACTGATGAAGGATTATTCAAATAATTTTATAACAACTAATATTAGGAATTTTGAGATATCTAGATCAACTGATTGGTTGAGATTAATTTAGTTAATTAAAAAGGATTTTCTATTCATGTTTAACGTACAGTGAGATATATATATATATATATATATATATATATATATATATATATATATATATATATATATCTCACTGTACGTTAAACATGAATAGAAAATCCTTTTTAATTAACTAAATTAATCTATATATAATATATATATATATATATATATATATATATATATATATATAAACGATGATTTTTTTCCTTCCTTGCAGGTATTGCAACATTGCTATTTTTAGCTCATTATGTATAGATAGATAGATAGATAGATATTTATTTGTGTTACCAATCAATACTGATTTTACACACGTCAAAAAGAAGTATATGTAGAATTAAAATAAACAGCATTAATAATTACATCTAAAATACAAGATACAGGATTACAATAGTAAACACACAAAATAGACAAGTAAGTACATGTGAATATTAAAATACAGCTATATTAACGATAAACTAATTTCATATCAACATACCATCATAAATATTCCAATCTGCATCTAATGATTCATCAATTGAAAAGAAAGCTGCTTTTATAAGGAGTTTCCTAGTTTTGTCTTTAAATAGATTAAGAGATAAGACTCTAAGGTGCTGGGGAAGTTTGTTATAAAATCTTGGAGCATAGTAGTTCTTAGAGTATCGGCTCCTTGTTAGGCGAACAAAATCTGGCACTATATCATGGGCATTACGTGTGTTATGATGGTGTGTATTGCTGTGACAAATGAAAAGGTTATGCCTCTCATAAATCCATATCAAGCACTTGAAAATGTATAGGGAAGGTAGTGTCATAATCTTTAGTTTTCTAAAATGTATCTTGACATCTGCACGAAAATGAAGACAGTTAATTATCCTAATTGCTTTTCTTTGGAGGCCAAACAGTCGGCCTGAATGGGGTGAATGACCCCAAATAAGAATTCCATATGACAGATGAGAATGGAAGAGGCTGAAGTAGGCGATCATACACGTTTCCTGGTTAGCAATCGGTCGTAATGTTCTCAGGAGGTAAAGATTTCTTGACAATTTGCCCTCAACATATTGAATATGTTCATTCCACAATAACTTATAATCTATGGATATTCCTAAGAAGTTTACAGCTGGTGGCGCATCATTTAGGTTTCTTTGAGTAAATATGATATTTTTGGTCTTATCTATATTCAGGCTTAATTGATTAACGTCAAACCAAAGTGAAGCTGTTGATTGTGCCTCATTCATGGCAAGTTTAAGGTTAGCTGCATCGGTATTTCTACTGGCCAAGGTTGTATCATCAGCATACAACACAACATTCACACGAGGTATATTGGCCGGAAGATCATTTATATAAATGATAAAAAGGACAGGACCCAAGACCGAGCCCTGCGGCACGCCGACGCCAACAACTTGAGATTCTGAGAACGAGCTGTTGTAAAAAACGCTTTGTCTTCTGTTGTTCAAATAAGATCGAATCAGAGATGTGCTCAGTGGGCAAAAACCATAATAACCAAGTTTTGTTAATAGAATATCATGAGAGAGCGAGTCAAAGGCCTTGCTGAGGTCGCAAAATGTGACCCCAGCAAAACCCCCACACTCAAACTCCGAAACAATGGTCTCCACCAGATTAAGAACAGCTAGTTCAGTATTTCTTTTTGCTCGGAAACCATATTGAGAGGGGTCGAAAAGTCCATGTGATTCCATGTGCCGATAAATCTGTTTTGATAGAATTATTTCAAAAATTTTGGATATGACTGGTATAATGCTTATGGGTCTGTAGTTTTCACAATCATCAAGAGAGCCTTTTTTGTGTATGGGAATTACCTTGGATATTTTGAAGGAGTCCGGAAAAACGCCCTGCTCCAGACATTTATTGAACAGCCGAGTCAGGGGAGATATAAGTAGATTTTTAATAGATTTAATTAATTTTACGTTCATGTTGTAAATATCTCTGCTATCAGAATTTTTTAAACTCTCTATAGCATTTCTTACAATATTTGGGGTAATATCTAAAAAGGAAAACTGTTGTGTATATTTTGTAAGGAAACGGGTATGCGATACCGTGTGCTTATTTAGATTATTTATAATGTTTAAAGGTTGTTTTATAAAAAAATCATTGATTGTGTTTGCATCCAGTAACTTTGAGCTTTCGGATCGTTTTTTTGTAGGTCTGAAGCTATTGACAATGTTCCAAATTGCCTTAATTTTATTAGATTTAGAACCTATGTATTTTTCATTTGCATCTTTTTTTGCCTGATTTACCTTATTTCTATGAAGAGTTCTAAACTTGAGGTAAATTTCTTTATTAATATGAGATGGGAATTGCCGGTAACAATCATAAAGAAAAGTTAGTTGTTCCTTATGAAATTTTAACTCTTCATTATACCAGGATACATGAACCAATTTATTTTTGTTAATTTTTATGGTTTTTGGTTCAAAAGAGGCATTTATTGCGTTCACAATAATTTCAAGAAATGTTTCTGATATTTTATGTAAGCATTCAAGAGAACTAATGAAAGAAAAATCTGTTTCGTCTATAACATTGAAAAAGTTATTTATGCCACATGCAGTAATGGGCATAATTATTTTATGTTCAGTACTGGGTTTTCCCTTATACGTTTCAAGATCAATGGAGATTGCTTTGTGATCTGATATTTTCCAGTCTATTACAGAAGTCGAATAATTAATTTGCTTATGAAAGTTAATAACGATATTATCAATACAATTGTTTCCCCGTGTGCCCTCTTTAATACATGGAATGTAGTTAAAGGAATTAAGCAGATTTTTGAAATTTAGATTAAGCTCTGTGTTAGAGTGAAAGACGAAGTTAAAGTCGCCATTTATTACAACGTTATATGATTTTCCATTCAGCCCCTCCAAGACTTGAGTCATAACCCGAATGAACAAGTTACTATCTGTGTTTGGTGGTCTGTATAATGTTATTACAATTAAACCACTTCTTGAAATTTCAAGTGCGGATATTTCACATACCTTTTCGATGCTCAAGGATATAATGTCAGGACGTTCGATAAAGTCAATGTCGTTTCTGCATAAAATGAGAGTGCCACCATGCAGATATTTTCGCCTACAAAAGTAAGAACCAATTTTATAATTAGTAATTTTCAAGGAGCTTATCTCGTGAGAAGTCATCCAATGCTCACTTATGCATAGCACATCATGAGCACTGGTATAATATATTTAATAACATCAACTATATTTACAATATTCTGACTGGTTGATTTGTGAGAGAAATCAGCTTATCTTAAATTATTATTATTATTTTCAAATGAATCAATTGATGTTTTTCAGGATATTCCATATTTGTATCGTATTGTGAGATAATACGATGATTAATATTTCTCTATTAGGTACATCTGCTATTTTAATAATTTTTTCAAGTTTATTTGTTAGAGAAATTGACTTGTTTCTAAAGTAATATATGCTTTCCAGTATTTCACTTTAAAGTTATGTATGTCGTATTGTGAGAGAATATGATTATATATAATTTATTAATAATCTGAATGCCTAAGAATATAGTAAATAATATTAAACTTCAATTTGTACTGCAAGCCTATGATTCCAGACAGTCTAGTCTGTGTACGGGTATATATAAAATTAATATTTACGAACGATATTTTTATGTTTGTAGCTATGTGAAAAAGGAGCATAATTAAATCAAAATTATTATTAATGCAGTTACTACAGGTTCTGTATAAAAAAAAGTTCGTATAATTTAAGAATATATATATATATATATATATATATATATATATATATATATATATATTGTTTGATTCTGAATTCTTGACTGGTTTATTATTTTGCCCCGACGAAGAGAATAAACATTCTCGAAAGCTTGGCATAATCCAAAGAATTTTATTTATTAAATGACTGCATCCCCAACAAAAATCTATTTTATATATATATACATACATTTATTTTAAAGCCGATTTCTATAAAATTTGGACACATTACGAATTTGTCAATTCTTGGCACACCATACAACAATAAAATAACACAAACGAAACTAAAAAATATTACTTTTTTCCATTATTGTTAGAAGGCTGCATAACGCAATGTCAACTGCAGGGTGTCATAATGTAAGTATTATTTTATTCAAGTCAGCCATTAAATACACTGTCCTGCAGGCGTCTTATTGGCTTTGCTGACAATTTTCTGGTAGGTAATCAGATGGCATGCGGTTTAATGCAGTCTTGAATAATACAACCAATTCGTTGTCTGATTGAAAAACATTTGAAGTTGCTCCACACTTGGTCTGCTCACCAATTTATTGTGTGCATAACGCTGATCGACTTGTTTTGCTGAATCGCCCATGAAATAAATTTGCAAAAATTGTACCACCATGTGACTTTCAAGACCGGCTGCTTTTGGTTATTCACCTAGCTACAAACCTACTCTACGCTACTTTAATTGATATATGATTTCAATTGAAAATTGCCAACGTATTCAGGCACGTGGTTGTAAAAGTTTATTGTTTTACAATATAGTTACCTTGAAAGTTAGCATAAAATTGTCTTGAATAACTTTTGTTGCGCCAAATGACTTTACTTGAAAACAATTATTGTATTCCTGTATATGAGTTAAAAATGTATAGAATCTGTCCCATTTCCGTAAACCAATGACACAATCCAGGGGCTTCATTCTTTCAATATTAGATGTGATTGTCTTATATTATATTGTCTTTAAGTTTTCATAAATTTTCATAAATTTTCTAATTTTCCGCTAACCTTTCTTAATTTTTTCGGTCGTAAGAACGTTCTTCTGATAATAATAAACACAACAAAAAAAGAATTAGTGAAATCGGTTCAGCTGTTCTAGAGATTTGCGCTTAGCAACACATTCAGCGATTCATTTTTATATTACAGATAATCTTTACTGTAAATAGTAGAAGATTAAAAATGTATTAGTTTTTATTATATATTTAAAAATATGACATTGAAAGTAATACTGACTGATGCCCTGCAGTTGACATTGCGTTATGCAGCCTTCTAACAAAAATGGAAAAAATGAATATTTTTACTTTTGTTTGTGTTGTTTTGTTCTTATTTGGTGTGCCGAAGTTTAATGGTCGGATTGAGCTCAAAACATGTTTACTAATCACAGGCGCTTATTATCGCAACGACAAAAATAACACCGCTATGTAAACTCCTAGATCCGGCTCGGTAATGTCATCATTATACAAAATAATAGCAGCGGTTCAAGAATTTACAAATTCGTACTTCGTCCAAATGTTATTGAAATCAGCTTGGTTAAAATGTGTTCCAACTTGATTTTGTATATATATATATATATATATATATATATATATATATATATATATATATATATATATTGTAACGTTTAACCCAGTGCAAAAGTTCGCAAATTGCTTCCAATGGTTTATTTACACTCTGTACACGACCTTCTGTTGTAGTACAACTGTCACCACTTGTCACCTTGATAATCTAAACTGACACTGTCTTTACCGACTGAACTACTATTGACATCTGATTCCACAGACTGACTGTTATCAACTGACTGACTGACTGTGACCAGTGATCGACACGGCTTTATATATCTCATGACATTCATCGAGAATGTTCTATGAATATCTAGATGCATATAATAATGTTCTAGAGCCTTGTCAAACTGACAATAGTATGACGAATTGTACCTCACATATAGTTTCTGGAAAGATCTAGAATAAATCTACTCTAATTTTAGAACTACATAATGGAATATACAAGCAAGAACTATTGTAAACAAGATAGAATAAATAGCTAATAGAATAATTATTAAATAATCAATCAATCAATATACAAAATTTTGGATGCTTAACGCTGAGACCAAAATAAATGAAAAGTTGCAATTAGTCAGTTCTTTGCCAACAATAAACTTAAAAACATATCCCATAAAAATTAAATTAGAAACGAAAGGCAATTCAAAGTTCTTAAGGATATAATGATACGAAATTTTAAGCTAAATTTTCCAACCAAAATGAGGCCAGAAGAATGTGATCTGCGCGAGTAACGATATGGAGGCCAATACCCCCTCTTAGGGTGAAACTAAGATATGATATTTCAAACGAATTTGAGGTGGGCAGATGTTGTCGTTGAGTAAGCAACATTAGAGAACTAATTTACAAGCGACAAAAGAAAATGGTTACACACTCCTCCCCAGCGGAAAAGTTCGTTCATTAAAACGAAATAGTTGAAGTTTAGAGGGGTACCATAAGCTAATAAGCTTTCCATCCTGGTCCTTCAGCTTACAAGACCTGCCCGACGTCAAAGAGATGACAGTATACGGACCTTCATATTTGGCGTTTAATTTAGCTGCTATCTTATCCGCCTCCGAAGATAGCTGGAATCTTTTCATGACAAGATCTCCAGGCTGAAAACAGTTCTTCCCTCGTCTCAAATTATAACGACGGCTCTGCGCTATATTCGCCTTTAGAGTGTTTTCTTCAGAGACATGATGAATTTTCGGCAATTTGTTCATTTTAGAAGCATATTCGTCTTCGTGGCTTGGGAGAATCCTCCCGTCACGGCTGCTAAATAAGGGTCTTAACTCTCTTCCGAAATTCAAGAAGGCAGGGCTGAACTTTTTCGAATCTAGGATGGAAGAATTAAAAGCAAACTGAATTTCTTCTAATTTCTCGTCCCAGCATTGGTGTTTCTTTCCTAATTACGCTACGATAAGTTGCTTTATATTCCTATTCGCCCATTCCGTCGGTTTGGCCTGCGAATGGTAAAGTGGATTAGTCTCTCTATTGATTCCGAATTCTTTAGCCATTTCCGATACGAGATTACTGGCAAGGTTTTTTGCATTGTCAGAGATTAATCTATGTGGCGCTTCGTACCTATATATTATACGCGAGTTAAATTCGAAAGACTGGAAAATATCTTTTTAAAACGTATTTAATGAACAATAGAAACGTACAATAAGATGACAAGAATATATCTAATCTTACATGATGTTGAACAAGCTTTTTATAGTATAGAACACATGTATGCTAACTAAGTGTAATAAGATATGATATGTAGCTGTTGTGGAGTCGTATGGCTACATAACTCTTCCCCTTTTGGAGTATTGCACGTCCTCGTGCTTGGTTGCCAGAAGGGATGGTGGAAGTTTGTGTTCCTCTAGTGGGATTTCAATGATGGCTGTCAATTCTGGAGTTCTTTTGGTTAGGACTCTTAATTTGTTTCTGAATAAATACAAAGTGGCACCGAGGATGAAAATTATGATTATGGCCATGGTAATACCAAAATGTCCCTTGTAAAATTCAGCATGTATCATTGTTGGCTCTTGGGGTATCATCTTTGTTGGATCGTCAAGGTGTAGTGTTTTGATGTTTATCTTATATCCAGCTTTTATTGGTTGCTGAATGTTGGGCCATTCTAGGGAAAATGTTTTATTGGAACCAATCCAAGTATATTTTTGGAATGAATTACATTTGGTGATTTTTGAGGATTTGAAAGAATGGGAGCAATCCTCGTTGACATCTTCTGGATTCTTGGTACAGATGATGGTCTGTCCGTTTGTGAGTTGGGTGAAGAGAGAGAAATTATTATGAACGGTGGCGAAGTTGCATCTTGACAAGTCATCAAGGTTGCACTGGTCTTCATGTGGTGAATTTTGGCAATACCAAAATGAGAAGGTCTTCTTGCAGTCTTCGTTTGTACATTTAGTTGATCCTTTGGAATTCAGGGCAAAGTCGTGGGGTGGTATAAGGATATTATTATGACTACTAGGGATAGGGATAAATTTGGATAGATGATATAATTCATTGGCTAACAGTGGTATTTTTAATGTACAAAGCATGGTTTTTGTAGTGAATATAAGATTAACTTTTGTGATTTCGCGTAATGTAGGTATATCTGGAGCAATTTCAATATGAGGGTGAATAGAATGAAGGTAGTGGAATATCTCTTGTAATTCTTGTTGTTTTATCAATTCAACATTTAAAATTCCTTGTTTGCTAAAAGATATAGTTTTTAAAAGGGTTTGAATGTAGCTCCACTCACTATTCAGTCTATCCTCTAAATCAGACAATTCTTTGTGCATATGATTGATTTTTTTTAATATTTGTTAATTAATAATATACGATACAAAAAGGGCAAAGAAAATTATATAGCAGACGCTCTATCGAGAATAGAAATCAATGCCATAGTTGAAAAAATCCCCAGCAGACGTGGCCGAAAAAACTTGGCAAAAAACTTTTTTCGAGACTGTGAGTGAAAGGTGCAAAAGTAGATAGCCTAGCCTAGCAGTTCGTCCCCCAGAGAAGAATGGTCGTCATAAGGCTCCGTTTCATTCAGTGAACACAGATACAGAGAAGACATCACAAATAACCTGTGATAACGCTAAAGAATTTTCGAGTGAAACTTTTAAAGAATAGAATGTCAATGTTCCAAATTAATATCCACTACACTACCCCTCAATCTCATGCCGGCAATTCTCCGATCGAACGAGCTCACTCTACCCTCGTAGAGAAGCTACGAATCCTTAGACAAAAATCTAAAGAGAGTACTATAGAATTGATCACTACAGCTATTTTAATTTATAATTAATCCGTTCATTCTGTTACTAACTTCACCCCATTTTCTCTCCTCTATGACCCTTACGAGAAACTCAACTTTCATGAAATTGATCTGGAAAAATAAATTTTCCAAGATAACAATGAACAGAGAAAGAAGGAAATCATACCATTTTATAAAGAACTCTACCAGAAAGAATTTAAGAAACGAACTGACCAGCTAGAAAAAATAAATTCCAAACGTACAGACGTCAAAACTGACGTCGTTTACGTATACTTAGAACCCAGAAATAAAATAAAGCCCAAGTAAAAAAGAACCATCCTAATCTCTAAAGACACGAACAATACAAAACTAACGACACAAAAAGGAAAGAGAATTAGTAAACTTATGATCAAACGAACTAACTCTTTTCAGGTAGACAATGACGGACCTCAACCAGGGACTTCAACTGAAACCAATTGACTCACCTGGATATATTTTAGATATAGATTAGCTAAATATAAGGTCAATTACCATAAAATATATTTTACGATTAGTATAGAGAACTTAGAAACTACATATGCTAAATTATCATTAAATCAATTTCCTATCTTTAATAAAACTAATCATAACCAATTAAACTTAGCATTTACGAAAGAGATATTGATCTCCTTTCCGAAGATATAAATAAACTTAGAATTTACTCTCGCCCTGAAAAAGTAAGCAAAAGAGGACTAATTGATGGCTTAGGCTCAGTAGTAAGATATATATCTGAAAATCTCGATCAGACCGAATTAATCGAAATAGAAAGTAATTTCCAAAGAATCAATTTAAATGAAGAGAAATTATTGACTGAAATTTCTAAATTACACACTTTAGCAGGCCAAATAACACAAAGATGGCAACGAGATTAACAAAAAATCAATCATATGCACAAAGAATTGTCTGATTTAGAGGATAAGTACACTGAATAGTGAGTGGAGCTACATTCAAACCCTTTTAAGAACTATATCATTCTATATTTCAATTTTGAGAAATATTTTGAGAAAAATCGAAATATCTGTATAAATATAATATGTACCTATCTATATGTATTCTATTCTCATATAGTTATATTTATCCATAGATATTTTTTAGTATATTATGACTAGATACCCATCTATTATGTGTACAAGGATTATACTGATAAAGGATTATTTATATAATTTTATAACAAGTAATATTAATAATTTTGAGATCTCTAGATCAACCGATTGGTGAGAGAAATGTATTTGATTCAAAAGGATTTTCTTTTCATGTTTAACCTAAAGTGAGATATAATATGATGATTTTGTTTCCTTCCTTGAAGGAATTGCACCATTTGCTATTTTTAGATCACTATAATATATTAAATAACATCAACTATGTTTACAACATTCTTACAGGTGTTGATTAGTGAGAGAAATCAGCTTATCTTATTTTATTACTATTATTATCTTCATTTGAATGAATTGATGCATTTCAGGATATTTTATATTGTCTATCTATCGCATTGTGAGAGAATACGATGAAGATGATATATTCTAATATTTTTCTATTAGGTACATCTGCTATTTTAATTAATTTTTCATGTTAATTTGTGAGAGAAAATGATTATATTTAACTGACAAATAATCTGAATGCCTACCAAAATAGTAAATAATATTATTGACATAATAAAGGTCAATTTATACTTCTATCCTACGATTCCAGATAGTCTAGTCTGTGTACGGGTATATATTTATTAATATTAGTTTCTGTCTGTTATAAATGTTTTTTTAATTAATTGAATAATCACTTTTTCTTTTTATTGAACCTATATCTGCCTAAATATTTTCAAGTTTAATGTGTGACTTTTTCAAGAAAAGCTACAAACACAAAGATAATTCCTATAAGATCTTTTCTAAGAAAACATGAATCGAGACACTTTCAACTCTAGATATGCCGTTACCATGACATTTACAAAAAACTAATGGCATTTCTGATTGATGGCTATGAAATCTTTCCTGTTCGTAGTTAATTTTATCCAAATTCACGAATGTAGGTACTTTTATCAATAATTTATTATGTGGTTAAGATAATTTGTAAAGATTTTATAAAAATGTGAAATAAATAATTTGAATAAATATCAATTATATCAATCAATCATTGTTACAATCCTGTAGAACATGTAAAAGATATAGGACAAGTCAATATCTATTAGTAGTGGTTCTTTGGAAGTTGGAGCCAAAATTATCCTATAATATGTAACAGCACAACTTAAATATATTCTGTATTGACAGGATAAACAATATATTGTATTTTTCATGTCATCTCATCTCAATACTTCCAATTTCCAAACAATAAAAAACATGGTTGTAATATAAATAAAATCTATAGATAACCCCATTGGTAATAATAAGTAACATTAAAAAGATTTTTAACGACTTCTGCATATATAAGCTCCAGACATATACAGAGGAAATTTACATTCAAAACACATGATCTGTTAAAGATGTCGCCATCATCATCACAAGTACATGTATCATCGTCAAGTCAGTTAAGAGGCGAAATAAAGAAGACGGTGATAATTGATTACCATAAACATTCAAGAAAACATAAAAGAAGAGGAGTATTTGAATGGCAATCAGAACAAACTACCTAGATGCCTTGAAGATACGGGAAATCAGCAAAAACAGAAGAGGCTTCGAACTCTCTCAACAATGCCCGGGGCAGACATGAGACTTTGAATGAAAAACTCAACAGACTATTTGGCGATTCAGAATTAGATCTTGATGACAAGAAGCCTGAAAAGAAGCAAGTCTCAAATGGGAAACAATCAAGCCAAATTAACTGCCTATTAAAAAAACGGTTCGACGACAATGATCCCACGGACAAAGAAAAGAAGATTTGTCCGAAACGCACCCGCTCATCAGAAGATTTTCTACGACTTAAAAACAGGAGAGTTGATCAGCATAAGAAAAACGATTCAGAAAATCTGTTCAGTACCCTTGACGATAATAAACCCATTGACAAAAAAAAGAAACTTTCTCCGCATCAAGTCTGCTCTTCAGAAAATCTGCCTCAATCAACCAAAAGGATTATTCAGCCTAAGAGAAATTATGTTTTATTAAAGAAGTCACGGAAACAGTCACACACGAAAACCATAATTAAAAATCCATCTTCAACGGCAACAGAACCTCAAAAGTCAAAAACTCTGCGATTATTCGATATGTTCGATGAAACATACTTGAATCGTGTAAAAGATTTTGAGAATTGTTCTATTGGCAAACAAAATGAACATGGATAAAAAATTAAAGAGGCTTTTTGGTGAACCGGGATCTCCAGACGTCAACAGAAATGATGTGTTCTCAAAGAAATCACGGGATCCGTCAGTCGCGATAAAGACAACTGAACGTGCTACTACAACGGAAACAAGCTCAGAACTTCGAAAAACCAGAACTATGCAATTATTCGATATGTTCGAGATGATGAACCGGACGGAGCAAGAAACAGACGAAATAAACTGCAAATTATTCCGTAAAAAATCCCGTACAGCTGATCGTTTTGAAGTGAGGGGCTGATGGATTGTGGGAGCAGTGATACTCACCTATTTAAATAGCTGGTGTTATATTTCTTTGTAAATTTTCTGATTTCTTCTGCCGAACGTGAATGTTTTAAATCTTAGTTATAAGATTATTATTCCAGACAAATAAAAAATGTTCATATGATTTTTTTGTTTTTTTTTCAATAACTTATAGATAAATAGACACCTTGCCATTAGTCTTGTTTCCTTGTATGAGGTTGGTCGTATATCTATGGAACTAAGTAGATATTTTGAGAGTATATGGTTTTGTGAAATGATAACCATCAAACGGAGTCTTGAGTAATAATTTATTTATTTCAGTTAAAGTAATAGTGTTGGTTGTTGTTTCTGTGGATATCGCATAGCGAATGTATAGCACAGTGGCTCTTACATTTCACCAATTTTAGCCTCTTATGTAATGAAAGACCTGCTTGATGAATGCATCACTCAATTACCGTTTGCAATTCCTTGGCTTTAAATCTATGTTGATGACATAATTTGTACAGTTCCAGAAGTTGACATTGAACAAACTCTATTAACGTTTAACAGCTACCATAGAAGATAGAAGATTACCGTTTTTTGACACTCATGTTATCAGACTAGAAGAAAACAGGATAATCCTAGATTGGTACACTAAACCCACCAGCTCTGGGAGATACATCAATTATAAATTTCACCATCCTCTTAGAATTAAAATAAAATTAATTTTACCACTGAAAAACAGAGTTTTAAAAATTTCACATCCTAGTCTGAAAAATGAGAGTCTAAGAGTGTAGAGAATTTTCGCACAAAATGGCTATCCATCTGGGTTGTTACGTAGACTCTTATACAACACAACGGTAGTTCCACACACAAGACAAACCTGCGAAGAAAACCAGAATTTAGTGGTTAGATATGGTTCCTTACCTTACATTGAAGGGCTTTCTAGTAGACTAATAAGTGTATTTAAACCAGAGAACATAAAAATAGCACAACAGAACATCAAACCTATCAGTCGATTATATACCAGAACTAAAGATAAAGTACTTACCAGCAACATATTTCACTGTGTAAACAGCATTCAATGCTCAGACTTTGAAATGAAATAAATTGGACAAACCATCCAACTTCTTAAAAATCGAATAATACGCCACCGCAGTGATATAAACATGAAAAAGACGTTCTGTGCTCTGGAAGAGCATGCAACCTCAACCAAACATCTACCTGACCTGGATAAACCTAGAGTCCTTCACATAGAAAAGAACTGGCATAAGCGCATCTTTCTTGAAATGGTAGAAATAGACAAGGAGTGCAACAGCGTGAACAAAAGAACTGACATCCATGGTCTGAGTCAGGTTTACTCCTATTTGTTGTCTTTTCATAAAAGGCAACAACTACAAAGAAGAGAATGAACATGCATAAACAATTGCAATATACATTTCCAACATAGATTACTCACCAGACTTTAAATTTTTACACCCTAGATCATACATGTTGGCTGTTGTTTGGTCATTTCCTACATTAGTTGGTTTCAAAAGGAAACCAAACTACAAATATTATAATTTTGTGCCATACGTTTGCTGTTTGTTTTTTTAATTCTTAATTGACAGCTTAGACATTAGACGTCAGACATACAACCCTTAGACAAAATTAACAAAGAACACACAAATCAAGGAACAAAATAAAAGACAGTAGCTATGAATTCCATGTATTCAAAAATTTCAATAAAAAGTAAAAATACAATCTTCCCCTGTTTCTTTATTCTAGTTTTTGCTATTTATGACCATAATTTTCTGTTGTACCTTAATTCTCGTACAGTTGAGTTCAGTGTTCTAACATTGGATGTAGAAATTCAATTTACTTCTGATAACATAAGAATGAATGATGTACCTATCTAGATTTAACACTCAAATCAATGTAAGTTGGAATTCGTATAACGTGCTTTTACATATAACTATTTTTCTTGATTATTATTTCGATGATTCTAATATCCTTTTAATTAAGTACTTCTTTGTAACTTTCTTTTATTTCAATACAGCCTTGAAAAAGATAGCCACCGCTATCTAAACGTTGGTAATTGAAAAAGAGTTTTCATTATCCTACAGCCCATAGTGCCGCAAACCTATGAATGTTTGTCACTTTGGTTATACATTCTCGGCAGTGAATTACTAAAATAATTATATATATATATATATATATATATATATATATATATATATATATATATATATATATATATATATATTGATAAAATAGATTTTTGTTGGGGATGCAGTCATTTAATAAATAAAATTCTTTGGATTATGCCAAGCTTTCGAGAATGTTTATTCTCTTCGTCGGGGCAAAATTCGTGAATTTATATAAAATCAACCACAAACAGGAAAGATTTCATAGTCAGCAATCAGAAATGTCATTAGTTATAGAATAAACATTCTCGAAAGCTTGGCATAATCCAAAGAATTTTATTTATTAAATGACTGCATCCCCAACAAAAATCTATTTTATCAAATAATAAACCAGTCAAGAATTCAGATTCAAACAATATTATAAAAAGATGTTCTTGGAGATGCAGTCATATATTCAATAAAATTCTTTGATTGAAGCAGAGCTTTCATAGTCATCAAGTAATTGATGGCTATGAAATCTTTCCTGTTTTTGGCTAATTTATTCTAAATTCACGATTTTTGCCTTGAAGAAGAGAATAAATATTCTCGAAAGCTCGGCTTCAATCAAAGAATTTTATTGAATATATGACTGCATCCCCAAGAACATCTTTTTATTTATATATATTCGCAGGGTTGCAGCCAAAATGTGGCTGAAATAAAAGAAGACTCTTTACATTTACTTGAGAGCTTTCGGAATCGGTTTTTATTCCTTCTTCAGTCAAAATATATAAAGGTGTAATATAAAGACTAGGTAAAGATATAAACTAAAGTATAAACTGATTTACAATGTATGTATGGGCAATGAAAAGATTTTGTTCTTGTCGGAGTATGTTGCGTATTCTTTGTGTTAATTGTTCAACAAAAAACTAATGTTGTATAAAGAATAGATTGCACCAGTTGCAATAACAAATATATAGGGATCACATCTAGAGATTTAAAATCAAGAATGAACTCACATAAGAGTGACATTAAGGTGAGAAAAGATGCTTGGCCCTGGCTCAACATATCAAAGAAACAGGACATCAAGCTGACTTTGACAACACTAAAGTTCTTGAAGTAGAAAAAAACCTATCTAAAAGACAATTTTTAGAAATGGCACATACACAATGTGAACAGGATTCCTTAATAAAAAATCGGATATTCAGAATCTTAATGTTATTTATTCGAATATATTACAATTAGATAAAATATGTAGTCAAAATAGGCAACCACCTTAATTAGATATTGATAACGTTTGTAACCATAATATATATCTACTAATATGGAAAATGAAGTCTGTTTACCTTATAACGTAATTTCATCAGCCCTGTTTTGTTTATTATTTACAATCTAGCTCATTATATAAAACATTGTTCATAATTGTCAGTTTATAATTTAGTTTATATCTTTTACCTAGTCTTTATATTACACCTTTATAGATTTTGACTGAAGAAGGAATAAAACCGACTCCAAAAGCTCTCAAGTAAATGTAAAGTGTCTTCTTTTTATTTCACCCACATTTTGGCTGCAACCCTGCGATTTTAAAGTTACATTATCATATCAGCGTATTAGTACATTGGGCTACTTTTTGAAGCATTTAAACCTAACGATCGGTTCTTTGGCGATGAAGCCTGTACGAGGAAGAAAAAGAACAAGCAGGAGTCAATATCGAACAAGTACGACAAATCTTTCAAAACACCGAACCGTATTAAGTTCAATAAAAAATAATAATATAACAGGGATAAAACGTGTTTCGTTGAGAAATATTATAAGAAAAGACCTTTACTTACGACCCTTCAAAAAGATTTATTGACAAAAACTTAGAACTAATGTCAAAAATAAAAGGTCATATTCACAATGAATTTTCTTAAAATAAGCTAATTTTTATTAATAAACTAGCTGAACCGACAGACGTTGTCCTGTCTTAACAAAAGCAAAAACAATAACTTGGTTTTCTAAATTTTCACCCATGACAACAATAGCAACTTCATCAATTGTTGCCGTATTATAGCGTCTTGCGTGTTGTCCTGCAGGCGTCTTATCGGCTTTGCTGACAATTTTGTGGTAGGTAATCAGATGGCATGCGGTTTAATGCGGTCTTGAATAATACAACCAATTCGTTTTCTGATTGAAAAACATTTGAAGTTGCTCCACACTTGGTCTGTTCACCGATTTATTGTGTGCATAACGCTGATCGACTTGTTTTGCTGAATCGCCCATGAAATAAATTTGCAAAAATTGTACCACCATGTGACTTTCAAGGCCGGCTGCTTTTGGTTATTCACCTGGCTACAAACCTACTCTACGCTACTTTAATTGATATATGATTTCAATTGAAAATTACCAACGTGTTCAGGCACGTGGTGGTAAAAGTTTATTGTTTTACAAAATAGTTACCTTGAAAGTTAGCATAAAATTGTCTTGAATAACTTTTGTTGCGCCAAATGACTTTACTTGAAAACAATTATTGTATTCCTGTATATGAGTTAAAAATGTATAGAATCTGTCCCATTTCCGTAAACCAATGACACAATCCAGGGGCTTCATTCTTTCAATATTAGGTGTGATTGTCTTATATTATATTTGCCTTTCTTAATTTTTTCGTTTGTAAGAACGTTCTCCTGATAATAATAAACACAACAAAAAAAGAATTCGGTTCAGCTGTTCTAGAGATTTGCGCTTAGCCACACATTCAGCGATTCATTTTTATATTATAGATAATCTTTACTGTAAATAGTAGATGACTAAAAATGTATTAGTTTTTATTTTATATTTAAAAACATGACATTGACAAGGTATTCAATGGCTAAATTGAATAAAGTAATACTGACATGATGATGCCCTGCAGTTGACATTGCGTTATGCAGCCTTCTAACGAAAATGGAGAAAAATTAATATTTTTACTTTCTTTTGTGTTGTTTTGTTCTTATTAGGTGTGCCGAAGTTTAATGGTTATAGATAAATAACTAATGACATTTTGACATTTTTGATTGATGACTATGAAATCTTTCCTGTTTATGTAAATTCACGAATGTTGCCCCGACGAAGAGAATAAACATTCTCGAAAGCTTGGCATAATCCAAAGAATTTTATTTATTAAATGACTGCATCCCCAACAAAAATCTATTTTATCATATATATATATATATATATATATATATATATATATATATATATATATAAAAATGAGAATGCTATTCACCTTTATGCTTTTATTTCATCAGATACAGTCATCCACTAGAAGCGGATCACGTGATTTCTAGCTTATTTGCTGTCGTCAGCGCCACACAAGTGGAAGCTGTATCCAATGAAGCAAAAGCAACTGAAAGATGTCATAGGTGCATGACAACGACCTCTCAGTGGGACGCAGTTCGCGCCACCTAGGAATTGATAGCTAGTACGTTTAAAGTAAAGTATATATAATAAATGTAAAGATAACTATATTCAGTATTACTTATAATATCAAAAATGAGAATGCTATTCACCTTTATGCTTTTATTTCATCAGATACAGTCATCCACTAGAAGCGGATCACGTGATTTCTAGCTTATTTGCTGTCGTCAGCGCCACACAAGTGGAAGCTGTATCCAATGAAGCAAAAGCAACTGAAAGATGTCATAGGTGCATGACAACGACCTCTCAGTGGGACGCAGTTCGCGCCACCTAGGAATTGATAGCTAGTACGTTTAAAGTAAAGTATATATAATAAATGTAAAGATAACTATATTCAGTATTACTGATAATATCAAAAATGAGAATGCTATTCACCTTTATGCTTTTATTTCATCAGATACAGTCATCCACTAGAAGCGGATCACGTGATTTCTAGCTTATTTGCTGTCGTCAGCGCCACACAAGTGGAAGCTGTATCCAATGAAGCAAAAGCAACTGAAAGATGTCATAGGTGCATGACAACGACCTCTCAGTGGGACGCAGTTCGCGCCACCTAGGAATTGATAGCTAGTACGTTTAAAGTAAAGTATATATAATAAATGTAAAGATAACTATATTCAGTATTACTGATAATATCAAAAATGAGAATGCTATTCACCTTTATGCTTGTGTGGCGCTGACGACAGCAAATAAGCTAGAAATCACGTGATCCGCTTCTAGTGGATGACTGTATCTGATGAAATAAAAGCATAAAGGTGAATAGCATTCTCATTTTTGATATTATCAGTAATACTGAATATAGTTATCTTTACATTTATTATATATACTTTACTTTAAACGTACTAGCTATCAATTCCTAGGTGGCGCGAACTGCGTCCCACTGAGAGGTCGTTGTCATGCACCTATGACATCTTTCAGTTGCTTTTGCTTCATTGGATACAGCTTCCGCTTGTGTGGCGCTGACGACAGCAAATAAGCTAGAAATCACGTGATCCGCTTCTAGTGGATGACTGTATCTGATGAAATAAAAGCATAAAGGTGAATAGCATTCTCATTTTTGATATTATCAGTAATACTGAATATAGTTATCTTTACATTTATTATATATACTTTACTTTAAACGTACTAGCTATCAATTCCTAGGTGGCGCGAACTGCGTCCCACTGAGAGGTCGTTGTCATGCACCTATGACATCTTTCAGTTGCTTTTGCTTCATTGGATACAGCTTCCACTTGTGTGGCGCTGACGACAGCAAATAAGCTAGAAATCACGTGATCCGCTTCTAGTGGATGACTGTATCTGATGAAATAAAAGCATAAAGGTGAATAGCATTCTCATTTTTGATATTATCAGTAATACTGAATATAGTTATCTTTACATTTATATATATATATATATATATATATATATATATATATATATATATATATATTAACGTTTAACCCAGTGCTAAACGTTGTGGGGTGAGTTCACTTGCGTGAGACTCAAAAGTTCGCAAATTGCTTCCAATGGTTTATTTTCAAACACTCTGTACACGACCTTCTGTTGTAGTACAATTGTCACATCTAGATGCACATAATAATGTTCTAGAGCCTTGTCAAACTGACAATAGTATGACAAATTGTACCTCACATATAGTTTCTGGAAGGATCTAGAATAAATCTACTCTAATTTTAGAACTACATAATGGAATATACAAGCAACAACTATTGTAAACAAGATAGTAGAATAAATAGCTAATAGAATAATTATAAAATAATCAATCAATCAATATACAAAATTTTGGATGCTTACCGCTGAGACCAAAATAAATGAAAAGTTGCAATTAGCCAGTTCTTTGCCAACAATAAACTTAAAAACATATCCCATAAAAATTAAATTAGAAACGAAAGGCAATTCAAAGTTCTTAAGGATATAATGATACGAAATTTTAAGCTAAATTTTCCAACCAAAATGAGGCCAGAAGAATGGGATCTGCGCGAGTAACGATATGGAGGCCAATACCCCCTCTTAGGGTGAAACTAAGATATGATATTTCAAACGTATTTGAGGTGGGCAGATGTTGTCGTTGAGTAAGCAACATTAGAGGACTAATTTACAAGCGACAAAAGAAAATGGTTACACACTCCTCCCCAGCGGAAAAGTTCGTTCATTAAAACGAAATAGTTGAAGTATAGAGGGATACCATAAGCTAATAAGCTTTCCATCCTGGTCCTTCAGCTTACAAGACCTGCCCGACGTCACAGAGATAACAGTATACGGACCTTCATATTTGGGGTTTAATTTAGCTGCTATCATATCCGCCTCCGAAGATAGCAGGAATCTTTTCTTGACTAGATCTCCAGGCTGAAAACAATTCTTCCGTCGTCTCAAATTATAACGACGGCTGTGCGCTATACTCGCCTTTAGAGAGTTTTCTTCAGATACATGATGAATTTCCGGCAATTTGTTCATTTTAGAAGCATATTCGTCTTCGTGGCTTGGGAGAATCCTCCCGTCACGGCTGCTAACTAAGGGTCTTAACTCTCTTCCGAAATTCAAGAAGGCAGGGCTGAACTTTTTCGAATCTTGAATGGAAGAATTAAAAGCAAACTGAATTTCTTCTAACTTCTCGTCCCAGCATTGGTGTTTCTTTCCTAATTACGCTACGATAAGTTGCTTTATATTTCTATTCGCCCATTCCGTCGGTTTGGCCTGCGAATGGTAAAGTGGATTAGTCTCTCTATTGATTCCGAATTCTTTAGCCATTTCCGATACGAGATTACTGGCAAAGTTTTTTGCATTGTCAGAGATTAATCTATGTGGCGCTTCGTACCTATATATTATACGCGAGTTAAATTCGAGAGACTGGAAAATATATTTTTAAAAAGTATTTAATGAACAATAGAAACGTACAATAAGATGACAAGAATATATCTAATCTTACATGATGTTGAACAAGCTTTTTATAGTATAGAATACATGTATGCTAACTAAGTGTAATATGATATGATATGTAGCTGTTGTGGAGTCGTATGGCTACATAACTCCTCCCCTTTTGGAGTATTGCACGTCCTCGTGCTTGGTTGCCAGAAGGGATGGTGGAAGTTTGTGTTCCTCTAGTGGGATTTCAATGATGGCTGTCAGTCCTGGAGTTCTTTTGGTTAGGCCTCTTAGTTTGTTTCTGAATAAATACAAAGTGGCACCGAGGATGAAAATTATGATTAGGGCCATGGTAATACCAAAATTTCCCTTGTGAAATTCAGCATGTATCATTGTTGGCTCTTGGGGTATCATCTTTGTTGGATCGTCAAGGTGTAGTGGTTTGATGTTTATCTTATATCTTATCTTATCTTATCTTATCTGTTATTGGTTCTTGAATGTTGGGCCATTCTTGGGAAAATGTTTTATTGGAACCAATCCAAGTATATTTTTGGAATGAATTACATTTGGTGATTTTTGAGGATTTGAAAGAGTGGGAGCAATCCTCGTTGACAACTTCTGGATTCTTGGTACAGATGATGGTCTGTCCGTTTGTGAGTTGGGTGAAGAGAGAGAAATTATAATGAACTGTGGCGAAGTTGCATCTTGACAAGTCATCAAGGTTGCACTGGTCTTCATGTGGTGAATTTTGGCAATACCAAAATGAGAAGGTCTTCTTGCAGTCTTCGTTTGTCCATTTAGTTGATCCTTTGGAATTCAGGGCAAAGTCGTGGGGTGGTATAAGGATATTATTATGACTACTAGGGATAGGGATAAATTTGGATAGATGATATAATTCATTGGCTAACAGTGGTATTTTTAATGTACAAAGCTGAGTTTTTGTAGTGAATATAAGATTAACTTTGTGATTTCGCGTAACGTAGGTATATCTGGAGCAATTTCATTATGAGAGTGAATAGAATGAAGGTAGTTGAATATCTCCTGTAATTCTTGTTGTTTTATCAATTCAACATTTAAAATCCTTGTTTGCTAAATGATATAATTCTTAAAAGGGTTTGAATGTAGCTCCACTCACTATTCAGTCTATCCTCTAAATCAGACAATTCTTTGTGCATATGATTGATTTTTTGTTAATATTTGTTAATTAATAATATACGATACAAAAGGGGCAAAGAAAATTATGTAGCAGACGCTCTATCGAGAATAGAAATCAATGCCATATTTGAAAAAATCCCCAGCAGACGTGCCGAAAAAACTTGGCAAAAAACATTTTTCGAGACTGTGAGTGAAAGGTGCAAAAGAAGATAGCCTAGCCTAGCAGTTCGTCCCTCAGAGAAGAATGGTCGTCATAAGGCGCCGTTTCATTCAGTGAACACAGAGACAGAGAAGACATCACAAATAACCTGTGATAACGCTAAAGAATTTTCGAGTGAAACTTTTAAAGAATTCATGTCAATGTTCCAAATTAATATCCACTACACTACCTCTCAATCTCATGCCGGCAATTCTCCGATCGAACGAGCTCACTCTACCCTCGTAGAGAAGCTACGAATCCTTAGACAAAAATCTAAAGAGAGTACTATAGAATTGATCACTACAGCTATTTAAATTTATAATCAATCCGTTCATTCTGTTACTAACTTCACCCCATTTTCTCTCCTCTATTGCCCTTACGAGAAACTCAACCTTCATGAAATTGATAAAAAAATAAATTTTCCAAGATAACAATGAACATAGAAAGAAGGAAATCATACCATTTTATAAAGAACTCTACCAGAAAGAATTTAAGAAACGAACTGACCAGCTAGAAAAAATAAATTCCAAACGTATAGACGAACTCCTCAAAACCGACGTCGTTTCCTTAATACAAAATGGCCCAGCGAAATCAACACCTGTATTGAAAAATGGTCTGACCACCTGAACGCCCTCTATAGGTAAATTTGCCATTTGAGGAAAGGTATTTGTCGGCCTGACCCTAAAACTCTTTACGCAGTTATGCCGGATATGCTTAACTGTACTTTTACCTTTTACTTTAGAGGATGTTTGCCTGAAATAATGATGGGATGCTTTTGATCTATTGTGACATTTGCATTAGACAATCGTCCTCCCACTCTGATAATTCCATTCGCATCTAAGAATGGGTTCAATGGACTGAGCTTACTGCCCTTAGAAATTTGTTTACAACCTTTTAGTCGATTCAGATCTTCTGGAAAGGCTTCCGATTGAGCTACTTTCAGCAATATATTCATTGAATGATGCAATTCTTCAACAGAGATGTTTTCAGACACTGCTTTATGTTTACATTTGTTTACAAATCTGAGCAAATAGGCTACTATACGCTGTAGTTTTGTTAAGGAAGAATATTTATAAAAGATTTCATGATGAACAATTTCCGTTTGCACTAAGAGGATAATTTTACTTTCTGGTATAATTTCTTTTGACTTGACGATATTGTTCGGCCATGAATCAGAGCTGTGGCTTAACCATGTGGGACCTGACCACCATAACGTTGATGCGATTAATTTTTCGGTCGTAGTTCCGCGGGAAATTATGTCTGCGGGGTTATCCTCTGACCTTACATAGCGCCACTGATGATTCGAACTCAATTGTTGTATTTTAGAGACGCGGTTGCATACGAAAGTTTTCCAATTGCTGGAAGGTGCTGATATCCAAGTTAATGTGATAGTAGAGTCGCACCAACAGAAAATGTCGGAAATATTCAATTTTAATGAATCAATCACCGCTTGCATGAGTTGAGCGAGTAAAAGGGCACCTGAAAGTTCCAACCGTGGTAATGTCAATGATTTTACCGGTGCTACTTTCGATATTGCACAAATGAGTGCAACCGTGACATGACCATTAGGGTCGCATGATCTAACATATACGCATGCGCCGTACGCTACTTCACTGGCATCGCTGAATCCGTGAAGCTGGATACACTGATTATCGTGGTTATGTGCCAAAATGAGACGAGGTATTTCTAGTTTTTTCAGTAAATGGATTTGTGAACAAAATTCTTGCCATGCAATATAAATTTCCGTTGGAACGGGGTCATCCCATCCTATTTTCAAAAGCCATAATTGCTGTAGTATAATTTTTGCTCTGATGATTATTGGACCGATTAGTCCGAGAGGATCAAAGACTTGAGAAATAGTAGATAATATTGATCGTTTCGTGATGTTTTCAGATACAGTTTCTTTGAATGTGGTTACTTGTATGGTATCTGAATTGGCATTCCATAACAAACCTAAAGTTTTTATGCATGATCCGTCCGAAATAATGTAATGATTTGTTCTTTCAGGTTCTTGTTCCGAAGCTATTAATTCTTCCCGGGAATTTGACATCCATTTTCGCAAAACGAACTTACCTCCTTCGAGAATTTGACTGATTTCGCGTTTCATTTTTAACATTTCTTCGAGTGTATTTGTTTCTGTTATCACACAACAGAACATCAAACCTATCAGTCGATTATATACCAGAACTAAATATAAAGTACTTACCAGCAACATATCACACTGTGTATATATCATTCAATGCTCAGACTTTGAAATGAAATATATTGGACCAACCATCCAACTTCTTAAAAATCGAATAATATGCCACCGCAGTGATATAAACATAAAAAAGACGTTCTGTGCTCTGGCAGAGCATGCAACCTCAACCAAACATCTACCTGACCTGGATCAACCTAGAGTACTTCACATAGAAAAGAACTGGCATAAGCGCATCTTTCTTGAAATGGTAGAAATAGACAAGGAGTGCAACAGCATGAACAAAAGAACTGACATGCATAAACAATTGCAATATACATTTCCAACATAGATTACTCACCAGACTTTAACTTGTTACACCCTAGATCATACATGTTGGCTGTTGTTGTCTGGTCATTTCCTACATTAGTTGGTTTCGAAAGGAAACTAAACTACAAATATTATAATTTTGTGCCATACGTTTGCTGTTTGTTTTTTTAATTCTTAATTGACAGCTTAGACATTAGACAGACATACAACCCATAGACAAAATTAACAAAGAACACACAAATCAAGGAACAAAATAAAAGACAGTAACTTTGAATTCCATGTATTCAAAAATTTAAATAAAAAGTAAAAATACAATCTTCCCCTGTTTCTTTATTCTAGTTTTTGATATTTATGACCATAATTTTCTGCTCTACCTTAATTCTCGTACAGTTGATTTCAGTATTCTAACATTGGATGTAGAAATTCAATTTAGTTCTGATAACATAAGAATGAATGATGTACCTATCTAGATTTAACACTCAAATCAATGTAAGTTGGAATTCGTATAACGTGTTTTTATATATAACTATTTTTCTTGATTATTATTCGATGATTCTTATATTCTTTTAATTAAGTACTTCTTTGTAACTTCCTTTTATTTTAATACAGCCTTGAAAAAGATAGCCACCGCTATCTAAACGTTGGTAATTGAAAAAGAGTTTTCATTATCCTACAGCCCATTTTTGTCACTTTGGTTATACATTCTCGGCAGTGAATTACTAAAATTATTATTATATATATATATATATATATATATATATATATATATATATATATATATATATATATATATATATATATATATATATATATATATATACATATGTTCTTGGGGATGCAGTCATATATTCAATAAAATTCTTTGATTGAAGCCCAGCTTTCATAGTCATCAAGTAATTGATGGCTATGAAATCTTTCCTGTTTTTGGCTAATTTATTCTAAATTCACGGTTTTTGCCCTGAAGAAGAGAATAAATATTTTCGAAAGCTCGACTTCAATCAAAGAATTTTATTGAATATATGACTGCATCCCCAAGAACATCTTTTTATTTATTATAAAACCAGTCAAGAATACAAAATCTATATATATATATATATATATATATATATATATATATATATATATATATATTGTTTGATTCTGAATTATATAGATTATTATATATATATAGATTTTTGTTGGGGATGCAGTCATTTAATAAATAAAATTCTTTGGATTATGCCAAGCTTTCGAGAATGTTTATTCTCTTCGTCAGGGCAAACTAAAAATAGTTACAGATTTTCATAACCACATGATAGATTATTAATTAAAGTACTTACATTCGTGAATTTACATAAAATTAACCACAAACAGGAAAGATTTCATAGTCATCAATCAGAAATGTCATTAGTTATTTATAAATGTCATGGTAACGGCATATCTAGAGTTGAAAGTGTCTAGATTCAAGTTTTCTTAGAAAAGATCATATAGGAGTTATCTTTGCTTGTGCATCGTCCGCGTAACATAGAGTAGTGATGTTTTTGTCTCCTATTTTGTATCCTGTTAGTGTTTTGCTTTCTCTATCATTTTGTCCATTATTAAGTTAAATAAGAACGGACTTAAGCTATCTCCTTGTATTAATCCTGTGTTTACCTTTATTTCCTCAGATACATTTCCCTCAGTTTTTATCTTAGTGGAGCGATGTAGTTAAGTTCTTCTATAATCCTTATAATCTTAGAAGATACATGTTTTCTTTGAGTAAGCATAGTATACCACTTTGCCTTATTTTATTGGACGCTTTTGTTAGGTCCACGAAACACATGAAGATAGGGTTGTTGTATTCTATCGACTTTTCCACAAACTGGCGAATTATAAAGATGGCATCTGTTGTTGATCTATTCTTTCTGGAACTTTGCTGTTCTTCGCATATCGGAATTGTATCTATTAGTTCTTCAGCTATGATTTTGGTGAAAGTTTTCGATATTGTATCTAGCAATGATATTTCCCTGTAGTTTGATGGGTTGTTCTTGTCTCCTTTTTTTAAATATTAATGTGGTTACACTTTTATTCCACTCAAGAGATATATTTTCTTCAATTATTTTCTTGAAATTTTTTGTTATTCCCTTTATTAGTTTTGGGCCTCCGTATTTAATTTGTTCGTTGTTGATCGTGTTTTCTCCTGGTTCTTTTCAGTTTTTCAATTCTCGTATTGCGTTTTCCACGTGGTTTTCCGTTATTAACCAGTTTGATCCTAGTGTTTCTGTTTTGTCTTGAGCATTATTTTCGTTCGAATTGTATAGATTTTTAAAGTATTTTGTGCATTCTTCCACTTTTATTGCGTTAGTCGGAGTGAAGTGTCAACCCGGCGTCTCCAGGTGGCGGATAGGAGGGGGCCTCTAACGATGATTTTTATATGAGAAGGGGGCCTGCGGGGAAATAGGGCTCATTGAGACTAAAACTGAATTGGCAGCCACGAATACCCTGCCGCGGACCAACTTCACCTGTCCCAGCTGTAGTGTCGTGGCTAAGGGAATTGCACTCAGGTACAACGATGCCAGGTGTGCTTTCGAGCTAACCTCGAAACCACCCTGTCAAACCAACGCATCCTGGTCGTCTGTGGTCATGTCTCGCGGGCCAGTGATGCGGGGGGTCTTGGCTTAACCGCCCGGACCAAGAGGAAATAACCTCATCAAAAATTCTAAATCCAAGGCGGGAAACCAGGCCGAGGGATGCATGGCCAGATAGAGGACTGGTCTCTACTGGTTTCGACCTTGGAGCAGAAGGGGGAACTCCATTGTATTAACCCCTTACTCCTGCATGCGGGGCTCTGCAGAAGTGGACTGATTTGTCCCCAACTACTCGTGGGAACTTTATGGAACATTCACATAATCCCAAACTCACCGGAGGAGAGATGGAGAAAGCCTCCACCTCTTCATCCGGGCTCCCTGTAAAAAAGGGAAATGCCAAACGGCAAAGGAATCGTCTGTCGTTCGACCTGCCGAAACTCGGACAGCCGGGCGGCAGTGACGATCCACTGAGAAAGGGTCTCAGTGGAGCAGGATGCGGAAGTACCTGCGACTCCTCCATATATATATATATATATATATATATATATATATATATATATATATATATATATATATATATATTAACGTTTAACCCAGTGCTAAACGTTGTGGGGTGAGTTCACTTGCGTGAGACTCAAAAGTTCGCAAATTGCTTCCAATGGTTTATTTTCAAACACTCTGTACACGACCTTCTGTTGTAGTACAATTGTCACATCTAGATGCACATAATAATGTTCTAGAGCCTTGTCAAACTGACAATAGTATGACAAATTGTACCTCACATATAGTTTCTGGAAGGATCTAGAATAAATCTACTCTAATTTTAGAACTACATAATGGAATATACAAGCAACAACTATTGTAAACAAGATAGTAGAATAAATAGCTAATAGAATAATTATAAAATAATCAATCAATCAATATACAAAATTTTGGATGCTTACCGCTGAGACCAAAATAAATGAAAAGTTGCAATTAGCCAGTTCTTTGCCAACAATAAACTTAAAAACATATCCCATAAAAATTATGAACATGCATAAACAATTGCAATATACATTTCAAACATAGATTACTCACCAGACTTTAAATTTTTACACCCTAGATCATACATGTTGGCTGTTGTTTGGTCATTTCCTACATTAGTTGGTTTCAAAAGGAAACCAAACTACAAATATTATAATTTTGTGCCATACGTTTGCTGTTTGTTTTTTTAATTCTTAATTGACAGCTTAGACATTAGACGTCAGACATACAACCCATAGACAAAATTAACAAAGAACACACAAATCAAGGAACAAAATAAAAGACAGTAGCTATGAATTCCATGTATTCAAAAATTTCAATAAAAAGTAAAAATACAATCTTCCCCTGTTTCTTTATTCTAGTTTTTGCTATTTATGACCATAATTTTCTGTTGTACCTTAATTCTCGTACAGTTGAGTTCAGTGTTCTAACATTGGATGTAGAAATTCAATTTACTTCTGATAACATAAGAATGAATGATGTACCTATCTAGATTTAACACTCAAATCAATGTAAGTTGGAATTCGTATAACGTGCTTTTACATATAACTATTTTTCTTGATTATTATTTCGATGATTCTAATATCCTTTTAATTAAGTACTTCTTTGTAACTTTCTTTTATTTCAATACAGCCTTGAAAAAGATAGCCACCGCTATCTAAACGTTGGTAATTGAAAAAGAGTTTTCATTATCCTACAGCCCATAGTGCCGCAAACCTATGAATGTTTGTCACTTTGGTTATACATTCTCGGCAGTGAATTACTAAAATAATTATATATATATATATATATATATATATATATATATATATATATATATATATATATTTGATAAAATAGATTTTTGTTGGGGATGCAGTCATTTAATAAATAAAATTCTTTGGATTATGCCAAGCTTTCGAGAATGTTTATTCTCTTCGTCGGGGCAAAATTCGTGAATTTATATAAAATCAACCACAAACAGGAAAGATTTCATAGTCAGCAATCAGAAATGTCATTAGTTATAGAATAAACATTCTCGAAAGCTTGGCATAATCCAAAGAATTTTATTTATTAAATGACTGCATCCCCAACAAAAATCTATTTTATCAAATAATAAACCAGTCAAGAATTCAGATTCAAACAATATTATAAAAAGATGTTCTTGGAGATGCAGTCATATATTCAATAAAATTCTTTGATTGAAGCAGAGCTTTCATAGTCATCAAGTAATTGATGGCTATGAAATCTTTCCTGTTTTTGGCTAATTTATTCTAAATTCACGATTTTTGCCTTGAAGAAGAGAATAAATATTCTCGAAAGCTCGGCTTCAATCAAAGAATTTTATTGAATATATGACTGCATCCCCAAGAACATCTTTTTATTTATATATATTCGCAGGGTTGCAGCCAAAATGTGGCTGAAATAAAAGAAGACTCTTTACATTTACTTGAGAGCTTTCGGAATCGGTTTTTATTCCTTCTTCAGTCAAAATATATAAAGGTGTAATATAAAGACTAGGTAAAGATATAAACTAAAGTATAAACTGATTTACAATGTATGTATGGGCAATGAAAAGATTTTGTTCTTGTCGGAGTATGTTGCGTATTCTTTGTGTTAATTGTTCAACAAAAAACTAATGTTGTATAAAGAATAGATTGCACCAGTTGCAATAACAAATATATAGGGATCACATCTAGAGATTTAAAATCAAGAATGAACTCACATAAGAGTGACATTAAGGTGAGAAAAGATGCTTGGCCCTGGCTCAACATATCAAAGAAACAGGACATCAAGCTGACTTTGACAACACTAAAGTTCTTGAAGTAGAAAAAAACCTATCTAAAAGACAATTTTTAGAAATGGCACATACACAATGTGAACAGGATTCCTTAATAAAAAATCGGATATTCAGAATCTTAATGTTATTTATTCGAATATATTACAATTAGATAAAATATGTAGTCAAAATAGGCAACCACCTTAATTAGATATTGATAACGTTTGTAACCATAATATATATCTACTAATATGGAAAATGAAGTCTGTTTACCTTATAACGTAATTTCATCAGCCCTGTTTTGTTTATTATTTACAATCTAGCTCATTATATAAAACATTGTTCATAATTGTCAGTTTATAATTTAGTTTATATCTTTTACCTAGTCTTTATATTACACCTTTATAGATTTTGACTGAAGAAGGAATAAAACCGACTCCAAAAGCTCTCAAGTAAATGTAAAGTGTCTTCTTTTTATTTCACCCACATTTTGGCTGCAACCCTGCGATTTTAAAGTTACATTATCATATCAGCGTATTAGTACATTGGGCTACTTTTTGAAGCATTTAAACCTAACGATCGGTTCTTTGGCGATGAAGCCTGTACGAGGAAGAAAAAGAACAAGCAGGAGTCAATATCGAACAAGTACGACAAATCTTTCAAAACACCGAACCGTATTAAGTTCAATAAAAAATAATAATATAACAGGGATAAAACGTGTTTCGTTGAGAAATATTATAAGAAAAGACCTTTACTTACGACCCTTCAAAAAGATTTATTGACAAAAACTTAGAACTAATGTCAAAAATAAAAGGTCATATTCACAATGAATTTTCTTAAAATAAGCTAATTTTTATTAATAAACTAGCTGAACCGACAGACGTTGTCCTGTCTTAACAAAAGCAAAAACAATAACTTGGTTTTCTAAATTTTCACCCATGACAACAATAGCAACTTCATCAATTGTTGCCGTATTATAGCGTCTTGCGTGTTGTCCTGCAGGCGTCTTATCGGCTTTGCTGACAATTTTGTGGTAGGTAATCAGATGGCATGCGGTTTAATGCAGTCTTGAATAATACAACCAATTCGTTTTCTGATTGAAAAACATTTGAAGTTGCTCCACACTTGGTCTGTTCACCGATTTATTGTGTGCATAACGCTGATCGACTTGTTTTGCTGAATCGCCCATGAAATAAATTTGCAAAAATTGTACCACCATGTGACTTTCAAGGCCGGCTGCTTTTGGTTATTCACCTGGCTACAAACCTACTCTACGCTACTTTAATTGATATATGATTTCAATTGAAAATTACCAACGTGTTCAGGCACGTGGTGGTAAAAGTTTATTGTTTTACAAAATAGTTACCTTGAAAGTTAGCATAAAATTGTCTTGAATAACTTTTGTTGCGCCAAATGACTTTACTTGAAAACAATTATTGTATTCCTGTATATGAGTTAAAAATGTATAGAATCTGTCCCATTTCCGTAAACCAATGACACAATCCAGGGGCTTCATTCTTACAATATTAGGTGTGATTGTCTTATATTATATTTGCCTTTCTTAATTTTTTCGTTTGTAAGAACGTTCTCCTGATAATAATAAACACAACAAAAAAAGAATTCGGTTCAGCTGTTCTAGAGATTTGCGCTTAGCCACACATTCAGCGATTCATTTTTATATTATAGATAATCTTTACTGTAAATAGTAGATGACTAAAAATGTATTAGTTTTTATTTTATATTTAAAAACATGACATTGACAAGGTATTCAATGGCTAAATTGAATAAAGTAATACTGACATGATGATGCCCTGCAGTTGACATTGCGTTATGCAGCCTTCTAACGAAAATGGAGAAAAATTAATATTTTTACTTTCTTTTGTGTTGTTTTGTTCTTATTAGGTGTGCCGAAGTTTAATGGTTATAGATAAATAACTAATGACATTTTGACATTTTTGATTGATGACTATGAAATCTTTCCTGTTTATGTAAATTCACGAATGTTGCCCCGACGAAGAGAATAAACATTCTCGAAAGCTTGGCATAATCCAAAGAATTTTATTTATTAAATGACTGCATCCCCAACAAAAATCTATTTTATCATATATATATATATATATATATATATATATATATATATATATATATATATATATATATATATATATATATATATATAAAAATGAGAATGCTATTCACCTTTATGCTTTTATTTCATCAGATACAGTCATCCACTAGAAGCGGATCACGTGATTTCTAGCTTATTTGCTGTCGTCAGCGCCACACAAGTGGAAGCTGTATCCAATGAAGCAAAAGCAACTGAAAGATGTCATAGGTGCATGACAACGACCTCTCAGTGGGACGCAGTTCGCGCCACCTAGGAATTGATAGCTAGTACGTTTAAAGTAAAGTATATATAATAAATGTAAAGATAACTATATTCAGTATTACTTATAATATCAAAAATGAGAATGCTATTCACCTTTATGCTTTTATTTCATCAGATACAGTCATCCACTAGAAGCGGATCACGTGATTTCTAGCTTATTTGCTGTCGTCAGCGCCACACAAGTGGAAGCTGTATCCAATGAAGCAAAAGCAACTGAAAGATGTCATAGGTGCATGACAACGACCTCTCAGTGGGACGCAGTTCGCGCCACCTAGGAATTGATAGCTAGTACGTTTAAAGTAAAGTATATATAATAAATGTAAAGATAACTATATTCAGTATTACTGATAATATCAAAAATGAGAATGCTATTCACCTTTATGCTTTTATTTCATCAGATACAGTCATCCACTAGAAGCGGATCACGTGATTTCTAGCTTATTTGCTGTCGTCAGCGCCACACAAGTGGAAGCTGTATCCAATGAAGCAAAAGCAACTGAAAGATGTCATAGGTGCATGACAACGACCTCTCAGTGGGACGCAGTTCGCGCCACCTAGGAATTGATAGCTAGTACGTTTAAAGTAAAGTATATATAATAAATGTAAAGATAACTATATTCAGTATTACTGATAATATCAAAAATGAGAATGCTATTCACCTTTATGCTTGTGTGGCGCTGACGACAGCAAATAAGCTAGAAATCACGTGATCCGCTTCTAGTGGATGACTGTATCTGATGAAATAAAAGCATAAAGGTGAATAGCATTCTCATTTTTGATATTATCAGTAATACTGAATATAGTTATCTTTACATTTATTATATATACTTTACTTTAAACGTACTAGCTATCAATTCCTAGGTGGCGCGAACTGCGTCCCACTGAGAGGTCGTTGTCATGCACCTATGACATCTTTCAGTTGCTTTTGCTTCATTGGATACAGCTTCCGCTTGTGTGGCGCTGACGACAGCAAATAAGCTAGAAATCACGTGATCCGCTTCTAGTGGATGACTGTATCTGATGAAATAAAAGCATAAAGGTGAATAGCATTCTCATTTTTGATATTATCAGTAATACTGAATATAGTTATCTTTACATTTATTATATATACTTTACTTTAAACGTACTAGCTATCAATTCCTAGGTGGCGCGAACTGCGTCCCACTGAGAGGTCGTTGTCATGCACCTATGACATCTTTCAGTTGCTTTTGCTTCATTGGATACAGCTTCCACTTGTGTGGCGCTGACGACAGCAAATAAGCTTGAAATCACGTGATCCGCTTCTAGTGGATGACTGTATCTGATGAAATAAAAGCATAAAGGTGAATAGCATTCTCATTTTTGATATTATCAGTAATACTGAATATAGTTATCTTTACATTTATATATATATATATATATATATATATATATATATATTAACGTTTAACCCAGTGCTAAACGTTGTGGGGTAAGTTCACTTGCGTGAGACTCAAAAGTTCGCAAATTGCTTCCAATGGTTTATTTTCAAACACTCTGTACACGACCTTCTGTTGTAGTACAATTGTCACATCTAGATGCACATAATAATGTTCTAGAGCCTTGTCAAACTGACAATAGTATGACAAATTGTACCTCACATATAGTTTCTGGAAGGATCTAGAATAAATCTACTCTAATTTTAGAACTACATAATGGAATATACAAGCAACAACTATTGTAAACAAGATAGTAGAATAAATAGCTAATAGAATAATTATAAAATAATCAATCAATCAATATACAAAATTTTGGATGCTTACCGCTGAGACCAAAATAAATGAAAAGTTGCAATTAGCCAGTTCTTTGCCAACAATAAACTTAAAAACATATCCCATAAAAATTAAATTAGAAACGAAAGGCAATTCAAAGTTCTTAAGGATATAATGATACGAAATTTTAAGCTAAATTTTCCAACCAAAATGAGGCCAGAAGAATGGGATCTGCGCGAGTAACGATATGGAGGCCAATACCCCCTCTTAGGGTGAAACTAAGATATGATATTTCAAACGTATTTGAGGTGGGCAGATGTTGTCGTTGAGTAAGCAACATTAGAGGACTAATTTACAAGCGACAAAAGAAAATGGTTACACACTCCTCCCCAGCGGAAAAGTTCGTTCATTAAAACGAAATAGTTGAAGTATAGAGGGATACCATAAGCTAATAAGCTTTCCATCCTGGTCCTTCAGCTTACAAGACCTGCCCGACGTCACAGAGATAACAGTATACGGACCTTCATATTTGGGGTTTAATTTAGCTGCTATCATATCCGCCTCCGAAGATAGCAGGAATCTTTTCTTGACTAGATCTCCAGGCTGAAAACAATTCTTCCGTCGTCTCAAATTATAACGACGGCTGTGCGCTATACTCGCCTTTAGAGAGTTTTCTTCAGATACATGATGAATTTCCGGCAATTTGTTCATTTTAGAAGCATATTCGTCTTCGTGGCTTGGGAGAATCCTCCCGTCACGGCTGCTAACTAAGGGTCTTAACTCTCTTCCGAAATTCAAGAAGGCAGGGCTGAACTTTTTCGAATCTTGAATGGAAGAATTAAAAGCAAACTGAATTTCTTCTAACTTCTCGTCCCAGCATTGGTGTTTCTTTCCTAATTACGCTACGATAAGTTGCTTTATATTTCTATTCGCCCATTCCGTCGGTTTGGCCTGCGAATGGTAAAGTGGATTAGTCTCTCTATTGATTCCGAATTCTTTAGCCATTTCCGATACGAGATTACTGGCAAAGTTTTTTGCATTGTCAGAGATTAATCTATGTGGCGCTTCGTACCTATATATTATACGCGAGTTAAATTCGAGAGACTGGAAAATATATTTTTAAAAAGTATTTAATGAACAATAGAAACGTACAATAAGATGACAAGAATATATCTAATCTTACATGATGTTGAACAAGCTTTTTATAGTATAGAATACATGTATGCTAACTAAGTGTAATATGATATGATATGTAGCTGTTGTGGAGTCGTATGGCTACATAACTCCTCCCCTTTTGGAGTATTGCACGTCCTCGTGCTTGGTTGCCAGAAGGGATGGTGGAAGTTTGTGTTCCTCTAGTGGGATTTCAATGATGGCTGTCAGTCCTGGAGTTCTTTTGGTTAGGCCTCTTAGTTTGTTTCTGAATAAATACAAAGTGGCACCGAGGATGAAAATTATGATTAGGGCCATGGTAATACCAAAATTTCCCTTGTGAAATTCAGCATGTATCATTGTTGGCTCTTGGGGTATCATCTTTGTTGGATCGTCAAGGTGTAGTGGTTTGATGTTTATCTTATATCTAGCTGTTATTGGTTCTTGAATGTTGGGCCATTCTTGGGAAAATGTTTTATTGGAACCAATCCAAGTATATTTTTGGAATGAATTACATTTGGTGATTTTTGAGGATTTGAAAGAGTGGGAGCAATCCTCGTTGACAACTTCTGGATTCTTGGTACAGATGATGGTCTGTCCGTTTGTGAGTTGGGTGAAGAGAGAGAAATTATAATGAACTGTGGCGAAGTTGCATCTTGACAAGTCATCAAGGTTGCACTGGTCTTCATGTGGTGAATTTTGGCAATACCAAAATGAGAAGGTCTTCTTGCAGTCTTCGTTTGTCCATTTAGTTGATCCTTTGGAATTCAGGGCAAAGTCGTGGGGTGGTATAAGGATATTATTATGACTACTAGGGATAGGGATAAATTTGGATAGATGATATAATTCATTGGCTAACAGTGGTATTTTTAATGTACAAAGCTGAGTTTTTGTAGTGAATATAAGATTAACTTTGTGATTTCGCGTAACGTAGGTATATCTGGAGCAATTTCATTATGAGAGTGAATAGAATGAAGGTAGTTGAATATCTCCTGTAATTCTTGTTGTTTTATCAATTCAACATTTAAAATCCTTGTTTGCTAAATGATATAATTCTTAAAAGGGTTTGAATGTAGCTCCACTCACTATTCAGTCTATCCTCTAAATCAGACAATTCTTTGTGCATATGATTGATTTTTTGTTAATATTTGTTAATTAATAATATACGATACAAAAGGGGCAAAGAAAATTATGTAGCAGACGCTCTATCGAGAATAGAAATCAATGCCATATTTGAAAAAATCCCCAGCAGACGTGCCGAAAAAACTTGGCAAAAAACATTTTTCGAGACTGTGAGTGAAAGGTGCAAAAGAAGATAGCCTAGCCTAGCAGTTCGTCCCTCAGAGAAGAATGGTCGTCATAAGGCGCCGTTTCATTCAGTGAACACAGAGACAGAGAAGACATCACAAATAACCTGTGATAACGCTAAAGAATTTTCGAGTGAAACTTTTAAAGAATTCATGTCAATGTTCCAAATTAATATCCACTACACTACCTCTCAATCTCATGCCGGCAATTCTCCGATCGAACGAGCTCACTCTACCCTCGTAGAGAAGCTACGAATCCTTAGACAAAAATCTAAAGAGAGTACTATAGAATTGATCACTACAGCTATTTAAATTTATAATCAATCCGTTCATTCTGTTACTAACTTCACCCCATTTTCTCTCCTCTATTGCCCTTACGAGAAACTCAACCTTCATGAAATTGATAAAAAAATAAATTTTCCAAGATAACAATGAACATAGAAAGAAGGAAATCATACCATTTTATAAAGAACTCTACCAGAAAGAATTTAAGAAACGAACTGACCAGCTAGAAAAAATAAATTCCAAACGTATAGACGAACTCCTCAAAACCGACGTCGTTTCCTTAATACAAAATGGCCCAGCGAAATCAACACCTGTATTGAAAAATGGTCTGACCACCTGAACGCCCTCTATAGGTAAATTTGCCATTTGAGGAAAGGTATTTGTCGGCCTGACCCTAAAACTCTTTACGCAGTTATGCCGGATATGCTTAACTGTACTTTTACCTTTTACTTTAGAGGATGTTTGCCTGAAATAATGATGGGATGCTTTTGATCTATTGTGACATTTGCATTAGACAATCGTCCTCCCACTCTGATAATTCCATTCGCATCTAAGAATGGGTTCAATGGACTGAGCTTACTGCCCTTAGAAATTTGTTTACAACCTTTTAGTCGATTCAGATCTTCTGGAAAGGCTTCCGATTGAGCTACTTTCAGCAATATATTCATTGAATGATGCAATTCTTCAACAGAGATGTTTTCAGACACTGCTTTATGTTTACATTTGTTTACAAATCTGAGCAAATAGGCTACTATACGCTGTAGTTTTGTTAAGGAAGAATATTTATAAAAGATTTCATGATGAACAATTTCCGTTTGCACTAAGAGGATAATTTTACTTTCTGGTATAATTTCTTTTGACTTGACGATATTGTTCGGCCATGAATCAGAGCTGTGGCTTAACCATGTGGGACCTGACCACCATAACGTTGATGCGATTAATTTTTCGGTCGTAGTTCCGCGGGAAATTATGTCTGCGGGGTTATCCTCTGACCTTACATAGCGCCACTGATGATTCGAACTCAATTGTTGTATTTTAGAGACGCGGTTGCATACGAAAGTTTTCCAATTGCTGGAAGGTGCTGATATCCAAGTTAATGTGATAGTAGAGTCGCACCAACAGAAAATGTCGGAAATATTCAATTTTAATGAATCAATCACCGCTTGCATGAGTTGAGCGAGTAAAAGGGCACCTGAAAGTTCCAACCGTGGTAATGTCAATGATTTTACCGGTGCTACTTTCGATATTGCACAAATGAGTGCAACCGTGACATGACCATTAGGGTCGCATGATCTAACATATACGCATGCGCCGTACGCTACTTCACTGGCATCGCTGAATCCGTGAAGCTGGATACACTGATTATCGTGGTTATGTGCCAAAATGAGACGAGGTATTTCTAGTTTTTTCAGTAAATGGATTTGTGAACAAAATTCTTGCCATGCAATATAAATTTCCGTTGGAACGGGGTCATCCCATCCTATTTTCAAAAGCCATAATTGCTGTAGTATAATTTTTGCTCTGATGATTATTGGACCGATTAGTCCGAGAGGATCAAAGACTTGAGAAATAGTAGATAATATTGATCGTTTCGTGATGTTTTCAGATACAGTTTCTTTGAATGTGGTTACTTGTATGGTATCTGAATTGGCATTCCATAACAAACCTAAAGTTTTTATGCATGATCCGTCCGAAATAATGTAATGATTTGTTCTTTCAGGTTCTTGTTCCGAAGCTATTAATTCTTCCCGGGAATTTGACATCCATTTTCGCAAAACGAACTTACCTCCTTCGAGAATTTGACTGATTTCGCGTTTCATTTTTAACATTTCTTCGAGTGTATTTGTTCCTGTTATCACACAACAGAACATCAAACCTATCAGTCGATTATATACCAGAACTAAATATAAAGTACTTACCAGCAACATATCACACTGTGTATATATCATTCAATGCTCAGACTTTGAAATGAAATATATTGGACCAACCATCCAACTTCTTAAAAATCGAATAATACGCCACCGCAGTGATATAAACATAAAAAAGACGTTCTGTGCTCTGGCAGAGCATGCAACCTCAACCAAACATCTACCTGACCTGGATCAACCTAGAGTACTTCACATAGAAAAGAACTGGCATAAGCGCATCTTTCTTGAAATGGTAGAAATAGACAAGGAGTGCAACAGCATGAACAAAAGAACTGACATGCATAAACAATTGCAATATACATTTCCAACATAGATTACTCACCAGACTTTAACTTGTTACACCCTAGATCATACATGTTGGCTGTTGTTGTCTGGTCATTTCCTACATTAGTTGGTTTCGAAAGGAAACTAAACTACAAATATTATAATTTTGTGCCATACGTTTGCTGTTTGTTTTTTTAATTCTTAATTGACAGCTTAGACATTAGACAGACATACAACCCATAGACAAAATTAACAAAGAACACACAAATCAAGGAACAAAATAAAAGACAGTAGCTATGAATTCCATGTATTCAAAAATTTCAATAAAAAGTAAAAATACAATCTTCCCCTGTTTCTTTATTCTAGTTTTTGCTATTTATGACCATAATTTTCTGTTGTACCTTAATTCTCGTACAGTTGAGTTCAGTGTTCTAACATTGGATGTAGAAATTCAATTTACTTCTGATAACATAAGAATGAATGATGTACCTATCTAGATTTAACACTCAAATCAATGTAAGTTGGAATTCGTATAACGTGTTTTTACATATAACTATTTTTCTTGATTATTATTTCGATGATTCTAATATCCTTTTAATTAAGTACTTCTTTGTAACTTTCTTTTATTTCAATACAGCCTTGAAAAAGATAGCCACCGCTATCTAAACGTTGGTAATTGAAAAAGAGTTTTCATTATCCTACAGCCCATAGTGCCGCAAACCTATGAATGTTTGTCACTTTGGTTATACATTCTCGGCAGTGAATTACTAAAATAATTATGTATATATATATATATATATATATATATTTGATAAAATAGATTTTTGTTGGGGATGCAGTCATTTAATAAATAAAATTCTTTGGATTATGCCAAGCTTTCGAGAATGTTTATTCTCTTCGTCGGGGCAAAATTCGTGAATTTATATAAAATCAACCACAAACAGGAAAGATTTCATAGTCAGCAATCACAAATGTCATTAGTTATAGAATAAACATTCTCGAAAGCTTGGCATAATCCAAAGAATTTTACTTATTAAATGACTGCATCCCCAACAAAAATCTATTTTATCAAATAATAAACCAGTCAAGAATTCAGATTCAAACAATATATATATATATATATATATATATATATATATATATATATATATATATATATATAGAAGTATAGAGGGATACCCTAAGTTAATAAGCTTTCCATCCTGGTCCTTCAGCTTACAAGACCTGCCCGACGTCACAGAGATAACAGTATACGGACCTTCATATTTGGGGTTTAATTTAGCTGCTATCATATCCGCCTCCGAAGATAGCAGGAATCTTTTCTTGACTAGATCTCCAGGCTGAAAACAATTCTTCCGTCGTCTCAAATTATAACGACGGCTGTGCGCTATACTCGCCTTTAGAGAGTTTTCTTCAGATACATGATGAATTTCCGGCAATTTGTTCATTTTAGAAGCATATTCGTCTTCGTGGCTTGGGAGAATCCTCCCGTCACGGCTGCTAACTAAGGGTCTTAACTCTCTTCCGAAATTCAAGAAGGCAGGGCTGAACTTTTTCGAATCTTGAATGGAAGAATTAAAAGCAAACTGAATTTCTTCTAACTTCTCGTCCCAGCATTGATGTTTCTTTCCTAATTACGCTACGATAAGTTGCTTTATATTTCTATTCGCCCATTCCGTCGGTTTGGCCTGCGAATGGTAAAGTGGATTAGTCTCTCTATTGATTCCGAATTCTTTAGCCATTTCCGATACGAGATTACTGGCAAAGTTTTTTGCATTGTCAGAGATTAATCTATGTGGCGCTTCGTACCTATATATTATACGCGAGTTAAATTCGAGAGACTGGAAAATATATTTTTAAAAAGTATTTAATGAACAATAGAAACGTACAATAAGATGACAAGAATATATCTAATCTTACATGATGTTGAACAAGCTTATTATAGTATAGAATACATGTATGCTAACTAAGTGTAATATGATATGATATGTAGCTGTTGTGGAGTCGTATGGCTACATAACTCCTCCCCTTTTGGAGTATTGCACGTCCTCGTGCTTGGTTGCCAGAAGGGATGGTGGAAGTTTGTGTTCCTCTAGTGGGATTTCAATGATGGCTGTCAGTCCTGGAGTTCTTTTGGTTAGGCCTCTTAGTTTGTTTCTGAATAAATACAAAGTGGCACCGAGGATGAAAATTATGATTAGGGCCATGGTAATACCAAAATTTCCCTTGTGAAATTCAGCATGTATCATTGTTGGCTCTTGGGGTATCATCTTTGTTGGATCGTCAAGGTGTAGTGGTTTGATGTTTATCTTATATCTAGCTGTTATTGGTTCTTGAATGTTGGGCCATTCTTGGGAAAATGTTTTATTGGAACCAATCCAAGTATATTTTTGGAATGAATTACATTTGGTGATTTTTGAGGATTTGAAAGAGTGGGAGCAATCCTCGTTGACAACTTCTGGATTCTTGGTACAGATGATGGTCTGTCCGTTTGTGAGTTGGGTGAAGAGAGAGAAATTATAATGAACTGTGGCGAAGTTGCATCTTGACAAGTCATCAAGGTTGCACTGGTCTTCATGTGGTGAATTTTGGCAATACCAAAATGAGAAGGTCTTCTTGCAGTCTTCGTTTGTCCATTTAGTTGATCCTTTGGAATTCAGGGCAAAGTCGTGGGGTGGTATAAGGATATTATTATGACTACTAGGGATAGGGATAAATTTGGATAGATGATATAATTCATTGGCTAACAGTGGTATTTTTAATGTACAAAGCTGAGTTTTTGTAGTGAATATAAGATTAACTTTGTGATTTCGCGTAACGTAGGTATATCTGGAGCAATTTCATTATGAGAGTGAATAGAATGAAGGTAGTTGAATATCTCCTGTAATTCTTGTTGTTTTATCAATTCAACATTTAAAATCCTTGTTTGCTAAATGATATAGTTCTTAAAAGGGTTTGAATGTAGCTCCACTCACTATTCAGTCTATCCTCTAAATCAGACAATTCTTTGTGCATATGATTGATTTTTTGTTAATATTTGTTAATTAATAATATACGATACAAAAGGGGCAAAGAAAATTATGTAGCAGACGCTCTATCGAGAATAGAAATCAATGCCATATTTGAAAAAATCCCCAGCAGACGTGCCGAAAAAACTTGGCAAAAAACATTTTTCGAGACTGTGAGTGAAAGGTGCAAAAGAAGATAGCCTAGCCTAGCAGTTCGTCCCTCAGAGAAGAATGGTCGTCATAAGGCGCCGTTTCATTCAGTGAACACAGAGACAGAGAAGACATCACAAATAACCTGTGATAACGCTAAAGAATTTTCGAGTGAAACTTTTAAAGAATTCATGTCAATGTTCCAAATTAATATCCACTACACTACCCCTCAATCTCATGCCGGCAATTCTCCGATCGAACGAGCTCACTCTACCCTCGTAGAGAAGCTACGAATCCTTAGACAAAAATCTAAAGAGAGTACTATAGAATTGATCACTACAGCTATTTAAATTTATAATCAATCCGTTCATTCTGTTACTAACTTCACCCCATTTTCTCTCCTCTATTGCCCTTACGAGAAACTCAACCTTCATGAAATTGATAAAAAAATAAATTTTCCAAGATAACAATGAACATAGAAAGAAGGAAATCATACCATTTTATAAAGAACTCTACCAGAAAGAATTTAAGAAACGAACTGACCAGCTAGAAAAAATAAATTCCAAACGTATAGACGAACTCCTCAAAACCGACGTCGTTTCCTTAATACAAAATGGCCCAGCGAAATCAACACCTGTATTGAAAAATGGTCTGACCACCTGAACGCCCTCTATAGGTAAATTTGCCATTTGAGGAAAGGTATTTGTCGGCCTGACCCTAAAACTCTTTACGCAGTTATGCCGGATATGCTTAACTGTACTTTTACCTTTTACTTTAGAGGATGTTTGCCTGAAATAATGATGGGATGCTTTTGATCTATTGTGACATTTGCATTAGACAATCGTCCTCCCACTCTGATAATTCCATTCGCATCTAAGAATGGGTTCAATGGACTGAGCTTACTGCCCTTAGAAATTTGTTTACAACCTTTTAGTCGATTCAGATCTTCTGGAAAGGCTTCCGATTGAGCTACTTTCAGCAATATATTCATTGAATGATGCAATTCTTCAACAGAGATGTTTTCAGACACTGCTTTATGTTTACATTTGTTTACAAATCTGAGCAAATAGGCTACTATACGCTGTAGTTTTGTTAAGGAAGAATATTTATAAAAGATTTCATGATGAACAATTTCCGTTTGCACTAAGAGGATAATTTTACTTTCTGGTATAATTTCCTTTGACTTGACGATATTGTTCGGCCATGAATCAGAGCTGTGGCTTAACCATGTGGGACCTGACCACCATAACGTTGATGCGATTAATTTTTCGGTCGTAGTTCCGCGGGAAATTATGTCTGCGGGGTTATCCTCTGACGTTACATAGCGCCACTGATGATTCGAACTCAATTGTTGTATTTTAGAGACGCGGTTGCATACGAAAGTTTTCCAATTGCTGGAAGGTGCTGATATCCAAGTTAATGTGATAGTAGAGTCGCACCAACAGAAAATGTCGGAAATATTCAATTTTAATGAATCAATCACCGCTTGCATGAGTTGAGCGAGTAAAAGGGCACCTGAAAGTTCCAACCGTGGTAATGTCAATGATTTTACCGGTGCTACTTTCGATATTGCACAAATGAGTGCAACCGTGACATGACCATTAGGGTCGCATGATCTAACATATACGCATGCGCCGTACGCTACTTCACTGGCATCGCTGAATCCGTGAAGCTGGATACACTGATTATCGTGGTTATGTGCCAAAATGAGACGAGGTATTTCTAGTTTTTTCAGTAAATGGATTTGTGAACAAAATTCTTGCCATGCAATATAAATTTCCGTTGGAACGGGGTCATCCCATCCTATTTTCAAAAGCCATAATTGCTGTAGTATAATTTTTGCTCTGATGATTATTGGACCGATTAGTCCGAGAGGATCAAAGACTTGAGAAATAGTAGATAATATTGATCGTTTCGTGATGTTTTCAGATATAGTTTCTTTGAATGTGGTTACTTGTATGGTATCTGAATTGGCATTCCATAACAAACCTAAAGTTTTTATGCATGATCCGTCCGAAATAATGTAATGATTTGTTCTTTCAGGTTCTTGTTCCGAAGCTATTAATTCTTCCCGGGAATTTGACATCCATTTTCGCAAAACGAACTTACCTCCTTCGAGAATTTGACTGATTTCGCGTTTCATTTTTAACATTTCTTCGAGTGTATTTGTTCCTGTTATCACACAACAGAACATCAAACCTATCAGTCGATTATATACCAGAACTAAATATAAAGTACTTACCAGCAACATATCACACTGTGTATATAGCATTCAATGCTCAGACTTTGAAATGAAATATATTGGACCAACCATCCAACTTCTTAAAAATCGAATAATACGCCACCGCAGTGATATAAACATAAAAAAGACGTTCTGTGCTCTGGCAGAGCATGCAACCTCAACCAAACATCTACCTGACCTGGATCAACCTAGAGTACTTCACATAGAAAAGAACTGGCATAAGCGCATCTTTCTTGAAATGGTAGAAATAGACAAGGAGTGCAACAGCATGAACAAAAGAACTGACATGCATAAACAATTGCAATATACATTTCCAACATAGATTACTCACCAGACTTTAACTTGTTACACCCTAGATCATACATGTTGGCTGTTGTTGTCTGGTCATTTCCTACATTAGTTGGTTTCGAAAGGAAACTAAACTACAAATATTATAATTTTGTGCCATACGTTTGCTGTTTGTTTTTTTAATTCTTAATTGACAGCTTAGACATTAGACAGACATACAACCCATAGACAAAATTAACAAAGAACACACAAATCAAGGAACAAAATAAAAGACAGTAACTTTGAATTCCATGTATTCAAAAATTTAAATAAAAAGTAAAAATACAATCTTCCCCTGTTTCTTTATTCTAGTTTTTGATATTTATGACCATAATTTTCTGCTCTACCTTAATTCTCGTACAGTTGATTTCAGTATTCTAACATTGGATGTAGAAATTCAATTTAGTTCTGATAACATAAGAATGAATGATGTACCTATCTAGATTTAACACTCAAATCAATGTAAGTTGGAATTCGTATAACGTGTTTTTATATATAACTATTTTTCTTGATTATTATTCGATGATTCTTATATTCTTTTAATTAAGTACTTCTTTGTAACTTCCTTTTATTTTAATACAGCCTTGAAAAAGATAGCCACCGCTATCTAAACGTTGGTAATTGAAAAAGAGTTTTCATTATCCTACAGCCCATTTTTGTCACTTTGGTTATACATTCTCGGCAGTGAATTACTAAAATTATTATTATATATATATATATATATATATATATATATATATATATATATATATATATATATGTTCTTGGGGATGCAGTCATATATTCAATAAAATTCTTTGATTGAAGCCCAGCTTTCATAGTCATCAAGTAATTGATGGCTATGAAATCTTTCCTGTTTTTGGCTAATTTATTCTAAATTCACGGTTTTTGCCCTGAAGAAGAGAATAAATATTTTCGAAAGCTCGACTTCAATCAAAGAATTTTATTGAATATATGACTGCATCCCCAAGAACATCTTTTTATTTATTATAAAACCAGTCAAGAATACAAAATCTATATATATATATATATATATATATATATATATATATATTGTTTGATTCTGAATTATATAGATTATTATATATATATAGATTTTTGTTGGGGATGCAGTCATTTAATAAATAAAATTCTTTGGATTATGCCAAGCTTTCGAGAATGTTTATTCTCTTCGTCAGGGCAAACTAAAAATAGTTACAGATTTTCATAACCACATGATAGATTATTAATTAAAGTACTTACATTCGTGAATTTACATAAAATTAACCACAAACAGGAAAGATTTCATAGTCATCAATCAGAAATGTCATTAGTTATTTATAAATGTCATGGTAACGGCATATCTAGAGTTGAAAGTGTCTAGATTCAAGTTTTCTTAGAAAAGATCATATAGGAGTTATCTTTGCTTGTGCATCGTCCGCGTAACATAGAGTAGTGATGTTTTTGTCTCCTATTTTGTATCCTGTTAGTGTTTTGCTTTCTCTATCATTTTGTCCATTATTAAGTTAAATAAGAACGGACTTAAGCTATCTCCTTGTATTAATCCTGTGTTTACCTTTATTTCCTCAGATACATTTCCCTCAGTTTTTATCTTAGTGGAGCGATGTAGTTAAGTTCTTCTATAATCCTTATAATCTTAGAAGATACATGTTTTCTTTGAGTAAGCATAGTATACCACTTTGCCTTATTTTATTGGACGCTTTTGTTAGGTCCACGAAACACATGAAGATAGGGTTGTTGTATTCTATCGACTTTTCCACAAACTGGCGAATTATAAAGATGGCATCTGTTGTTGATCTATTCTTTCTGGAACTTTGCTGTTCTTCGCATATCGGAATTGTATCTATTAGTTCTTCAGCTATGATTTTGGTGAAAGTTTTCGATATTGTATCTAGCAATGATATTTCCCTGTAGTTTGATGGGTTGTTCTTGTCTCCTTTTTTTAAATATTAATGTGGTTACACTTTTATTCCACTCAAGAGATATATTTTCTTCAATTATTTTCTTGAAATTTTTTGTTATTCCCTTTATTAGTTTTGGGCCTCCGTATTTAATTTGTTCGTTGTTGATCGTGTTTTCTCCTGGTTCTTTTCAGTTTTTCAATTCTCGTATTGCGTTTTCCACGTGGTTTTCCGTTATTAACCAGTTTGATCCTAGTGTTTCTGTTTTGTCTTGAGCATTATTTTCGTTCGAATTGTATAGATTTTTAAAGTATTTTGTGCATTCTTCCACTTTTATTGCGTTAGTCGGAGTGAAGTGTCAACCCGGCGTCTCCAGGTGGCGGATAGGAGGGGGCCTCTAACGATGATTTTTATATGAGAAGGGGGCCTGCGGGGAAATAGGGCTCATTGAGACTAAAACTGAATTGGCAGCCACGAATACCCTGCCGCGGACCAACTTCACCTGTCCCAGCTGTAGTGTCGTGGCTAAGGGAATTGCACTCAGGTACAACGATGCCAGGTGTGCTTTCGAGCTAACCTCGAAACCACCCTGTCAAACCAACGCATCCTGGTCGTCTGTGGTCATGTCTCTCGGGCCAGTGATGCGGGGGGTCTTGGCTTAACCGCCCGGACCAAGAGGAAATAACCTCATCAAAAATTCTAAATCCAAGGCGGGAAACCAGGCCGAGGGATGCATGGCCAGATAGAGGACTGGTCTCTACTGGTTTCGACCTTGGAGCAGAAGGGGGAACTCCATTGTATTAACCCCTTACTCCTGCATGCGGGGCTCTGCAGAAGTGGACTGATTTGTCCCCAACTACTCGTGGGAACTTTATGGAACATTCACATAATCCCAAACTCACCGGAGGAGAGATGGAGAAAGCCTCCACCTCTTCATCCGGGCTCCCTGTAAAAAAGGGAAATGCCAAACGGCAAAGGAATCGTCTGTCGTTCGACCTGCCGAAACTCGGACAGCCGGGCGGCAGTGACGATGCACTGAGAAAGGGTCTCAGTGGAGCAGGATGCGGAAGTACCTGCGACTCCTCCATATATATATATATATATATATATATATATTAACGTTTAACCCAGTGCTAAACGTTGTGGGGTGAGTTCACTTGCGTGAGACTCAAAAGTTCGCAAATTGCTTCCAATGGTTTATTTTCAAACACTCTGTACACGACCTTCTGTTGTAGTACAATTGTCACATCTAGATGCACATAATAATGTTCTAGAGCCTTGTCAAACTGACAATAGTATGACAAATTGTACCTCACATATAGTTTCTGGAAGGATCTAGAATAAATCTACTCTAATTTTAGAACTACATAATGGAATATACAAGCAACAACTATTGTAAACAAGATAGTAGAATAAATAGCTAATAGAATAATTATAAAATAATCAATCAATCAATATACAAAATTTTGGATGCTTACCGCTGAGACCAAAATAAATGAAAAGTTGCAATTAGCCAGTTCTTTGCCAACAATAAACTTAAAAACATATCCCATAAAAATTATGAACATGCATAAACAATTGCAATATACATTTCCAACATAGATTACTCACCAGACTTTAAATTTTTACACCCTAGATCATACATGTTGGCTGTTGTTTGGTCATTTCCTACATTAGTTGGTTTCAAAAGGAAACCAAACTACAAATATTATAATTTTGTGCCATACGTTTGCTGTTTGTTTTTTTAATTCTTAATTGACAGCTTAGACATTAGACGTCAGACATACAACCCATAGACAAAATTAACAAAGAACACACAAATCAAGGAACAAAATAAAAGACAGTAGCTATGAATTCCATGTATTCAAAAATTTCAATAAAAAGTAAAAATACAATCTTCCCCTGTTTCTTTATTCTAGTTTTTGCTATTTATGACCATAATTTTCTGTTGTACCTTAATTCTCGTACAGTTGAGTTCAGTGTTCTAACATTGGATGTAGAAATTCAATTTACTTCTGATAACATAAGAATGAATGATGTACCTATCTAGATTTAACACTCAAATCAATGTAAGTTGGAATTCGTATAACGTGTTTTTACATATAACTATTTTTCTTGATTATTATTTCGATGATTCTAATATCCTTTTAATTAAGTACTTCTTTGTAACTTTCTTTTATTTCAATACAGCCTTGAAAAAGATAGCCACCGCTATCTAAACGTTGGTAATTGAAAAAGAGTTTTCATTATCCTACAGCCCATAGTGCCGCAAACCTATGAATGTTTGTCACTTTGGTTATACATTCTCGGCAGTGAATTACTAAAATAATTATGTATATATATATATATATATATATATATATATATATATATATATATATATATATATATATATATATATATATATATATATATATATATATATATATATATATATATATATATATATATTTGATAAAATAGATTTTTGTTGGGGATGCAGTCATTTAATAAATAAAATTCTTTGGATTATGCCAAGCTTTCGAGAATGTTTATTCTCTTCGTCGGGGCAATATTCGTGAATTTATATAAAATCAACCACAAACAGGAAAGATTTCATAGTCAGCAATCAGAAATGTCATTAGTTATAGAATAAACATTCTCGAAAGCTTGGCATAATCCAAAGAATTTTATTTATTAAATGACTGCATCCCCAACAAAAATCTATTTTATCAAATAATAAACCAGTCAAGAATTCAGATTCAAACAATATATATATATATATATATATATATATATATATATATATATATATATATATATATATATAGAAGTATAGAGGGATACCCTAAGTTAATAAGCTTTCCATCCTGGTCCTTCAGCTTACAAGACCTGCCCGACGTCACAGAGATAACAGTATACGGACCTTCATATTTGGGGTTTAATTTAGCTGCTATCATATCCGCCTCCGAAGATAGCAGGAATCTTTTCTTGACTAGATCTCCAGGCTGAAAACAATTCTTCCGTCGTCTCAAATTATAACGACGGCTGTGCGCTATACTCGCCTTTAGAGAGTTTTCTTCAGATACATGATGAATTTCCGGCAATTTGTTCATTTTAGAAGCATATTCGTCTTCGTGGCTTGGGAGAATCCTCCCGTCACGGCTGCTAACTAAGGGTCTTAACTCTCTTCCGAAATTCAAGAAGGCAGGGCTGAACTTTTTCGAATCTTGAATGGAAGAATTAAAAGCAAACTGAATTTCTTCTAACTTCTCGTACCAGCATTGGTGTTTCTTTCCTAATTACGCTACGATAAGTTGCTTTATATTTCTATTCGCCCATTCCGTCGGTTTGGCCTGCGAATGGTAAAGTGGATTAGTCTCTCTATTGATTCCGAATTCTTTAGCCATTTCCGATACGAGATTACTGGCAAAGTTTTTTGCATTGTCAGAGATTAATCTATGTGGCGCTTCGTACCTATATATTATACGCGAGTTAAATTCGAGAGACTGGAAAATATATTTTTAAAAAGTATTTAATGAACAATAGAAACGTACAATAAAATGACAAGAATATATCTAATCTTACATGATGTTGAACAAGCTTTTTATAGTATAGAATACATGTATGCTAACTAAGTGTAATATGATATGATATGTAGCTGTTGTGGAGTCGTATGGCTACATAACTCCTCCCCTTTTGGAGTATTGCACGTCCTCGTGCTTGGTTGCCAGAAGGGATGGTGGAAGTTTGTGTTCCTCTAGTGGGATTTCAATGATGGCTGTCAGTCCTGGAGTTCTTTTGGTTAGGCCTCTTAGTTTGTTTCTGAATAAATACAAAGTGGCACCGAGGATGAAAATTATGATTAGGGCCATGGTAATACCAAAATTTCCCTTGTGAAATTCAGCATGTATCATTGTTGGCTCTTGGGGTATCATCTTTGTTGGATCGTCAAGGTGTAGTGGTTTGATGTTTATCTTATATCTAGCTGTTATTGGTTCTTGAATGTTGGGCCATTCTTGGGAAAATGTTTTATTGGAACCAATCCAAGTATATTTTTGGAATGAATTACATTTGGTGATTTTTGAGGATTTGAAAGAGTGGGAGCAATCCTCGTTGACAACTTCTGGATTCTTGGTACAGATGATGGTCTGTCCGTTTGTGAGTTGGGTGAAGAGAGAGAAATTATAATGAACTGTGGCGAAGTTGCATCTTGACAAGTCATCAAGGTTGCACTGGTCTTCATGTGGTGAATTTTGGCAATACCAAAATGAGAAGGTCTTCTTGCAGTCTTCGTTTGTCCATTTAGTTGATCCTTTGGAATTCAGGGCAAAGTCGTGGGGTGGTATAAGGATATTATTATGACTACTAGGGATAGGGATAAATTTGGATAGATGATATAATTCATTGGCTAACAGTGGTATTTTTAATGTACAAAGCTGAGTTTTTGTAGTGAATATAAGATTAACTTTGTGATTTCGCGTAACGTAGGTATATCTGGAGCAATTTCATTATGAGAGTGAATAGAATGAAGGTAGTTGAATATCTCCTGTAATTCTTGTTGTTTTATCAATTCAACATTTAAAATCCTTGTTTGCTAAATGATATAGTTCTTAAAAGGGTTTGAATGTAGCTCCACTCACTATTCAGTCTATCCTCTAAATCAGACAATTCTTTGTGCATATGATTGATTTTTTGTTAATATTTGTTAATTAATAATATACGATACAAAAGGGGCAAAGAAAATTATGTAGCAGACGCTCTATCGAGAATAGAAATCAATGCCATATTTGAAAAAATCCCCAGCAGACGTGCCGAAAAAACTTGGCAAAAAACATTTTTCGAGACTGTGAGTGAAAGGTGCAAAAGAAGATAGCCTAGCCTAGCAGTTCGTCCCTCAGAGAAGAATGGTCGTCATAAGGCGCCGTTTCATTCAGTGAACATAGAGACAGAGAAGACATCACAAATAACCTGTGATAACGCTAAAGAATTTTCGAGTGAAACTTTTAAAGAATTCATGTCAATGTTCCAAATTAATATCCACTACACTACCCCTCAATCTCATGCCGGCAATTCTCCGATCGAACGAGCTCACTCTACCCTCGTAGAGAAGCTACGAATCCTTAGACAAAAATCTAAAGAGAGTACTATAGAATTGATCACTACAGCTATTTAAATTTATAATCAATCCGTTCATTCTGTTACTAACTTCACCCCATTTTCTCTCCTCTATTGCCCTTACGAGAAACTCAACCTTCATGAAATTGATAAAAAAATAAATTTTCCAAGATAACAATGAACATAGAAAGAAGGAAATCATACCATTTTATAAAGAACTCTACCAGAAAGAATTTAAGAAACGAACTGACCAGCTAGAAAAAATAAATTCCAAACGTATAGACGAACTCCTCAAAACCGACGTCGTTTCCTTAATACAAAATGGCCCAGCGAAATCAACACCTGTATTGAAAAATGGTCTGACCACCTGAACGCCCTCTATAGGTAAATTTGCCATTTGAGGAAAGGTATTTGTCGGCCTGACCCTAAAACTCTTTACGCAGTTATGCCGGATATGCTTAACTGTACTTTTACCTTTTACTTTAGAGGATGTTTGCCTGAAATAATGATGGGATGCTTTTGATCTATTGTGACATTTGCATTAGACAATCGTCCTCCCACTCTGATAATTCCATTCGCATCTAAGAATGGGTTCAATGGACTGAGCTTACTGCCCTTAGAAATTTGTTTACAACCTTTTAGTCGATTCAGATCTTCTGGAAAGGCTTCCGATTGAGCTACTTTCAGCAATATATTCATTGAATGATGCAATTCTTCAACAGAGATGTTTTCAGACACTGCTTTATGTTTACATTTGTTTACAAATCTGAGCAAATAGGCTACTATACGCTGTAGTTTTGTTAAGGAAGAATATTTATAAAAGATTTCATGATGAACAATTTCCGTTTGCACTAAGAGGATAATTTTACTTTCTGGTATAATTTCCTTTGACTTGACGATATTGTTCGGCCATGAATCAGAGCTGTGGCTTAACCATGTGGGACCTGACCACCATAACGTTGATGCGATTAATTTTTCGGTCGTAGTTCCGCGGGAAATTATGTCTGCGGGGTTATCCTCTGACGTTACATAGCGCCACTGATGATTCGAACTCAATTGTTGTATTTTAGAGACGCGGTTGCATACGAAAGTTTTCCAATTGCTGGAAGGTGCTGATATCCAAGTTAATGTGATAGTAGAGTCGCACCAACAGAAAATGTCGGAAATATTCAATTTTAATGAATCAATCACCGCTTGCATGAGTTGAGCGAGTAAAAGGGCACCTGAAAGTTCCAACCGTGGTAATGTCAATGATTTTACCGGTGCTACTTTCGATATTGCACAAATGAGTGCAACCGTGACATGACCATTAGGGTCGCATGATCTAACATATACGCATGCGCCGTACGCTACTTCACTGGCATCGCTGAATCCGTGAAGCTGGATACACTGATTATCGTGGTTATGTGCCAAAATGAGACGAGGTATTTCTAGTTTTTTCAGTAAATGGATTTGTGAACAAAATTCTTGCCATGCAATATAAATTTCCGTTGGAACGGGGTCATCCCATCCTATTTTCAAAAGCCATAATTGCTGTAGTATAATTTTTGCTCTGATGATTATTGGACCGATTAGTCCGAGAGGATCAAAGACTTGAGAAATAGTAGATAATATTGATCGTTTCGTGATGTTTTCAGATACAGTTTCTTTGAATGTGGTTACTTGTATGGTATCTGAATTGGCATTCCATAACAAACCTAAAGTTTTTATGCATGATCCGTCCGAAATAATGTAATGATTTGTTCTTTCAGGTTCTTGTTCCGAAGCTATTAATTCTTCCCGGGAATTTGACATCCATTTTCGCAAAACGAACTTACCTCCTTCGAGAATTTGACTGATTTCGCGTTTCATTTTTAACATTTCTTCGAGTGTATTTGTTCCTGTTATCACACAACAGAACATCAAACCTATCAGTCGATTATATACCAGAACTAAATATAAAGTACTTACCAGCAACATATCACACTGTGTATATAGCATTCAATGCTCAGACTTTGAAATGAAATATATTGGACCAACCATCCAACTTCTTAAAAATCGAATAATACGCCACCGCAGTGATATAAACATAAAAAAGACGTTCTGTGCTCTGGCAGAGCATGCAACCTCAACCAAACATCTACCTGACCTGGATCAACCTAGAGTACTTCACATAGAAAAGAACTGGCATAAGCGCATCTTTCTTGAAATGGTAGAAATAGACAAGGAGTGCAACAGCATGAACAAAAGAACTGACATCCATGGTCTGTTTCAGGTTTACTCCTTTTTGTTGTCTTTTCATAAAAGGCAACAACTACAAAGAAGAGAATGAACATGCATAAACAATTGCAATATACATTTCCAACATAGATTACTCACCAGACTTTAACTTGTTACACCCTAGATCATACATGTTGGCTGTTGTTGTCTGGTCATTTCCTACATTAGTTGGTTTCGAAAGGAAACTAAACTACAAATATTATAATTTTGTGCCATACGTTTGCTGTTTGTTTTTTTAATTCTTAATTGACAGCTTAGACATTAGACAGACATACAACCCATAGACAAAATTAACAAAGAACACACAAATCAAGGAACAAAATAAAAGACAGTAACTTTGAATTCCATGTATTCAAAAATTTAAATAAAAAGTAAAAATACAATCTTCCCCTGTTTCTTTATTCTAGTTTTTGATATTTATGACCATAATTTTCTGCTCTACTTTAATTCTCGTACAGGTGATTTCAGTATTCTAACATTGGATGTAGAAATTCAATTTAGTTCTGATAACATAAGAATGAATGATGTACCTATCTAGATTTAACACTCAAATCAATGTAAGTTGGAATTCGTATAACGTGTTTTTATATATAACTATTTTTCTTGATTATTATTCGATGATTCTTATATTCTTTTAATTAAGTACTTCTTTGTAACTTCCTTTTATTTTAATACAGCCTTGAAAAAGATAGCCACCGCTATCTAAACGTTGGTAATTGAAAAAGAGTTTTCATTATCCTACAGCCCATTTTTGTCACTTTGGTTATACATTCTCGGCAGTGAATTACTAAAATTATTATTATATATATATATATATATATGTTCTTGGGGATGCAGTCATATATTCAATAAAATTCTTTGATTGAAGCCCAGCTTTCATAGTCATCAAGTAATTGATGGCTATGAAATCTTTCCTGTTTTTGGCTAATTTATTCTAAATTCACGGTTTTTGCCCTGAAGAAGAGAATAAATATTTTCGAAAGCTCGACTTCAATCAAAGAATTTTATTGAATATATGACTGCATCCCCAAGAACATCTTTTTATTTATTATAAAACCAGTCAAGAATACAAAATCTATATATATATATATATATATATATATATATATATATATATATATATTGTTTGATTCTGAATTATATAGATTATTATATATATATAGATTTTTGTTGGGGATGCAGTCATTTAATAAATAAGATTCTTTGGATTATGCCAAGCTTTCGAGAATGTTTATTCTCTTCGTCAGGGCAAACTAAAAATAGTTACAGATTTTCATAACCACATGATAGATTATTAATTAAAGTACTTACATTCGTGAATTTACATAAAATTAACCACAAACAGGAAAGATTTCATAGTCATCAATCAGAAATGTCATTAGTTATTTATAAATGTCATGGTAACGGCATATCTAGAGTTGAAAGTGTCTAGATTCAAGTTTTCTTAGAAAAGATCATATAGGAGTTATCTTTGCTTGTGCATCGTCCGCGTAACATAGAGTAGTGATGTTTTTGTCTCCTATTTTGTATCCTGTTAGTGTTTTGCTTTCTCTATCATTTTGTCCATTATTAAGTTAAATAAGAACGGACTTAAGCTATCTCCTTGTATTAATCCTGTGTTTACCTTTATTTCCTCAGATACATTTCCCTCAGTTTTTATCTTAGTGGAGCGATGTAGTTAAGTTCTTCTATAATCCTTATAATCTTAGAAGATACATGTTTTCTTTGAGTAAGCATAGTGTACCACTTTGCCTTATTTTATTGGACGCTTTTGTTAGGTCCACGAAACACATGAAGATAGGGTTGTTGTATTCTATCGACTTTTCCACAAACTGGCGAATTATAAAGATGGCATCTGTTGTTGATCTATTCTTTCTGGAACTTTGCTGTTCTTCGCATATCGGAATTGTATCTATTAGTTCTTCAGCTATGATTTTGGTGAAAGTTTTCGATATTGTATCTAGCAATGATATTTCCCTGTAGTTTGATGGGTTGTTCTTGTCTCCTTTTTTTAAATATTAATGTGGTTACACTTTTATTCCACTCAAGAGATATATTTTCTTCAATTATTTTCTTGAAATTTTTTGTTATTCCCTTTATTAGTTTTGGGCCTCCGTATTTAATTTGTTCGTTGTTGATCGTGTTTTCTCCTGGTTCTTTTCAGTTTTTCAATTCTCGTATTGCGTTTTCCACGTGGTTTTCCGTTATTAACCAGTTTGATCCTAGTGTTTCTGTTTTGTCTTGAGCATTATTTTCGTTCGAATTGTATAGATTTTTAAAGTATTTTGTGCATTCTTCCACTTTTATTGCGTTAGTCGGAGTGAAGTGTCAACCCGGCGTCTCCAGGTGGCGGATAGGAGGGGGCCTCTAACGATGATTTTTATATGAGAAGGGGGCCTGCGGGGAAATAGGGCTCATTGAGACTAAAACTGAATTGGCAGCCACGAATACCCTGCCGCGGACCAACTTCACCTGTCCCAGCTGTAGTGTCGTGGCTAAGGGAATTGCACTCAGGTACAACGATGCCAGGTGTGCTTTCGAGCTAACCTCGAAACCACCCTGTCAAACCAACGCATCCTGGTCGTCTGTGGTCATGTCTCGCGGGCCAGTGATGCGGGGGGTCTTGGCTTAACCGCCCGGACCAAGAGGAAATAACCTCATCAAAAATTCTAAATCCAAGGCGGGAAACCAGGCCGAGGGATGCATGGCCAGATAGAGGACTGGTCTCTACTGGTTTCGACCTTGGAGCAGAAGGGGGAACTCCATTGTATTAACCCCTTACTCCTGCATGCGGGGCTCTGCAGAAGTGGACTGATTTGTCCCCAACTACTCGTGGGAACTTTATGGAACATTCACATAATCCCAAACTCACCGGAGGAGAGATGGAGAAAGCCTCCACCTCTTCATCCGGGCTCCCTGTAAAAAAGGGAAATGCCAAACGGCAAAGGAATCGTCTGTCGTTCGACCTGCCGAAACTCGGACAGCCGGGCGGCAGTGACGATCCACTGAGAAAGGGTCTCAGTGGAGCAGGATGCGGAAGTACCTGCGACTCCTCCATATATATATATATATATATATATATATATATATATATATATATATATATATATATATATATATATTAACGTTTAACCCAGTGCTAAACGTTGTGGGGTGAGTTCACTTGCGTGAGACTCAAAAGTTCGCAAATTGCTTCCAATGGTTTATTTTCAAACACTCTGTACACGACCTTCTATTGTAGTACAATTGTCACATCTAGATGCACATAATAATGTTCTAGAGCCTTGTCAAACTGACAATAGTATGACAAATTGTACCTCACATATAGTTTCTGGAAGGATCTAGAATAAATCTACTCTAATTTTAGAACTACATAATGGAATATACAAGCAACAACTATTGTAAACAAGATAGTAGAATAAATAATAGAATAATTATAAAATAATCAATCAATCAATATACAAAATTTTGGATGCTTACCGCTGAGACCAAAATAAATGAAAAGTTGCAATTAGCCAGTTCTTTGCCAACAATAAACTTAAAAACATATCCCATAAAAATTAAATTAGAAACGAAAGGCAATTCAAAGTTCTTAAGGATATAATGATACGAAATTTTAAGCTAAATTTTCCAACCAAAATGAGGCCAGAAGAATGGGATCTGCGCGAGTAACGATATGGAGGCCAATACCCCCTCTTAGGGTGAAACTAAGATATGATATTTCAAACGTATTTGAGGTGGGCAGATGTTGTCGTTGAGTAAGCAACATTAGAGGACTAATTTACAAGCGACAAAAGAAAATGGTTACACACTCCTCCCCAGCGGAAAAGTTCGTTCATTAAAACGAAATAGTTGAAGTAGTTCCCTATAATAAACCTCGGTTCAATATCAATCGTTTCTCTTTAGATATAAAATATCTAAGGCATTTTATGCCTATATTGTGATTTGTTTGTGTATGGATAGAAGATGTGCATTCCAGTTTACAGTAACACGATTGTTTCAGAAGGTATGTACAATTATTTCATTTGAATATTTGGAATAATATCTTCAACACTTCTTCGTCCAAAAATTACAAATATACGTGAGAAACAGATTGTAAACAATCATAAATGAAGCAGTGGCATATGTGGAAATGTGACATCAGCTGCAGGGAATAATCAACCAACTAAGATGACCGACTTGGCATCGATTGATGGATGTAAAAATAAAAATTTTAAGTGTCATCCTAAAGTTAAAACAAATATTGTAATATGTATTATTTGCGAGGAGGTTTATCATCTTAACGAATTTAATCGCTTAAAGAATGTTAAAATATTGAGTGATGTTTTTGCAATATGTAATAATCACGAAAATTTGACCTTAAACCAAAATGAGGAAGAATTAAATGATGTGGCAAGGCAAGTTATAGCTGAAATTAAGTTAAATGAAACTAAAAGAGTACAAGAAAAGATATATAAAGATATTGAAAATACACTATCCGAAAATAGGATCAGCTTGCAGAATAATGTGGAAATAGACACAGAGATACGATCTATTCTAACTGAAAATATATTACTAAGACAATTGAATGATGAAATTAAAAGCAAAAATGAATTACTCATTAGCACAATTGATACAATAAAGAATAATAAACCAATGTATTCTGAAGTGACTAGAATTAATAACACAAAGAAAATAGTTAAAGTACCGGAAATCAAAATTACTACTTCAACTGGAAATATTACTGCAGATTTGGCTTTTGGAAGAATAACAGAAGTATTACAGAATGATACTGCAATACCGATCAAACGTGTTTTCAACACCAAGAAAAGTGGTACAATTGTGAAATGCGTAAATAGTAAGGATGTATCAAAAACAAGTGATATACTAAAAACAGTGCTTGGAAATGATTTTGAGATTAAATTACAGGAACAAAATAAACCAAGACTAAAGATATTTGGAATAAAAACTAATTTAAGCAAAGATGGTATAGAACGTGATATAAATAACAGAAATTTTGTTCATTTCGAAAATAAATGCAAAGTATTGCACACTTTCAAGAATACCAACGAAGCTCACGGTGCTATAATTGAAGTTCCAGCTAATCTACATGAATATATTGTTAAAAATAAGTATAAGATTTACATCGGACACCAGTGCTGCAAGGCTTGTGATGACTTTAATGTGTCAATATGCTACAATTGTTCAGGTTTCAATCATAGCGACAGAAAGTGTAAGAAAACAGCCCAGTGTATTTATTGTGCTGGTGATCATACGGCAAATATGTGTAGTGACAAAAACCAAAAAAAATGTATAAACTGTGATTATGCTAATAAAAACTTTAATGCTAGATATAGAACTAATCATACGGCTTGTGCTGTACAAGAATGTGAAATACTAAAAAAAAAAATTGACATTATCAATCTCAAACACTGATTATACGATTAAACCTACAATGCCTAAATATATTGGGCCAAATATAAATAATACAAAACATGATTGTTCATCAAAACAAACCTTCTCAGCTACTACGGTTCATAACGTCAATTTACAGAACCTAGAACAGATATATGAGCAACAACAAATACCGGCTAAAGATACACGGAATAATACAATTATGACAAGAAACAAAGCAAATCAGTATATTAACAAACAAAATAGATCAAAACCTTGAATTTATTGATAACTTACAAAGAGAATCGGTAAAAAAAGAAACAATCTGCAACAGCCATAATGAACTAAATGATATTGTTAATAAGAACAAAGATTTCATTATGTACGTCAATATTAGAAGCTTAAATGCTAATCATTCCAAACTACAGGTTCTCGTTGAGAAGTTTGAGGTCAAACCTTGTCTTATTGTCTGTTCCGAAACAAGAATTCTTGACTATTGTGATTATTTCACCTTGCCGGGCTACAAGTTATTTTATAATAATAGCAGAATTAATAACTGTGATGGTGTTGTTGTTTATATAAAACAAAACGTAATAGAAAATACAGAAATCATTAAAGTTGGAAGACTCAGTTTTATTCATTCTTCTATCAATATTGAAGGCAATAATAGTCTAGTAATATCATCACTATATAGATCACATAGCTTACCAAAGTCAGAATTTATATCAGAGTTAAAAAAGTTTCTACATATGTCCAGGAACATTAAAAATCACTTAATAATCGGGGACTTCAATATTGATATTCTTAAACTTGATGAAATATCTCAAGAATATTTTAATAATTTCTTAGAGAAAGGGTTTGCTCCCGTATTTCAAACTGTGACCAGACCATCGAATTATAATACTAATGAGGGTTCTTGCATTGACAATATTTTCATTAAATCCAGCACAGTCGACTTTGAGACTATTAAACTGGAGGAACTATTTACAGATCACTATCCATTGTTTATAACGTTGAACAAAATACCTAATCAGCATACGCCCAAAACATCCTACTCAACTATAAACTACAATAAGTTGAGGAATATTGCCGCAATAAAGAATTGGAGATATATATTGCAGATGCAAGATCCTGATTTAGCAATAGAATCGTTGATAAGTGATATTAAACATTGTATTAGCTTGTCCAGTGTTAACATTAGCAAACAATCCAAGAATGATCCCCGTAAGAATTGGATTACCAAAGTAATTATTGAATCTTGTAATAAGAAAGAGTTATTATATAAGAAATGGAAAATGAGACCAAATGATGAAGCAATAAAGGCTGAGTATAAAAATCACATAAAGATACATAATAAACTTATTAAAGATGCTAAGTATAAATATCAGCGAAAACAAATTGAAAATAATATAGGTAATTCCAGAAATCTATGGAAAGTTATTAACGAGAAAATTGGTAAAAACTCAAAAGTAGTCAATCTAATTAACTATATTCATGATGAAAATAACCAAAAAATCGTTGAACCTAAACAAATTTCAAACATAATGAATAATTTTTTTTGTAATATAGGATCAGACCTTTGCAGAAATATACAACAGCCAAACTCTGTAATAAATTTACCACCTGTCAACCCTAGCTCCATCTTCTTAACTCCAACAAACATTGATGAAATTGAAAGGGTCATCAAAAGATTGAAACAAAAAAACGGGGGAGTAGATAATATTAATACAAAGGCAATCCTGGCTCTTATTGACTTTATTTCTGAACCGCTTGTACATACATTTAATCTATGTATTGAAAAAGCAATTTGGCCAAAAGCTTTAAAAACTGCAGATGTTATACCTATCCACAAAAGTAATCAGAAACATATTATTTCCAACTACAGACCGATATCATTGATATCCAATTTAACAAAGATTTTTGAAAAAACCATTTTCCACAGATTTTTTAAGTATATTGAAAAACACAACATATTATCAAAACGACAATATGGCTTTATGAAAAACATAGGGACCAAGGATGCGCTAAACTATATAACTAATTCAATCTATGAAAAACTTGATAAAAGTACCCCAATTGCTATTACTTTTTTGGATCTAGCTAAAGCATTTGATCTATAAACCATAAGATTTTACTCGATAAATTGCATAACTATGGCATTAGGGGCAACGCACACAAACTCATTCAAAACTATCTAAAAGACAGGAAACAACGTGTAAAAGTAAACGGGTGTTTTAGCGATTTTTGTGAAATTAATACTGGCATTCCCCAGGGAACTGTTTTGGGACCTTTGTTATTTATATTATACGTGAATGACTTGTTGACCAGTATGCCGGAAGATACAATTGTATCCTTTGCAGACGATACAGCTGTTATTTCTACCGATAAAAATTGGCAGGGAGTTGAAACTAAAATGAACCATTATCTGGATAACATATACACATGGCTAGCGTTAAATAAACTATCCTTAAATATTGATAAAACAGTTTTTATGACATTCGGTAATTATTGTGTTAGTGTTCCTGATACTATTAACGTGTCTATCAATGGCGAATCTTTGAAAAGAGTACAAAGTTGTAAATATTTGGGTATTATATTTGACTACAGAATGAACTGGAATGAACATATTGAATATATCCTAAAGAAAACAAAGTACATAGTTTTTATATTTTACAAAATGTCTAAGATCATGACATCTGATACGCTAAGATTACTATATTATGCTTTTTTCCATAGTATCATCAACTATGGTATTACTGCTTGGGGGGGGGCATGTGCAAGCTTTACAAAATAAAATAGTCAAAATAGTCAACAAAAAACAATACATAAGTCATAAAAATCCACTAACTATAGATCAAATTTTCTCTTTGGAAGCTCTCAAATATCACTATGACGAACTGAGAGGGCAATTTATGAATTCAAATAGTATCACTAGGAATAAGAGCATTATTGTTCCACAAAGAAACAAAACAGTGAGTATAAAAAATAGTTATATAAGAGCCATAAGACTATACAACAACCTTCCAAATGATCTCAAAATATTGAAAAAAAATAATGCCAGGAAAAGATTATTAAAGAAATGGATTGCAGGGAATACCATAAAAGGAGGATAAAATATGTTTACATATTGCTTGTTATGTTTTGTTAACATTGGATGACTATTTTACATTAAGTTAAGTAATAATATAAATTTTGTTAAAAAAAAAGGTCAAATGTTCTCTTTACTATTATTATTATTCTTTATTCTATATTTATTTATATTACCTTTCTCTTATCTTGAATATTATTTTTATTTTTGATCGCCTTGGATAGGCGTCCTTTTCATTTTTTTTTTGTACCAGTCCTACGAACAAGTATTATCATATACTTCTGTAGGTTAATATTATAATGCAGTTTTAATTGTATGTATAATACTGGTTAATAAATAAATAAATAAATAAATAGAGGGATACCATAAGCTAATAAGCTTTCCATCCTGATCCTTCAGCTTACAAGACCTGCCCGACGTCACAGAGATAACAGTATACGGACCTTCATATTTGGGGTTTAATTTAGCTGCTATCATATCCGCTTCCGAAGATAGCAGGAATCTTTTCTTGACTTGATCTCCAGGCTGAAAACAATTCTTCCGTCGTCTCAAATTATAACGACGGCTGTGCGCTATACTCGCCTTTAGAGAGTTTTCTTCAGATACATGATGAATTTCCGGCAATTTGTTCATTTTAGAAGCATATTCGTCTTCGTGGCTTGGGAGAATCCTCCCGTCACGGCTGCTAACTAAGGGTCTTAACTCTCTTCCGAAATTCAAGAAGGCAGGGCTGAACTTTTTCGAATCTTGAATGGAAGAATTAAAAGCAAACTGAATTTCTTTTAACTTCTCGTCCCAGCATTGTTGTTTCTTTCCTAATTACGCTACGATAAGTTGCTTTATATTTCTATTCGCCCATTCCGTCGGTTTGGCCTGCGAATGGTAAAGTGGATTAGTCTCTCTATTGATTCCGAATTCTTTAGCCATTTCCGATACGAGATTACTGGCAAAGTTTTTTGCATTGTCAGAGATTAATCTATGTGGCGCTTCGTACCTATATATTATACGCGAGTTAAATTCGAGAGACTGGAAAATATATTTTTAAAAAGTATTTAATGAACAATAGAATAGAACAATAGATATGTAGCTGTTGTGGAGTCGTATGGCTACATAACTCCTCCCCTTTTGGAGTATTGCACGTCCTCGTGCTTGGTTGCCAGAAGGGATGGTGGAAGTTTGTGTTCCTCTAGTGGGATTTCAATGATGGCTGTCAGTCCTGGAGTTCTTTTGGTTAGGCCTCTTAGTTTGTTTCTGAATAAATACAAAGTGGCACCGAGGATGAAAATTATGATTAGGGCCATGGTAATACCAAAATTTCCCTTGTGAAATTCAGCATGTATCATTGTTGGCTCTTGGGGTATCATCTTTGTTGGATCGTCAAGGTGTAGTGGTTTGATGTTTATCTTATATCTAGCTGTTATTGGTTCTTGAATGTTGGGCCATTCTTGGGAAAATGTTTTATTGGAACCAATCCAAGTATATTTTTGGAATGAATTACATTTGGTGATTTTTGAGGATTTGAAAGAGTGGGAGCAATCCTCGTTGACAACTTCTGGATTCTTGGTACAGATGATGGTCTGTCCGTTTGTGAGTTGGGTGAAGAGAGAGAAATTATAATGAACTGTGGCGAAGTTGCATCTTGACAAGTCATCAAGGTTGCACTGGTCTTCATGTGGTGAATTTTGGCAATACCAAAATGAGAAGGTCTTCTTGCAGTCTTCGTTTGTCCATTTAGTTGATCCTTTGGAATTCAGGGCAAAGTCGTGGGGTGGTATAAGGATATTATTATGACTACTAGGGATAGGGATAAATTTGGATAGATGATATAATTCATTGGCTAACAGTGGTATTTTTAATGTACAAAGCTGAGTTTTTGTAGTGAATATAAGATTAACTTTGTGATTTCGCGTAACGTAGGTATATCTGGAGCAATTTCATTATGAGAGTGAATAGAATGAAGGTAGTTGAATATCTCCTGTAATTCTTGTTGTTTTATCAATTCAACATTTAAAATCCTTGTTTGCTAAAAGATATAGTTCTTAAAAGGGTTTGAATGTAGCTCCACTCACTATTCAGTCTATCCTCTAAATCAGACAATTCTTTGTGCATATGATTGATTTTTTGTTAATATTTGTTAATTAATAATATACGATACAAAAGGGGCAAAGAAAATTATGTAGCAGACGCTCTATCGAGAATAGAAATCAATGCCATATTTGAAAAAATCCCCAGCAGACGTGCCGAAAAAACTTGGCAAAAAACATTTTTCGAGACTGTGAGTGAAAGGTGCAAAAGAAGATAGCCTAGCCTAGCAGTTCGTCCCTCAGAGAAGAATGGTCGTCATAAGGCGCCGTTTCATTCAGTGAACACAGAGACAGAGAAGACATCACAAATAACCTGTGATAACGCTAAAGAATTTTCGAGTGAAACTTTTAAAGAATTCATGTCAATGTTCCAAATTAATATCCACTACACTACCCCTCAATCTCATGCCGGCAATTCTCCGATCGAACGAGCTCACTCTACCCTCGTAGAGAAGCTACGAATCCTTAGACAAAAATCTAAAGAGAGTACTATAGAATTGATCACTACAGCTATTTAAATTTATAATCAATCCGTTCATTCTGTTACTAACTTCACCCCATTTTCTCTCCTCTATTGCCCTTACGAGAAACTCAACCTTCATGAAATTGATAAAAAAATAAATTTTCCAAGATAACAATGAACATAGAAAGAAGGAAATCATACCATTTTATAAAGAACTCTACCAGAAAGAATTTAAGAAACGAACTGACCAGCTAGAAAAAATAAATTCCAAACGTATAGACGAACTCCTCAAAACCGACGTCGTTTCCTTAATACAAAATGGCCCAGCGAAATCAACACCTGTATTGAAAAATGGTCTGACCACCTGAACGCCCTCTATAGGTAAATTTGCCATTTGAGGAAAGGTATTTGTCGGCCTGACCCTAAAACTCTTTACGCAGTTATGCAGGATATGCTTAACTGTACTTTTACCTTTTACTTTAGAGGATGTTTGCCTGAAATAATGATGGGATGCTTTTGATCTATTGTGACATTTGCATTAGACAATCGTCCTCCCACTCTGATAATTCCATTCGCATCTAAGAATGGGTTCAATGGACTGAGCTTACTGTCCTTAGAAATTTGTTTACAACCTTTTAGTCGATTCAGATCTTCTGGAAAGGCTTCCGATTGAGCTACTTTCAGCAATATATTCATTGAATGATGCAATTCTTCAACAGAGATGTTTTCAGACACTGCTTTATGTTTACATTTGTTTACAAATCTGAGCAAATAGGCTACTATACGCTGTAGTTTTGTTAAGGAAGAATATTTATAAAAGATTTCATGATGAACAATTTCCGTTTGCACTAAGAGGATAATTTTACTTTCTGGTATAATTTCCTTTGACTTGACGATATTGTTCGGCCATGAATCAGAGCTGTGGCTTAACCATGTGGGACCTGACCACCATAACGTTGATGCGATTAATTTTTCGGTCGTAGTTCCGCGGGAAATTATGTCTGCGGGGTTATCCTCTGACCTTACATAGCGCCACTGATGATTCGAACTCAATTGTTGTATTTTAGAGACGCGGTTGCATACGAAAGTTTTCCAATTGCTGGAAGGTGCTGATATCCAAGTTAATGTGATAGTAGAGTCGCACCAACAGAAAATGTCGGAAATATTCAATTTTAATGAATCAATCACCGCTTGCATGAGTTGAGCGAGTAAAAGGGCACCTGAAAGTTCCAACCGTGGTAATGTCAATGATTTTACCGGTGCTACTTTCGATATTGCACAAATGAGTGCAACCGTGACATGACCATTAGGGTCGCATGATCTAACATATACGCATGCGCCGTACGCTACTTCACTGGCATCGCTGAATCCGTGAAGCTGGATACACTGATTATCGTGGTTATGTGCCAAAATGAGACGAGGTATTTCTAGTTTTTTCAGTAAATGGATTTGTGAACAAAATTCTTGCCATGCAATATAAATTTCCGTTGGAACGGGGTCATCCCATCCTATTTTCAAAAGCCATAATTGCTGTAGTATAATTTTTGCTCTGATGATTATTGGACCGATTAGTCCGAGAGGATCAAAGACTTGAGAAATAGTAGATAATATTGATCGTTTCGTGATGTTTTCAGATACAGTTTCTTTGAATGTGGTTACTTGTATGGTATCTGAATTGGCATTCCATAACAAACCTAAAGTTTTTATGCATGATCCGTCCGAAATAATGTAATGATTTGTTCTTTCAGGTTCTTGTTCCGAAGCTATTAATTCTTCCCGGGAATTTGACATCCATTTTCGCAAAACGAACTTACCTCCTTCGAGAATTTGACTGATTTCGCGTTTCATTTTTAACATTTCTTCGAGTGTATTTGTTCCTGTTATCACACAACAGAACATCAAACCTATCAGTCGATTATATACCAGAACTAAATATAAAGTACTTACCAGCAACATATCACACTGTGTATATATCATTCAATGCTCAGACTTTGAAATGAAATATATTGGACCAACCATCCAACTTCTTAAAAATCGAATAATACGCCACCGCAGTGATATAAACATAAAAAAGACGTTCTGTGCTCTGGCAGAGCATGCAACCTCAACCAAACATCTACCTGACCTGGATCAACCTAGAGTATTTCACATAGAAAAGAACTGGCATAAGCGCATCTTTCTTGAAATGGTAGAAATAGACAAGGAGTGCAACAGCATGAACAAAAGAACTGACATCCATGGTCTGTTTCAGGTTAACTCCTTTTTGTTGTCTTTTCATAAAAGGCAACAACTACAAAGAAGAGAATGAACATGCATAAACAATTGCAATATATATTTCCAACATAGATTACTCACCAGACTTTAACTTGTTACACCCTAGATCATACATGTTGGCTGTTGTTGTCTGGTCATTTCCTACATTAGTTGGTTTCGAAAGGAAACTAAACTACAAATATTATAATTTTGTGCCATACGTTTGCTGTTTGTTTTTTTAATTCTTAATTGACAGCTTAGACATTAGACAGACATACAACCCATAGACAAAATTAACAAAGAACACACAAATCAAGGAACAAAATAAAAGACAGTAACTTTGAATTCCATGTATTCAAAAATTTAAATAAAAAGTAAAAATACAATCTTCCCCTGTTTCTTTATTCTAGTTTTTGATATTTATGACCATAATTTTCTGCTCTACCTTAATTCTCGTACAGTTGATTTCAGTATTCTAACATTGGATGTAGAAATTCAATTTAGTTCTGATAACATAAGAATGAATGATGTACCTATCTAGATTTAACACTCAAATCAATGTAAGTTGGAATTCGTATAACGTGTTTTTATATATAACTATTTTTCTTGATTATTATTCGATGATTCTTATATTCTTTTAATTAAGTACTTCTTTGTAACTTCCTTTTATTTTAATACAGCCTTGAAAAAGATAGCCACCGCTATCTAAACGTTGGTAATTGAAAAAGAGTTTTCTTTATCCTACAGCCCATTTTTGTCACTTTGGTTATACATTCTCGGCAGTGAATTACTAAAATTATTATTATATATATATATATATATATATATATATATATATATATATATATATATATATATGTTCTTGGGGATGCAGTCATATATTCAATAAAATTCTTTGATTGAAGCCCAGCTTTCATAGTCATCAAGTAATTGATGGCTATGAAATCTTTCCTGTTTTTGGCTAATTTATTCTAAATTCACGGTTTTTGCCCTGAAGAAGAGAATAAATATTTTCGAAAGCTCGACTTCAATCAAAGAATTATATTGAATATATGACTGCATCCCCAAGAACATCTTTTTATTTATTATAAAACCAGTCAAGAATACAAAATCTATATATATATATATATATATTGTTTGATTCTGAATTATATAGATTATTATATATATATAGATTTTTGTTGGGGATGCAGTCATTTAATAAATAAAATTCTTTGGATTATGCGAAGCTTTCGAGAATGTTTATTCTCTTCGTCAGGGCAAACTAAAAATAGTTACAGATTTTCATAACCACATGATAGATTATTAATTAAAGTACTTACATTCGTGAATTTACATAAAATTAACCACAAACAGGAAAGATTTCATAGTCATCAATCAGAAATGTCATTAGTTATTTATAAATGTCATGGTAACGGCATATCTAGAGTTGAAAGTGTCTAGATTCAAGTTTTCTTAGAAAAGATCATATAGGAGTTATCTTTGCTTGTGCATCGTCCGCGTAACATAGAGTAGTGATGTTTTTGTCTCCTATTTTGTATCCTGTTAGTGTTTTGCTTTCTCTATCATTTTGTCCATTATTAAGTTAAATAAGAACGGACTTAAGCTATCTCCTTGTATTAATCCTGTGTTTACCTTTATTTCCTCAGATACATTTCCCTCAGTTTTTATCTTAGTGGAGCGATGTAGTTAAGTTCTTCTATAATCCTTATAATCTTAGAAGATACATGTTTTCTTTGAGTAAGCATAGTATACCACTTTGCCTTATTTTATCGGACGCTTTTGTTAGGTCCACGAAACACATGAAGATAGGGTTGTTGTATTCTATCGACTTTTCCACAAACTGGCGAATTATAAAGATGGCATCTGTTGTTGATCTATTCTTTCTGGAACTTTGCTGTTCTTCGCATATCGGAATTGTATCTATTAGTTCTTCAGCTATGATTTTGGTGAAAGTTTTCGATATTGTATCTAGCAATGATATTTCCCTGTAGTTTGATGGGTTGTTCTTGTCTCCTTTTTTTAAATATTAATGTGGTTACACTTTTATTCCACTCAAGAGATATATTTTCTTCAATTATTTTCTTGAAATTTTTTGTTATTCCCTTTATTAGTTTTGGGCCTCCGTATTTAATTTGTTCGTTGTTGATCGTGTTTTCTCCTGGTTCTTTTCAGTTTTTCAATTCTCGTATTGCGTTTTCCACGTGGTTTTCCGTTATTAACCAGTTTGATCCTAGTGTTTCTGTTTTGTCTTGAGCATTATTTTCGTTCGAATTGTATAGATTTTTAAAGTATTTTGTGCATTCTTCCACTTTTATTGCGTTAGTCGGAGTGAAGTGTCAACCCGGCGTCTCCAGGTGGCGGATAGGAGGGGGCCTCTAACGATGATTTTTATATGAGAAGGGGGCCTGCGGGGAAATAGGGCTCATTGAGACTAAAACTGAATTGGCAGCCACGAATACCCTGCCGCGGACCAACTTCACCTGTCCCAGCTGTAGTGTCGTGGCTAAGGGAATTGCACTCAGGTACAACGATGCCAGGTGTGCTTTCGAGCTAACCTCGAAACCACCCTGTCAAACCAACGCATCCTGGTCGTCTGTGGTCATGTCTCGCGGGCCAGTGATGCGGGGGGTCTTGGCTTAACCGCCCGGGACCAAGAGGAAATAACCTCATCAAAAATTCTAAATCCAAGGCGGGAAACCAGGCCGAGGGATGCATGGCCAGATAGAGGACTGGTCTCTACTGGTTTCGACCTTGGAGCAGAAGGGGGAACTCCATTGTATTAACCCCTTACTCCTGCATGCGGGGCTCTGCAGAAGTGGACTGATTTGTCCCCAACTACTCGTGGGAACTTTATGGAACATTCACATAATCCCAAACTCACCGGAGGAGAGATGGAGAAAGCCTCCACCTCTTTATCCGGGCTCCCTGTAAAAAAGGGAAATGCCAAACGGCAAAGGAATCGTCTGTCGTTCGACCTGCCGAAACTCGGACAGCCGGGCGGCAGTGACGATCCACTGAGAAAGGGTCTCAGTGGAGCAGGATGCGGAAGTACCGGCGACTCCTCCAACAGGGACTTGCACTTGAGGAGGCCAGAAAACAGGCTCTTCAACACTCCATACCACCTACTGTCCCGACCCCGAAGGTAACACAGACGGGAAAAGGGACAGGAAAGAGAGGCGCGGAGCATATCACTCCTCCGGAAAGGCCTCAGCCAAAAAATCCGAAAACAGCTGCAGCAAAAACCGGGCATGCCACTTGATACGCTGCAGCTGCCAAGGCCGTAAAGACTATTCGTGTGGGTATCATACCCAAGGATTACCCTAGAGTAATCCTTGAACCACAGCGGCTCTCAACACTGGAGGATACTCTAGTGGAAGAGATGTGCAGTGGAGAGGTGAAGGGAATGCACTTCACCGGTATACATTTCCGCTGTGGAATGATGCTGGTGGACTGCGGTTCTCAGGATTCGGCGGACTGGCTCATTGGAGTAGTGCCGACCTTGAGGTCTTGGGAAGGACCCGAGTTAGTGGCGGTGAAGGAGAAAAACATCCAAACCCGTCACTGTAACGGTGTACTTCCCAAGAAGCTTCGAAATGGAGACGGAGAAAATCCTCCGACTCGTCGAAGTACAGAACACCTGGCTCAGTACCGGAGCCTGGAAAGTTCTCAACTCCAAAAAGGAGGGAACGGGTACTGTCCACACGATTGGGATCGATCACCAATCAGGAGAGGCCCTGAAGGCAGAAGGATGCGTCTTGAACTATAGGTTTGGACGTGTGTCTGTCTCGGGGCTAGGACAAAAAAATAAACCTGTGGGAGGTCCAAAAGATGCGGAGATGCCCTCCACATCTACGGACTCCGGTGTGCAGGATAAAACTGCTAGCTCAGGTCTGGTCGAGGCCTCTGCTGGCTCTGCCAAAGAAGCCGGGGCGGCAGAGAAATTCTCTGCAGTCCTGGGGGAAGGGCGAACCCATGCGGGGGTCAAGGCCATAACCCGAGACCCAGATACCCGCTCGAGCTCCAAGGAGACTACCCACCCGATGGATCTTGATGAGGGACAGGAGGAAAGAGAGGAGGGGGGAACTAGAGGCTGGACTACCCAGCCCCTACACCCCAGACTAAAGCACCTTCATTCCTTTCTCCAAGGTGGCGCAAGTGAACTTGCATCACGCGAAGGGAGCTTCAGCAGTGATTGCAAGGCTATTTGCGAAATCCCAACTGGATTTTGTACTGATCCAGGAACCCTGGACAGGCAAAGCAGGCCAAATTAAAGGTTTGGCATCTAAAGATTCAGAATTGATCTATGACAGAGGCAGGAGTCCCCTCGTCCCTGTGTGATCATAAGAAACAACATTAATTACACTTGTGTTTAAGAATTCATGACTCGGGACCTTGTTCCAATTCTAGTACACCTCAACACTGGGGGCATCAACCGAGACATAGTTATTGCATCTGCTTATTTTGCTGCAATACCTCCAGTCGAAGCTCAAGAGCTAGTGCAATACTGCAATAGCAGACAACTGCCAGTCATCATAGGCTGTGATGCCAATGCGCACAATGTTATTTGGGGAAGCACGCACAACAACCCTAGAGGTGAGTGCTTACTTGAATATATCTTAGCTAATAATCTAGAAACCCTTAATGTGGGAACAACCCCAACTTTTGTCACGAGAGCAAGAGAAGAGGTCCTGGACGTAACAATTGCCAGCCTTACTGCCAGGAATAACGTATTTGATTGGAGAGTGATGGAGGAACCTTCTCTCTCCGATCATAGGATTATAGAGTTTAGGATTGCGGGGGAAGTAACCTCACTGTCTCCAACTCGTAACCCTAGAAATACAGATTGGTCTAAATATAAGACCCTTCTGAAGCAAAACTTGGAACAGATCGAAAGTAATGGGGTCAAACACCCACACTGCGATCTGGATCAAGAGGTCGAACTGGTCAGTGTGGCGATAACGGATGCATTCCAATCATGTTGCCCACTCTCAAAAGCTCGAACAAGCAAGGAAGCACCTTGGTGGAACAAAAACCTGTCAAACCTCAGATTAGAGGTCCGTCGGCTCTTCAACAGGGGCAAAAGAGACGATAATTGGCAGGGCTACACCGAGAAGCTCACACAATACAATAAGGAGAGTAGGAAGGCCAAGAGGCTTCACTTTCAAGCTTTCTGTGAAAAGATCACTTCGACTCCTACTGCAGCCAGATTGCAAAAAGTCATGGCAAAAAGCCAGACGGGTCATTCACTGATGGAGAAGAGGAGCGATCTGCTCTACTTCTCAAAACACACTTCCCAGGAAGTGAACCCCTCAGTAGTATTGACGTAGCAATCCAAACCAAGAATCCTCGCAAGGAAGATTGGAGTATTGCTAAGAAGATATTCACAAGACAAAGGTTGGAATGGGCAGTCAACACCTTTCAACCTTATAAATCGCCGGGAGTAGATGGCATATTCCCAATACTCCTACAGAAAGGAATGGAGGAGATCCTTCCCCATCTCCTGAAGATTACAAGAAGCTGCCTAGCACGGGGCTTTATACCTAGCATATGGCAAAGAGCCAAAGTAATCTTCATACCGAAAATAGGGAAGAAAAATGGGACTGATCCCCGATCTTTCCGACCTATATGTTTAACATCGTTTCTACTGAAAACGATGGAGAAAGTAGTGGATAACTACATAAGAACAGAGATTCTGAAGGACAAACCACTTCATAAATGTCAGCATGCATACAGGGCGGGGCGTTCAACAGAAACCGCGCTGTATCAGCTAACTGAGGTCATTCAGAGTTCTCTGAGCAATAAAGAAATCGCAATGTGTGCCTTCCTGGACATATCTGGGGCTTTTGACAACACCACACATGTATCAATCAGGGAGGCACTCACATGGCGAGGAGTGAACAAGACCATTATCAAATGGATGTATGAGATGTTGAAGACGAGAATAGCTGAGGCCCATGTAGGTGATCATACCACCTCTGTTAGGCAAGTCAGAGCAATACGAGGAAAACCCTCGATAGAATACAAAGACTAGCCTGTGTCTGTATCACTGGAGCCATGAGAACTTGCCAGACCAGGGCGCTAGAGATCATCACAGATCTCACACCTCTCCATCTAGTGATAGATAGATTGGCCCATGAGGCCATTCTAAGACTATCTAGGCAAGGTTCAGACATTGTGGGAATTCGGAATCAGAGAGCTTGGTCCTCTCTGTCCAAACACATCCCATCAGCAAACCTTCCCAGTGATGTAATGACAAAGAAAATTACCATCGAGAGAACTTTCACCACTGTGCTAAGTAGCAGAGAAGATTGGGACAGGGGGCTCACAACGTTAGCTCTCAAAAAGAATACCATTAAATGGTACACTGATGGTTCTAAGACCACGACGGGGACAGGCGCTGGAGTGTTTGGGAATCGCACCAAATGCTCACTTGCGCTAGGCCGCTGCCCAAGCGCCTTTCAAGCAGAATTGCTTGCAATTGAGAGATGCGTGGAGGTGAACCTTGAAAGAAACTATCAGAAATGTGACATTGCAATACATTCTGATAGTCAAGCTGCAATTAAAGCACTGAACTCTCATACCATTGAATCTAAAGTGGTATGGGAGTGCCGAAGGAAGCTCAATGAGCTAGGCAAGAACAACAGGGTCTACTTAGTCTGGGTTCCCGGCCACTCGGGAATCAAAGGCAACGAGGAGGCCAACACACTTGCCAGGAAAGGAGCACAAACTCCATTTACTGGCCCAGAACCCTTCTGTGGCACAGATAAAAGCACCTACAAGAAGGAGTTTCTGGAGAGGGAAAAAACCGTAAGAGAAACACTCTTGCGGGATACCCCTGGATTGGATCATTCCAAAAAGTTTCTAAAAAACTTTGATACTGCAAGATCCAAAAGGTATTTGGATCTTAGCAAGAACAAGCTACACCTACTCACTGGATTTCTCACAGGACACTGTCGCCTCAAGAAGCATCTAATGAGATTAGGTCTAGCAGAGGATGACGAGTGCAGATTCTGCGGGGAAGAGGAGGAAACTCCGGATCACCTGGTGACGGAATGCCTCGCCATTGCTAGCCAACGCAAACAGTGCCTTGGAATAGCAACAGGCAGTAGTGAGGAAGTATCCTCCTTGAAGCCAACCCAGATACTGGAGTTCATTAGAACTCTGGAACTGGAAGGCGAGTTGTAGACCGCGTATAGGCGAGTGCAACTCAAGTAGGGGGCACAATAGACCTTATGGTCGCAGTGCAATGTAACCCTCTCTTAAATCTAAATCTAATCTAAATCTAAATCTATTCATAGTATACTAAAAAAACATATGGATAAATATAACTATATGAGAATACAATACATATAGCTAGGTACATATTATATTCACACAGATATTTAAATTTTTCTCAAAATATTTTTCAAAATTGATATATCTTTGTGAATATAATATATACCTAGCTATATGTAGGTATAGGCTATTGTATTCTCATATAGTTATATTTGTCCATATGTGTTTTTTTAGTATATTATGAATAGATAGGTATATATGCGTATACAGATTATACTGATGAAGGATTATTCAAATAAATTTATAACAACTAATATTAGGAATTTTGAGATATCTAGATCAACTGATTGGTAAGATAAATTTAGTTGATTCAAAAGGAATTTCTATTCATGTTTAACCTACAGTGAGATATATATAAACGATGATTTTTTCCTTCCTTGCAGGTATTGCAACATTGCTATTTTCAGCTCAATATTTATAATATATTAAATAACATCAATTATGTTTACAATATTCTGACAGGTTGATGTGTGAGAGAAATCAGCTTATCTTAATTTATTATTACTATTATTTTAAAATGAATCAATTTATGCTTTTCAGGATATTTCATATTGTGTATCGTATTGTGAGATAATACGATGAATAATATTTCTCTATTAGGTACATCTGCTATTTTAATAAATTTTTCAGGTTAATTTGTGAGAGAAATTGACTTGTTTCTGAAGTAGTTAATGCTTTCCACTATTTCATTTCAAAGTTATGTATGTCGTATTGTGAGAGAATATGATTATATAGAATTTATAAATAATCTAAATGCCTAAGAAAATAGTAAATAATATTAAACTTCAATTTGTACTGCAAGCCTGTGATTCCAGATAGTCTAGTCTATGTACGGGTATATATAAAATTAATATTTAAGAATGATATTTTTATGTTTGTAGCTATGTGAACAAGGAGCATAATTAAATCAAAATTATTATCAAGGCAGTTACTACAGGTTCAGTATAAAAAAAGTTCATCTAATTTAAGAATATACAGGGTGTGCCAACTAAAACTTCCCACCCCTTTTATCTCGTAACGAGGCAGGTTTTGTAAAAATCACCAAGACAGGTCAATTTTGATATCCAGGGAGTCACATATTGGCGTAAGTTTCAGTGTCTTGGAACCTACCCCTTAGGCACCCTATGTTGAGTGATACCTCATTTGAAAGCTGTTATGATTCTGATTACGACAAGAAAGGACTTTTCGTATTTTCACTGGGCTACGGCCATAAAATCATACATTCAAAAATAAGACAAAATATCAATAAATGCGACAAATTTATTTAATCAAATGTTCAAAGTGTGTGTCCTCTACTTCCAAACAATAATAAAATCTTTACTCTTCTTCTGAAGGAACATGTCGAAACATCTGGGTGTTATTTGGAAACATTTCTTAATAAAAATATGTCGTTAAGAATTTTTCATTTCTCTAGAACAGACTTCCAAAACAATGTGATCTCTTGATTCGAAACCAGTAAAGATCCTGTAAAATCATCACAACGTTGATTGTTGAATCTCAGTTCGTAAAAATGGTTTATAAAAATTGGAAATAATTAGTTTATTCTACACCAATAACGAATGTGCACGACAGGCAGCCCGAATTTTTAATGATCGTTATCCTGATAAAAATACTTCGCATCGGTACGTCTTGGATTTATTGCATAAATTTTCCGAAACTGGATCGGTTGCAAACAGAAAGCATCAACGTGAGAATATCGTAGGTATTGAAGAAAATCAGGTAGCTGTCCTTGGTCACATAGCAACGGAACCAAATTTGAGCCTCAGGAACCTCGCAAGTACTTCTGGAATGTCTGTACCTAGTTGTCGCCCAATCTTAAAAATTCACAAGTATCACCCATACAAGGTTTCTTTGCTTCATCAGCTTAATGAAGACGATCCTGATCGCCGTGTCCAGTTCTGTGAGGATATGAGTGACCGTACTCGAAGAAATCCAGCATTTTTATACTCAATGTATTTTTCCGATGAATGTACATTTCAACTGGATGGCCAGGTCAATCGCCATAACTGCCGCTATTGGAGCAATGAAAATCCCAGAATATTTCATGAAAGTCATACGCAGCATCCAGGTAAATGGAATGTTTGGGCTGGCATACTGGGAGACCACCTCATAGGACCTCTCTTCTTAGAGGAAAATCTGGATGGAGACATGTATCTGAATCTGCTAGAAACGCATATTTACCCGATGATTGTGGAAATATTGGAAAATGATAACGCCAAAGAAGAAGACGATGTATGGTTTCAGCAAGATGGGGCTCCACCACATTATACCGCAGCTGTTCGTAATTTTCTAAATCAAAAATTTCCAAATCATTGGATAGGGCGCAGATGTTCAATCGAATGGCCTCCCAGATCGTCAGATTTAACTCCATTAGCCTTTTTTCTATGGGGACACTTGAAGTCGAAAGTTTATGCAACACCACCAAACACACGTGACGAACTTCGTCGGCGAATATTTGAAGTATGTCTTCATATTACACCTGAAATGCTTTGAAATGTTTGTTCAGAAGCAGAGCAAAGATTTTATTATTGTTTGGAAGTAGAGGGCAAACACTTTGAATATTTGATTGAATAAATTTGTCGCATTTATTGATATTTTGTCTTATTTTTGAATGAATGATTCTATGGCCGTAGCCCAGTGAAAATACAAAAAGTCCTTTGTTTTCGTAATCAGAATCATAATAGCTTTCAAATGAGGTGTCACTCAAATAGGGTGCCATTTAACATGTAAGGGTACTTTACGCCCCTGCCTAAGGGGTAGGTTCCAAGACCCTGAAACTTACGCCAATATGTGTCCCCCTGGATATCAAAATGACCTGTCCTGGCGATTTTTACAAAACCTGTCTCGTTACGAGATAATAGGGGTGGGAAGTATATATATATATATATACTCTTCGCAAAATTAAGTTGGAACACATTTTAACCAACTACATTTTATTTATTTTCAAGCCGATTTCTATAAAATTTAGACACAGTACGAATTCGTCAATTCTGGGCACACCAAATAACAATAAAATAACACAAACGAAACTAAAAAATATTACTTTTTTCCATTATTGTTAGGCTGCATAACGCAATGTCAATTACAGGGCGTCATAATGAAAGTATTATTTTATTCAAGTTACCCATTAAATAATAATAATAATAATAATTTGTAATTTGTAATTTATTTATCATCAGCATAATAATATTACAGAACATTTTATTAAACCTACAAGAGTATGCGAGAGATAAATAAACAAGAAGAACTCACAAAAGGATTGATAATCCTTGTGCGTGAGATGCTCGTTTGTCTCCTCTCCTACATTTAAGACAAAATAATAAATACAGAATTAATTCCTCATGTTTGCGAGAAATGAAGTGAGCCCATAAATAGTAAATTATTAAAATGCATAGTTACAATAAGAACTTGAAAATGTCATTGAAATTGTGTACATTTTAACATATTCAATTATATAGATATTGACATACACATACACATACAATATACCCACATACACTGGAACATAATACAAACTTATACTAGTTACTTATAGTAGATGAAGTGTACAAAAACGATGGACTTATATATATGAAAAATTAGCAATATGATGGAGTATCATTGCAATACAAGTCGACTTTTCACCTATACCCACCTAGGTAAATATATATTATATTTAATAAATAATCAATTTATGTTTAAATATTTTTATTATCAATCCAATTGCAAACGATAAGGTTTGAGATATTTAATAACAAATGTATATTTATGTATAAAATACTATTTATTTTAATTTGTTTCAGCTCAGCTGGTAATTCATTATATATTCTAGGAGCCAGATATGAAAAGGATCTCTGGAAAATAGTTTTTTTCGGATTTAGGTAATATTACGTTTTTATTATTATTTTGTCTCGTGTTATAGTTATGTACGATGTCAATGAGTTCGAATTGGTGATTGAATTGCCAGATAGCGACAGTGTTGCAATATATTTTCCTCAGGTCCAATACATACGCATCGTGGAAGAGCTGTTCTGAGGGGTAAGTATTTTTTTTTATTAATTATTTTAAGAGCATATTTTTGTATTACTTCAACTTTTTTGAGGTATATTGCAGCAGCAGCTCCCCAGGCAATGTTTCCATAATTTAAGTAGCTTTCTACCAGTGCAAAGTAAGTAATTCGTAGTTGACATACATCAAGAATATTGGTAAGATATTTTATTTTGGGTAAGATACATCTTTTTGTAACATATTCAGTCTGTTTGTCCCATTTCAAATGACTGTCAATATATAGTCCCAAATATTTATGGAAAAGTACTGATTTTATTTCAATATTATCATTATTATTGACGATTCTGAGTGTATTATATGTAGGTAGACCTGATTTATATGAACTAAATGGTACGAAATATGTTTTTCAACATTCATAGTTAACAATTTATTGTTGAAATAGTTTATAATTGATTTGAAATCTACTTCAGCGGTTTCTTTCAGTTTCTCCCAAGTTTCTTCTTGATATATAATTGCAGTATCATCTGCGAAGCTTATTATTTTTCCCTTTATGTTCATATCAAAAAGGTCGTTAATATATAACGTAAATAAAATCGGACCAAGAATTGTTCCTTGTGGTACTCCGCATTCTACTTGCCTGTATCTACTTAGAGTGTCGTTAATTTGTACATATTTTTTTCTGTTATTCAGATAGCTCTCGAAATGTTTCAGCGGGGTACCTCTTATGCCGGCATTTTCCAAGGTATGTAACAGCTGAACATGACTTACTGTGTCGAAGGCTTTGGCCAAGTCGACAAAGACGCATAAGGTTGGTTTGTTCAAATTTAAAGCCTGGTAAAGGTTTTTGGTTAACTCCACGATAGCATCCTGGGTCGATTTGCCCGCTTTAAAACCAAATTGTTTATTTGTAATCATTTGATATCTCTTTAGAAATAAAATCAGTCTGGTTTTTTTCTTAAACACTAGTCTAATGACAGCAATTTTTAGACAACTTGGAAAGATTCCCTTCTCAAAGGACTTATTGATTAAGAAGCAAAGTGGAGTTTTTATGTAGTTTTTAATATTTTTTATAGTTTCAGACTTGATTTTATCTTGCCCTGGTGCCTTCTTATTTTCAAACTTTCAATGGTTTCAACCATCTCGTTTTCATCAACATCTGATAAGTATAATGAATTCGGAAGATGTTTTTTAACTAGATTTGATTCTTGATCATTATTTATTTTGGCTGCTAATCTTTTACCAATATTAGTGGAATAATCAATAAATTCGTTTGCGAAATCTTTAGCATTTTTTAAAATATTTAGTTTGGTGTCTTCTATTTCTTTTGTACTATCTTTATTTTGTTGGCTATTAGTAATTTCTTTCACGAAATTCCATAGTTGTTTTCCATCCTTTTAATTTATATTTATTTGCTTTCTATAATAATTAATTTTGGATAATCTTAGCAGTGAGATGAGCTTATTTCTGTAGGCTCTAAATTCATTAATATGCTCAACTGTTGGGTTTCCTTTCATTATTTGGTATAACTCATTTTTTTTCCTTGTAGAATTCACTAAACCATCAGTGATCCAGCACTTTCTTTAATTTCCTGCCTTTTTATTTTTGACTTCACTGTGCACGCATCTATGTGGTCTTTCAATTTGCTAATGAATATATTTGTACTCTCTTCAAGTAGCTCCTTATTGTACATTTCATACCAAGATTCTCTTTCTAGCCTAGCTTTCAGTTTCTTGTAATTTATATGATATTTAAACCGTGGTTCAGTTATGCGTTTTTTATTTTCAGGAAAGCTGACTGGGTAGTGGTCTGTAATGCGGACCTGTAAAATAATTGGAGTAATTGTGTGATAGTCTTTAATGTTTTTTATAAATATATGATCAATACAGCTTATTGTCTCTTTGTCTACTCTTGTATAATCATTGATGGTAGATGTGAAATTGTACTCTGCTAGTAAGTTGAGATACTTTTCTGTTATATCTTGATCCTTCATTATATCTATATTTATATCACCTACAAGAATATGCATGCCATTATGTGAATCGTTATTCAAGTAATTCCTCAGGTTGAATACAAAATCTATATCGCGAGTGGATGATGGTCTGTAGATTGAAGTTATTTTGATATTGTCATTATTTTTTTTATATTACTTGTTACCACTTTGATATTACCTAGGCTATTTAACTCATGGGTATATGATAGTTTCTCATTAGTAAATACAATCACTCCATCATTTTGGTTGATATTTCCCTCGTTATATATCAACTCATATTTTTTTAAATTATACAGAAGGGGATCATTCAGTCTCCAACATTCGGTGACTATTATGCAATCAAACTCCCCCAGTTCATGCAATAGAATCTCGAATTCTGCGATATTTTTATTTATACTTCTAATATTCATGTGTATAACTCTAAAGTCTTCATTGTTGTTTATTTCAAGGATAGTCTTACATGCTTTTGTACACTCCACTATTTTAGTATTGACAGTATCTATTTGGAATTGTTTGATGTAATCATCCATTTTTCAAAATAAAAGTTATCAATATATTAATTAGGTAAACAGAAAATTATATATTCAAGATTTTTATATCAAGTTGAAATGAAAAATATACAGAGAAAATATAAAAATATTTAAATTATCCATGTATCCGACAGAAATGAGAAAGGAATCTTGTTTATTTCGACACAGATTTGGCAGTGTTTCTTGGTCTCAGATTGGCCTTTATTTGGTCGAGGTATGTTGTTTGGTTGCTTCGAGAGGCAGCTGTGTTGGGGGACGTCGTTGCTATCTTAGATTGACGGGCAATGTCTTCTTCTGGTAGTCTCTTTTCCCCGCGTGTAGGTGCTATTCCTGTTTTCTTATTTTTTTTCAATTATTTTGCCATTTTGGACGCAAAGAATACAGGAGCTAAATTTAGACAATACTAATGAGTCGCACAACATTTTCTTTACTGGAATAGAGAGATATCTTCTAAATGGATAAAGAATTTGTAAGGAGTAATAAGCAGATTGAATACATTTAGACACGTGACTGCGATATCTAAAAGTGTTGTCCATGACCAATCCCAAATTGCGTACCTCTTTTACAACAGGTATGATATTATTGTCAATTTTTAATTCAACGATGCTAGCAAGAGACTCACATAACTGTTTATTGCCAAATAATATTGCTTTAGATTTTGAGGGGTTAATACACAGTGCATGGCTATTAGAAATATTATGGACAACACTTAGGTCATCGTTAATTAACTTAATTGCCTCATTAATTTTACCGGGATGGAAACTTAGATAAATCTATGTGTCATCCGCATAAAAATGTGAATTACAATAGTTTAACCTGGAAGCAAATACTAGATCAAGTGTAGATTAAAAAAAGTAAAGGTCCCAAAATAGGTCCCTGTGGAACACCAACATCGACGTTCATTGGTTATGATAGTCTATCAAGAAATATAACTGTCTGTGTTCGGTCATTCAGGTAGCTGGTAATAATTTCTACTGCAGTAGTGCAAAACAGCTGTGCAGCTGTGACCAGATCTAAATCCTGACTGATTATTTGGGAGCAAGTTATATCTTTCCAAATGTGCAAGAATTTGTTCAAATAAGATTTTTTCAAAGATCTTGGAAAGAACTGGAAGGAGACTGATTGGTCGCACATGTTTCATTTCTGTTGGTGATTTATTTTTTGGTAGAGGCTGTACAATAGAATGTATCCATGAGGTGGGAAAGTAGCTACTTATAAGACAGGAATTGTAAATATGAACAAGGTATTGGATTATAAATGGACAGCACTTGCGAATAAAATCGATTGTTAAACCATCCCAACCCGCAGAATTTGATTTGATCTTATTTATATGTCGTATAACATCATTATGATCGATTAACCTGAAATCAAATAATTCTAAAAAATCAAATTTTGTATTGTTGTTGTAATAATTAATTGTATCTTGAGGATCTGAGACAGGTGGAGAAGCAGAATTGACAAAATATGAATTCAGAATATCTACATTACTCAGATTATCGGGCAAGTTCGTACTATCTTAGATCATATATTATTTTCTAAGTTGCTCCATAATAATTTAGAGTCCTTTTCATTAAAATGTTGTTTATAATAGGCTCTTTTTTCAGTGCGTACTACGGTATTCTCAAAGTTCCTTAGCTTTTTAAACTGTTCGCAGTCAATCGCCAGACCTGTTCTTTTGTATTTGCTTTTTGCTGAGTTCTTATATTTTATTAAATATTTAGTATTGTCTGATAACCAGGGTGCTGGGGCTTTGTTAATTCTAATCTAATGAAAGATTAATATAAGTTACTCGCGTCGTAGTGTCTGTCCCCAAACTGTCGCTTTTAACTCGTCGCGCCTAAATGTTCGTACCCGTTTTGGTTATTTTTGATCGACTTAAAAAAAGGAGAAGGTATACAATTCGGTAGTATGTTTGCTTTTTTATTATTATTTTTTTTATGGCTGTTCGTGCGTTTTACATAGTAAACGTACTCCGGTTTAGACGATTTTTATTTCATTCCAAACGAGGAGAGTTGAGAAATGGTTCCATATTTAGAAAAATCTAATCCAAATTCTCCTTCCCCTCAAAAACGGCCGGGGGCAATTTTTCTCTAAAATTGAAAATCCGAGAAGGCAGAATTAATGTAAATTCTATATCCGGAAATGTTTAGATTGGACATTTTTCTAAATAATCATAGTTTTCCGCGTTACAGTCTGAAATATGTGTTTCAGCTATGTAAAAGGGGTAAATATTTCCTAAAACCGAAAATTCGAGATTTGAAAATTAGAAAAGGGATAATATCTGGAAACATTTAAATTGAACTTTCTTTCAAAAATTTTGAAGGAACTCAATTGTTATTTTTGTTATAAATTTATTTCTATTTTATTAGGGATATTACATTATTAAAATAATAATACTCCTTATAATATTTATATAGATTATTTATGTAGATTATATTCTTGTTCAAACAAAACAGTGGAAGTAATTTAACCTCCTTCACATATCAACCATCCAACCATCGAAAATGCCCTATATGAATGCAAGCGACTTGATAACGAAAAATCACAAATCGATTTCGCCAATTTCCTTAGATCACAAAAATCATCAAAAACTCGCCCTCTACCAAAACCACAGCCACCATTGGACAGTCAGCCCAAATTTCAAAAATCTTTCCAGTTGCCAAACTCACAATTTAGATACCAAACTCCAAGCCAACCATTCCCACACCAATTGCCACACCAGCAATTCAATAATCCACGATTTCCCCCAAATTTCCCGAACGGAATTAAACCGGTTCCACCCAGACAGTTTCCGACAAATTCACAAGTTTTTGGTGAACAACAAATACCGCAAGACCATTACAAACCTACCCCAATGAGTATAACGACTGCACACACTTTCAGACCACAAAATAAAGCTCCAAACCATTTCAAACAGACTGGTCCTCCAAGAGTTCATGTCGAAGAATTATTTAATGTTGAAAATGACAATTACGATGAATAATTCAACGAATATCAAAAAGAAAATCCAGATTATGATCAAACATATACAGACTATAAGGACTATCAATATATCGAAGATCAATTTCAGAATTTGCAAATCGAAGATCATGAGGAAACTCAAAATTTTTGATTACAAGCCTCGGTGTAGATATCAATAACATAAATTCATCGACGAAACAACCATTTATATTTATACCTTCATTAGATTTGAAAATATTAATAGACCGAGGTGCGACAAATTCAATCATCAACCCAGAACCAGCTTTTAGATTATTTTACAACTATATCTACAAATCAAATTTTTCGGTGAAATCAATTAAAACAACATACAATGGTTCATTAAGTTGCCATTACCCTATACTAAACGAATTTGGCATAAGACATGATTTTGACATGTTTATAGTCCCATGGCATGACCGATTTGACGCCCTCATTGGCAGTCAAGACTTTGACATCCTAAAAGCAGTACTTGACTATGACAAACATACTCTGAAAATCATGAATATAAAAATACCTTTCTATTTTGAGATGAACCCTAGCTTCTTCAAACTCTATACAGAACAACTCAAACCTGTATTAAAAATCCCAGTAGATAATGGTCCTGTAATTCTTCCAGAAATTAATTTAAATCTATCCCAGAGTGCATAACAACAGCCTCCGATGGTTATGTCCAAATTCCCATAGAACAAAATTTACCATTTTTTCGGCTATCTATCAACTATCACGAAACAACTTTAGTCCAACCACTGTCAAAATTTAATCAGTCAAACTTCACCCCATTTTCTCTCCTCTATGGCCCTTACGAGAAACTCAACCTTCATGAAATTGATCTGGAAAAATAAATTTTCCAAGATAACAATGAACATAGAAAGAAGGAAATCATACCATTTTATGAAGGACTCTACCAGAAAGAATTTAAGAAACGAACTGACCAGCTAGAATAAATAAATTCCAAACGTACAGACGAACTCCTCAAAACCGACGTCGTTTACGTAAACTTAGAACCCAGAAATAAAATAAAGCCCAAGTACAAAAGAACCATCCTAAGCTCTAAAGACACGAACAATACAAAACTAACGACACAAAAAGGAAAGAGAATTAGTAAACATATGATCAAACGAACTAGCTCTTTTCAGGTTGACAATGACGGACCTCAACCAGGGACTTCAACTGAAACCAATTGACTCCCCTGGATATATTTTAGATAACTTAGGATTAGCTAAATATAAGGTCAATTACCAAAAAATATATTTTACGATTAGTATAGAGAACTTAGAAACTACATATGCTAAATTATCATTAAATCAATTTCCTATCTTTAATAAAACTAATCATAACGAGTTAAACTTAGAAAGCATTTACGAAAGAGATATTGATCTCCTTTCAGAAGATATAAATAAACTTGGAATTTACTCTCGCCCTGAAGAAGTAAGCAAAAGAGGACTAATGATGGCTTAGGCTCAGTAGTAGATTGTAGATTGTAGATTGAAAGGGGGTTTCAATGCACTGCGACCTTTAGGTCTATTGTGCCCCCCGTCAGAGCTGTTCTCGCTATTTCGATTTCTACAGCTCGCCCTCCAGTTCCAGAGTTCTAATGAACTCCAGTATCTGGGATGGCTTCAAGCGGATTACTTCCTCACTACTGACAGTTTCTTGTCCAAAGCATTTTATGCGTTGGCTGGCTATTGCGAGGCATTCCGTCACCAGGTGATCCGGAGTTTCCTCCTCTTCCCCGCAGAATCTGCACTCGTCGTTTTCTGCTAGACCCAATCTCGACAGGTGCTTCCTGAGGCGGCAATGTCCTGTAAGGAATCTAGTGAGCAGGTGTAGCATATTCTTGCTAAGATCCAGATGTTTCTTAGATCTCGCAGTGTCAAAGTTTCCAAGAAACCTTTTGGAATGATCCAGCCCAGGAAGATTCCGCCAGAGGTTTTCTCTTTCGGTCTCTTCCTTCTCCTGGAACTCTTTCTTGTAGGTACATTTACCTGTGCCACAGAAAGGTTCTGGGCCAATAAAAGGAGCTTGTGCTCCTTTTTTGGCAAGTGTGTTGGCCTCTTCATTTCCTTTGATTCCGGAGTGGCCGGGAACCCAGATTAGATAGACCTTGTTATTCTTGCCGATTTTGTTGAGTTTTCTTCGGCACTCCCATACTATCTTAGAATCGATGATATGGGAGCTCAGTGCTTTAATCGCAGCCTGACTATCAGAGTGTATGGCTATATCACATTTCTGATAGTTTCTTTCTAGGTTCATTTCCACACATCTTTCGATTGCGAGTATTTCTGCCTGAAAGATGCTTGGACAGCGGCCTAACGGTAGTGAGCATTTGGTGCCAGGCCCGAATACTCCAGCGCCAGTCCCCGTCGTGGTTTTAGAACCATCTGTGTACCATTTGATGGTATTTTTCTTAAGGGCTTGGGATGTAGACTCCCTTTCCCAATCTTCTTTTCTACTTAGCATCGTGGTGAACGTTTTCTCGATGCTAGTTTTCTTTATCATCTCGTCACTGGGAAGGTTCGCTGACAGGATATAGTTCGTCAGAGAGGACCAGGCTCTTTGATTCCTAATTCCCTCATGGCCAGTACCTTCCCTGGATAGTCTTAGAATGGCCTCATGGGCTACTCTATCTATCACCAGATGTAGAGGTGTGAGATCTGTAATGATCTCCAGTGCTCTAGTTGGGCACGTTCTCAAGGCTCCAGTGATACAGACACAGGCAAGCCTTTGTAATCTATCGAGGGCAGTCCTCGTATAGGTTTGCCTTGCCTTGACATGCCAAACTATTGCTCCATAAGTTATTATAGGCCTCACAATCATGACGTACATCCATCGCAGTATTTTTGGGTTACAACCCCAAGTCCTACCAGCGAGTCTTCTGCACGCCATCAAGGCCTTTGTTGCTTTATTGGCAGTAATCTCGAAGTGTTTGTTCCACAGAAGTTTGCTATCTAGGGTTACTCCCAGATATTTAACTTCAGACTTCCATCCTATGATGTCTCCCTGTAAAGAGAGATATTTCGTAGTTGGAAGTTTCCTTTTCCTGGTAAATGGAATTACTGTGGTCTTGGTTGGGTTGATATTTAGTCCTACTGACAAGCACCACTGTTCAATAGTTTTGAGGCCCTCTTGCATCAAGTCGCATAAGGTATTCCAGAATTTACCTCTAACTATTAGGACTATGTCATCTGCATAGCCTATACATTCGAAGCCAAGCTCCGTAAGCCTGTGGAGTAGTTCATCCACTACTAGACTCCATAAAAGGGGAGATATTACTCCTCCTTGAGGTGTTCCGCGAGTGGCCCTAACGGAGGTGGTTTGATTGCCCACCTGCGTCTCAGCTATTCTCGTCTTTAACATCTCATACATCCATTTAATAATGGTTTTGTTCACCCCTCGCCTTTTGAGTGCCTCTTCGACCGACACGTGAGTTGTGTTGTCAAAGGCCCCAGATATGTCTAGGAAGGCACACATGGCGATTTCTTTGTTATTCAGAGTGCTCTGGATGACTTCGGTCAGCTGATACAGGGCCGTCTCTGTTGATCTACCCGCCCTGTAAGCATGCTGTCATTTGTGAAGTGGTTTATTCTCCAGATACTCCGTTCTTATGTGGTTATCCACTACTTTCTCCATTGTTTTCAATAGAAACGATGTTAAGCAGATGGGTCTGAAAGATCGAGGATCGGTCGCATCTTTTTTACCTATTTTTGGTATGAAGGTTACCTTTGCCCTTCTCCAAATTTTAGGCATATGACCCAGTGCTAAACAGCTTCTTGATATCCTCAGAAGATGGGGAAGAATCTCCTCCATTCCTTTCTGCAGGAGTACTGGGGAAATTCCATCTACTCCTGGTGATTTATACGGTTGAAAGGTGTTTATTGCCCATTCCAACCGTTGCTTTGTAAATATTTTCTTAGCAATATCCCAATCTTCCCTGCGAGGATTCTTGATTTGAGTTGCTATGTCCATACTGATTGAGGGTTCACTACCTGGGAAGTGTGTTTTGAGGAGGAGAGTGGATCGTTCCTCTTCTCCCTCAGTGTATGACCCGTCTGGCTTTTTAAGCGACATTGTGGGAATTATTCCCCCCTTTGCCATGACTTTTTGAAGTCTGGCTGCTGTGGGAGTGGAAGTGATCTTTTCACAAAAGGCTTGAAAATTAAGCCTTTTAGCCTTCCTGATCTCCTTATTGTACTGAGTAAGCTTCTCAGTGTACCCCTGCCAATTACCATCTCTTTTGGCCCTATTAAAGAGCCGACGGACCTCTAGCCTGAGGTTTGACAGGTTCTTGTTCCACCAAGGTGCTTCCTTACTTGTTCGAACTTTCGAGAGTGGACAACTTGAGTGAAAATAGGCTCAGTAGTAAGATATATATCTGGAAATCTCGATCAGACCGACTTAATCGAAATAGAAAGTAATTTCCAAAGAATCAATTTAAATGAAGAGAAATTATTGACTGAAATTTCTAAATTACACACTTTAGCAGGCCAAATAACACAAAGATGGCAACGAGATTAACAAAAAATCAATCATATGCACAAAGAATTGTCTGATTTAGAGGATAGACTGAATAGTGAGTAGAGCTACATTCAAACCCTTTTAAGAACTATATCTTTTAGCAAACAAGGAATTTTAAATGTTGAATTGATAAAACAACAAGAATTACAAGAGATATTCAACTACCTTCATTCTATTCACTCTCATAATGAAATTGCTCCAGATATACCTACATTACGCGAAATCACAAAAGTTTATCTTATATTCACTACAAAAACCATGCTTTGTACATTAAAAATACCACTGTTAGCCAATGAATTATATCATCTATCCAAAATTATCCCTATCCCTAGTAGTCATAATAATATCCTTATTCCACCCCACGACTTTGCCCTGAATTCCAAAGGATCAACTAAATGGACAAACGAAGACTGCAAGAATACCTTCTCATTTTGGTATTGCCAAAATTCATCACATGAAGACCAGTGCAACCTTGATGACTTGTCAAGATGCAACTTCGCCACAGTTCATAATAATTTCTCTCTCTTCACCCAACTCACAAACGGACAGACCATCATCTGTACCAAGAATCCAGAAGATGTCAACGAGGATTGCTCCAACTCTTTCAAATCCTCAAAAATCACCAAATATAATTCATTCCAAAAATATACTTGGATTGGTTCCAACAAAACATTTTCCCAAGAATGGCCAACATTCAAGAACCAATAAAAGCTGGATATAAGATAATCATCAAACCACTACACCTTGACGATCCAACAAAGATGATACTCCAAGAGCCAACAATGATACATGCTGAATTTCACAAGGGACATTTTGGTATTACCATGGCTCTAATCATAATTTTCATCCTCGGTGCAACTTTGTATTTATTCAGAAACAAACTAAGAGGCCTAACGAAAAGAACTCCAGGAGTAACAGCCATCATTGAAGTCCCACTAGAGGAACACAAACTTCCACCATCCCTTCTGGCAACCAAGCACGAGGACGTGCAATACTGCAAAAGGGGAGGAGTTATGTAGCCATACGACTCCACAATAGCTACATATCATATCATATTACACTTAGTTATCATACATGTATTCTATACTATAAAAAGCTTGTTCAACATCATGTAAGATTAGATATATTCTTGTCATCTTATTGTACGTTTCTATTGTTCATTAAATACTTTTTAAAAATATATTTTCCAGTCTCTCGAATTTAACTCGCGTATAATATATAGGTACGAAGCGCCACATAGATTAATCTCTGACAATGCAAAAAACTTTGCCAGTAATCTTGTATCGGAAATAGCTAAAGAATTCGGAATCAATAGAGAGACTAATCCACTTAACCATTCGCAGGCCAAACCGACGGAATGGGCGAATAGAAATATAAAGCAACTTATCGTAGCGTAATTAGGAAAGAAACACCAATGCTGGGACGAGAAATTAGAAGAAATTCAGTTTGCTTTTAATTCTTCCATTCAAGATTCGAAAAAGTTCAGCCCTGCCGTCTTGAATTTCGGAAGAGAGTTAAGACCCTTAGTTAGCAGCCGTGACGGGAGAATTCTCCCAAGCCACGAAGACGAATATGCTTGTAAAATGAACAAATTGCCGGAAATTCATCATGTATCTGAAGAAAACTCTCTAAAGGCGAGTATAGCGCAGAGCCGTCGTTATAATTTGAGACGACGGAAGAATTGTTTTCAGCCTGGAGATCTAGTCAAGAAAAGATTCCAGCTATCTTCGGAGGCGGATATGATAGCAGCTAAATTAAACCCCAAATATGAAGGTCCGTATACTGTTATCTCTGTGACGTCGGGCAGGTCTTGTAAGCTGAAGGACCAGGATGGAAAGCTTATTAGCTTATGGTATCCCTCTAAACTTCAACTATTTCGTTTTAATGAACAAACTTTTCCGCTGGGGAGGAGTGTGTAACCATTTTCTTTTGTCGCTTGTAAATTAGTTCTCTAATGTTGCTTACTCAACGACAACATCTGCCCACCTCAAATACGTTTGAAATATCATATCTTAGTTTCACCCTAAGAGAGGGTATTGGCCTCCATATCGTTACTTGCGCAGATCCCATTCTTCTGGCCTCATTTTGGTTGGAAAATTTAGCTTAAAATTTCGTATCATTATATCCTTAAGAACTTTGAATTGCCTTTCGTTTCTAATTTAATTTTTATGGGATATGTTTTTAAATTTATTGTTGGCAAAGAACTGGCTAATTGCAACTTTTCATTTTTTTTGGTCTCAGCGGTAAGCATCCAAAATTTTGTATATTGATTGATTGATTATTTATAATTATTCTATTAGCTATTTATTCTACTATCTTGTTTACAATAGTTGTTGCTTGTATATTCCATTATGTAGTTCTAAAATTAGAGTAGATTTATTCTAGATCCTTCCAGAAACTATATGTGAGGTACAATTTGTCATACTATTGTCAGTTTGACAAGGCTCTAGAACATTATTATGTGCATCTAGATATTCATAGAACATTCTCGATGAATGTCATGAGATATATAAAGCCGTGTCGATCACGGGTCACAGTCAGTCAGTCAGTTGATGACAGTCAGTCTGTGGAATCAGATGTCAATAGTAGTTCAGTCGGTAAAGACAGTGACAGTTTAGATTATCAAGGTGACAAGTGGTGACAATTCTACTACAAAAGAAAGTCGTGTACAGAGTGTTTGAAAATATACTATTGGAAGCAATTTGCGAACTTTTGAGTCTCACGCAAGTGAACTCACCCCACAACGTTTAGCACTGGGTTAAACGTTACAATATATATATATATGATAAAATAGATTTTTGTTGGGGATGCAGTCATTTAATAAATAAAATTCTAAAATTCTTTGGATTATGCCAAGCTTTCGAGAATGTTTATTCTCTTCGTCGGGGCAAACTAAAAATCGTTACAAATTTTCTTAACCACATAATATATTATTAAAGTACTTACATTCGTGAATTTACATAAAATTAACCACAAACAGGATAGATTTCATAGTCATCAATCATAAATGTCATTAGTTATTTATAAATGTCATGGTAACGGCATATCTAGAGTTGAAAGTGTCTAGATTCAAGTTTTCTTAGAAAAGATCATATAGGAGTTATCTTTGTGTATGTAGCTCTTTATTAACAAGTCACACATTAAACTTGAAAATATTGAGGCAGATATAAGCCTAGTAAAAATAAAAAGTTATTATTCAATTATTAAAAAAAAATATTTATAACAGACTTAGAAACACATAATATAAATAAATATATACTCGTACACAGACTAGACTATTAAAATTCGTAGGTATTGCGGTATAAATTCAAGTTTATTATGTCAATAATATTATTTACTATTTTGTTAGGCATTCAGATTATTTGTTAATTATATATAATCATATTCTCTTACAATACGACATACATAATTTTACAATGAAATAATGGAAAGCATCAATTACATAAAAAAAAACTGAGAAATTTATTAAAATAGCAGATATATCTAATAGAGAAATATTAACATATATCATCTTCATCGTATTCTCTCACAATACGATAGAATCACAATATGAAATATCCTGAAAAGCATCCATTCATTCAATGAAGCTAATAATAATAATAACATATGATAAGCTGATTTCTCTCACAAATCAACATGTAAGAATATTTTAAACATTGTCCATGTTATTTAATATATTTTAAATAGTGATGTCAAAAAAGCAAATGGCGAAACACAAGGAAGAAAAAAAATCATCGTATTATATCTCACTATATGTTAAACATGAAATGAAAATCCTTTTGAATCAACTAAATTTCTCTCACCAATCAGTCGATCTAGAGATCTCAAAACTCTTAATATTAGTGGTTATATAATTTTTTATTTTTTTTTTGAATTATCCTTCTTCAGTATAATCTGTATACGCATATATACCCATCTATTATAATATACTAAAACAGAAAAGAAAATGGACAAATATAACTAAATGATATGAGAATATAATTAGCCTATACCTACATATAGAGCTAGGTACATATTATATTCACACATATATTTCAATTTTGAGAAATATTTTAAGAAAAATTATTAAATTTATTATTATAGAGATTTAATATATAAGAATAAATAGAACTAAGTCCATTAATAACTGAACGTTTATTCATAGTATTATTATGTTTTTTAATATTTATCATTTCTAAGAAACCACGTTTAAAATATTTTTTCTCAGAACAAAGAGCAATAGTATTATCAAAATCAATACTATGTTTTTTATTGATGGCATGTTCAGCCAAGGCACAAGATTTCTTATTACATCTTATATCACTTTTATGGGATGTTATTCTTCCTAAAATACTTCTAGAAGTTTGACAAATATATGATAATTCACAATCAAGGCAATTTATTTTATGTACTACCCCAGACATTTCTGTCATTTCTAAAGGTGTCTTTATTTTGGAAAATAAATTAGATACGGTTTTAATATTTTTTTTTGCAATAATAACATTATACCCTCTAAAAACATTAACTAACTTATTAGTAAACTCATCTATATAAGGTAAAGATCTAGAAATAGGAAGGATATTTGTAGTAGAGGCATTATTGATATTATCATTTAAAGAGTTCTCATGATTCATTTCAGGATTTTCTATATTGACTTGAGGTTGCATTAAACATTTATTAATCAATTTCATAGGAAAAGAATTCTCAATTAATATTTTTTTCAATTTTGATAAACTTTCATTTCTATATATAGGATGCGAAAGTTTGATCACTCTGTTTTTTAATGCCATAATCAAGTGAATTTTTATTTTCTGTGGCTGATATGAATGGAAGTTTATTTATCTATTACTACATATAGGTTTTCTATACCATTTTGTTCTTAATAAACCTGTGTTATCTCTACATACTATCATATCTAAGAAAGGAAGACATTGTCCATTTTCTTTCTCAACTGTAAATTGAAGATGCTCGTTATAGGCATTAAAAATATTCAATGTTTCATCAACTCTATTAGTGGGTAGAGCTAAGATTAAATCATCTACAAATCTTTTAATGAATGGTATTGGAAATGAAACTTTAGTTTTTGAAACTTGTATTAATTCATCTAAAACATAAAACACAAAAGAATGAAAGACTCTTTAATAAAATTAAAGTGAAACAAACTAGAAAATTCAATTTACTTTTAAATCAGAACAACCAAGGAAAACTAACATATAACTTTGACTGGCTAGAAAATAAAACAAACATAGTTATTCCAGAATGTGTCCAAGAAATACTCGCACTTGGTCCCAACTTTGCTTTAGAGACAGAAAAAAACTAAATTTCTATTCATGATATACTTGCAACTATAGAAACCAATGCAAGACACTTACATGAACTAGAAATAACTGAACTCAGATCAAATTTATGCAACACTCTAACAAATTTCAAAACTAAAAATGATCAACCAAATATCGAGCAAAAAACCTTGAAACAGAAATTGAAAAAAACCAGACAATTTATTAAAAATAATGAAAATATAATCATCCTAAGACCTGACAAAACAAACAAAACTGTCGTCATTTATAAAAGCCAATACGATGGAAAAATGCAAGAGCTTCTACAAGATACCAACACATATAAAGAAATGAAAAACAACCCTACCAATATTTTTCAAACAAAAAACAACAATTTAATAAAAATTTGGGGAAAAAACAAATACATTTTTGAAAAGACTTCTTCCACATTAAAATTAAATAATGTATTACCTCCCAAAATTTACGGGTTGCCAAAACTACATAAAGAGAATATACCACTTAGGCCTAATGTATCTTGCGTCCAATCACCTTTCGAACAACTATCCAAATTCTTAACAAGAATCCTAAGCAATATCACTGGCAAGAACAAATATTACATCAAAGACTCGTTTCATTTCAAATCACAAATAAAAAATATAAAAATACCAACAAACCACATACTTATATCACTAGACGTCGTATCATTATATACCAATATCCCATTAAAACTAGCACAAGACATAATCACAAAAAATTGGGAAAAAATAAAAAACTATACCACACTACCACTTAATGAATTACAAAAATCAATTGAATATACTCTCACTTCCACATATTTTCAATACAAAGATAAATTCTATAAACAAATCGAAGGCTGCGCGATGGGAGCTGCAATTTCTAGTGCTGTTGCACAACTTGTCGTCGAAGAACTTGAATCTAGCATAATACCCAAATTAAATTTCAGATTGCTCCTTTATCGCAGATATGTCGATGACTGCATATTATTAATTCCAAAGTAAAAATCAAACTATTTCCAAGAAATGTCCAACTCATCCAAAGCTAATGTTCACAATTGAATTAGAAAATAATAATAAAATCAATTTCCTTGACATGACGATACATAGAATAAATGAAACTCTAAGAACAAATTGGTATACAAAAGAAACGTGGTCTGGTAGATATCTTAATTATAAATCTCACCATCCGTTATCCCAAAAAAATCTGTTATCATCGGCCTTGCAGACCGTGCGATTGCACTATCCGACCCAGAATTCCGTCATTTAGCTATTGAAAAAGCAAAGAAAACATTAACTAATAATAACTATCCCTCAGCCATAATAATTAAAATTTTTAAAAGCAGGATTCATAAGTTTTATAATACACCAAAAAAATCAATCACAAATCTTCCGGAATCTCTTCATATAGGACTACCATACATTAAAGGACTATCGGAAAAACTCTCAAATATTACGCGGCCATACAATATTCAGATTGGACACAAAGGATATAATACCCTAAACAAAATGACTTTCTCCAAATTAAAAACTGATAATCCAAACAACAAAAAAACATGTAGTATACCAAATCTCGTGTAATGGAGAAAATTGTAACAAGGTATACATTGGAGAAACCTCCCAACACCTCGAAGGTAGAATAAACGGATACAAATATACAAAAAATTCTGCAACAGCTCTTAATAAACATAAAAAAACAAGCAAACACGAATTTAACTACAATAATATTAAAATTTTAGCAACCGAAAAGGACACAGAGAAAAGAGAATTTCTTGAAATGATTCATATGAAGCTCAATCCTAATACAGTGAATGATAAAACTGACATTAAGAATCTCAGCAAAATCTACCATAAAATTATTTAATAAAAAGAAACTCCATCTCCTCTCCTTTTTTTTACAAAGTGTTTGTATAATACTTTTGTTTAAATAATATTCCTCTCCCATTCCACAATTCCAAATAAACCACAACCACCATAGCAAAAGAGTTCCTGATAAACGTACAACAGATGGTAGCATAGACACAACAATACACACCAAACATAATACACCAGTCTTTATAATTGACTTTTGGAAATAATTTTCTCAAAATATATATAGCGTAAAAACAGACCTGTCATAAAAATCAACACATGCCATACTAACAAACGTGATAGAAAAAGAAGAATAATTGATTTCCACAAAGAATATAAAAATCTCAATTATGGTAAACATAAACTAGTTCCTATATGTGTTTAAGGTACGAAAGGTAATTTTATAGGTATTCAATTATTTTATTAATGTTTAGCAGTAATATGTTTTTTAATGCATTTAACTTTATTTTAAATAATAACAAATGTTTGTAGCTGGTAAATTTCATTAATATATATATATATATATATATATATATATATATATATATATATATATATATATATACTGTTCGCAAAATTAAGTTGGAACACATTTTAACCAACTACATTTTATTTATTTTAAAGCCGATTTCTATAAAATTTGGACACAGTACGAATACGTCAATTCTTGGCATACCAAATAACAATAAAATAACACAAACGAAACTAAAAAATATTACTTTTTTCCATTATTGTTAGAAGGCTGCATAACGCAATGTCAACTGCAGGACGTCATAATGTAACTATTATTTTATTCAAGTTAGCCATTAAATACCCAGTCATGTCTTTGAAAGGTATGTCAAATTCATAAATTTCAATGTCAAATGCAGATAAGATTTTGATATAAGCTTTTCATGAAAAAGATTATGGTGCAAGAAAAATAGCTAAAATGTACCGAATCGTAATTGGCGTATTAGTAAATTGGGCTACTTTTTGAAGCATTTAAACCTAACGAACGGTTCTTTGGCGATGAAGCCTGTACGAGGAAGAAAAAGAACAGGCAGGAGTCAACTCAATATCGAACAAGTACGACAAATCTTTCAAAACGCCGAGCCTGGAACTGTATTAAGTTCAATAAAAAATAATAACATAACAGGGATAAAACGTGTTTCGGTGAGAAATATTATAAGAAAAAACCTTTACTTACGTCTCTTCAAAAAGATTTATTGACAAAAACTTAGACCTAATGTCAGAAATAAAAGGTCATATTCACAATGAATTTTAGTAAAATAAGCTAATTTTTATTAATAAACTAACTGAACCGACAGACGTTGTCCTGTCTTAACAAAAGCAAAAACAATAACTTGGTTTTCTAAATTTTCACCCATGATAACAATAGCAACTTCATCAATTGTTGCCGTCTTGCATGTTGTCCTGCAGGCGTCTTATCGGCTTTGCTGACAATTTTGTGGTAGGTAATCAGATAGCATGTGGTTTAATGCAGTCTTGAATAATACAACCAATTCGTTGTCTGATTGAAAAAAATTTGAAGTTGCTCCACACTTGGTCTGTTCACCGATTTATTGTGTGCATAACGCTGATCGACTTGTTTTGCTGAATCGCCCTTGAAATAAATTTTCAAAAATTGTACCACTATGTGACTTTCAAGACCGGCTGCTTTTGGTTATTCACCTAGCTACAAACCTACTCTACGCTACTTTAATTGATATATGATTTCAATTGAAAATTACCAACGTATGCAGGCACGTGGTGGTAAAAGTTTATTGTTTTACAATATAGTTACCTTGAAAGTTAGCATAAAATTGCCTTGAATGACTTTTGTTGCGGCAAATGAGTTAAAAATTAATAGAATCTATCCTATTTCCGTAAACCAATGAATGCAGAGGCTCTGGTGGCAGTACCAATGGCGTCAATTTGACTTTACCGCTCCCGCAACGCAATCCAGGGGCTTCATTCTTTCAATATTAGGTGTGATTGATTTTAACATACCAAGATGAATAAACACTTATCAAAAACTCACTGTATAATAAATTGAAATGAAACTATTATTTATCAACCGATCCATCTATGTTAAATGATATTTGCAGCGCGCGTTCTGTCAATTGCTGGCAGTTATTTCAAACAACTGACAGTTGTCAAACAACTATATGTGCTGTATGTAATATTAATATTGTCTTTAAGTTTTCATAAATTTTCATAAATTTTCTTAAATTTTCTAATTTTCCGCTCACCTTTCTTAATTTTTTCGTTCGTAAGAACGTTCTCCTCATAATAATAAACACATCAAAAAAAGAATTAGTGAAATCGGTTCTGCTGTTCTAGAGATTTGCGCTTAGCAACACATTCAGCGATTCATTTTTATATTATAGATAATCTTTACTGTAAATAGTAGATGATTAAAAATGTATTAGTTTTTATTTTATATTTAAAAACATGACATTGACAAGGTATTCAAAGGCTAAATTGAATAAAGTAATACTGACATGATGATGCCCTGCAGCTGACATTGCGTTATGCAGCCTTCTAACAAAAATGGAAAAAAAAAAATTTTTACTTTCGTTTGTGTTGTTTTGTTCTTATTAGGTGCGCCAAAGTTTAATGGTCGGATTGAGCTCAAAACATGTTTACTAATCACAGCCGCTTATTATTGCAACGACAAAAATAGCACTGCTATGTAAACTCCTAGATCCGGCCCTTTAATGTCATCCTTGTACACAATAACAGCAGCCGTTCAAGAATTTACAAATTCGTACTTCGTCCAAATTTTATTGAAATCGGCTTGGTTAAAATGTCTTCCAACTTGATTTTATATATATATATATATATATATATATATATATATATATATATATATATATATATATATATATATATATATATTTTATTGTATCTTGGGATTTAGGTTCGGTTTGCACAAAAGGGGTCAGATATTCATCTTAGCGTATATTTTAAAATTAAGACAGTTAAAAAACATATTACTGCTAAACATTAATAAAATAATTGAATACCTATAAAATTACCTTTCGTACCTTAAACACATATAGGAACTAGTTTATGTTTACCATAATTGAGATTTTTATATTCTTTGTGGAAATCAATTATTCTTCTTTTTCTATCACGTTTGTTAGTATGGCATGTGTTGATTTTTATGACAGGTCTGTTTTTACGCTATATATATTTTGAGAAAATTATTTCCAAAAGTCAATTATAAAGACTGGTGTATTATGTTTGGTGTGTATTGTTGTGTCTATGCTACCATCTGTTGTACGTTTATCAGGAACTCTTTTGCTATGGTGGTTGTGGTTTATTTGGAATTGTGGAATGGGAGAGGAATATTATTTAAACAAAAGTATTATACAAACACTTTGTAAAAAAAAGGAGAGGAGATGGAGTTTCTTTTTATTAAATAATTTTATGGTAGATTTTGCTGAGATTCTTAATGTCAGTTTTATCATTCACTGTATTAGGATTGAGCTTCATATGAATCATTTCAAGAAATTCTCTTTTCTCTGTGTCCTTTTCGGTTGCTAAAATTTTAATGTTATTGTAGTTAAATTCGTGTTTGCTTGTTTTTTTATGTTTATTAAGAGCTGTTGCAGAATTTTTTGTATATTTGTGTCCGTTTATTCTACCTTCGAGGTGTTGGGAGGTTTCTCCAATGTATACCTTGTTACAATTTTCTCCATTACACGAGATTTGGTATACTACATGTTTTTTTGTTGTTTGGATTATCAGTTTTTAATTTGGAGAAAGTCATTTTGTTTAGGGTATTATATCCTTTGTGTCCAATCTGAATATTGTATGGCCGCGTAATATTTGAGAGTTTTTCCGATAGTCCTTTAATGTATGGTAGTCCTATATGAAGAGATTCCGGAAGATTTGTGATTGATTTTTTTGGTGTATTATAAAACTTATGAATCCTGCTTTTAAAAATTTTAATTATTATGGCTGAGGGATAGTTATTATTAGTTAATGTTTTCTTTGCTTTTTCAATAGCTAAATGACGGAATTCTGGGTCGGATAGTGCAATCGCACGGTCTGCAAGGCCGATGATAACAGATTTTTTTGGGATAACGGATGGTGAGATTTATAATTAAGATATCTACCAGACCACGTTTCTTTTGTATACCAATTTGTTCTTAGAGTTTCATTTATTCTATGTATCGTCATGTCAAGGAAATTGATTTTATTATTATTTTCTAATTCAATTGTGAACTTTAGCTTAGGATGAGTTGGACATTTCTTGAACATAGTTTGATTTTTACTTTGGAATTAATAATATGCAGTCATCGACATATCTGCGATAAAGGAGCAATCTGAAATTTAATTTGGGTATTATGCTAGATTCAAGTTCTTCGACGACAAGTTGTGCAACAACACTAGAAATTGCAGCTCCCATCGCGCAGCCTTCGATTTGTTTATAGAATTTATCTTTGTATTGAAAATATGTGGAAGTGAGAGTATATTCAATTGATTTTTGTAATTCATTAAGTGGTAGTGTGGTATAGTTTTTTATTTTTTCCCAATTTTTTGTGATTATGTCTTGTGCTAGTTTTAATGGGATATTGGTATATAATGATACGACGTCTAGTGATATAAGTATGTGGTTTGTTGGTATTTTTATATTTTTTATTTGTGATTTGAAATGAAACGAGTCTTTGATGTAATATTTGTTCTTGCCAGTGATATTGCTTAGGATTCTTGTTAAGAATTTGGATAGTTGTTCGAAAGGTGATTGGACGCATGATACATTAGGCCTAAGTGGTATATTCTCTTTATGTAGTTTTGGCAACCCGTAAATTTTGGGAGGTAATACATTATTTAATTTTAATGTGGAAGAAGTCTTTTCAAAAATGTATTTGTTTTTTTCCCAAATTTTTATTAAATTGTTGTTTTTTGTTTGAAAAATATTGGTAGGGTTGTTTTTCATTTCTTTATATGTGTTGGTATCTTGTAGAAGCTCTTGCATTTTTCCATCGTATTGGCTTTTATACATGACGACAGTTTTGTTTGTTTTGTCAGGTCTTAGGATGATTATATTTTCATTATTTTTAATAAATTGTCTGGTTTTTTTCAATTTCTGTTTCAAGGTTTTTTGCTCGATATTTGGTTGATCATTTTTAGTTTTGAAATTTGTTAGAGTGTTGCATAAATTTGATCTGAGTTCAGTTATTTCTAGTTCATGTAAGTGTCTTGCATTGGTTTCTATAGTTGCAAGTATATCATGAATAGGAATTTAGTTTTTTTCTGTCTCTAAAGCAAAGTTGGGACCAAGTGCGAGTATTTCTTGGACACATTCTGGAATAACTATGTTTGTTTTATTTTCTAGCCAGTCAAAGTTATATGTTAGTTTTCCTTGGTTGTTCTGATTTAAAAGTAAATTGAATTTTCTAGTTTGTTTCACTTTAATTTTATTAAAGAGTCTTTCATTCTTTTGTGTTTTATGTTTTAGATGAATTAATACAAGTTTCAAAAACTAAAGTTTCATTTCCAATACCATTCATTAAAAGATTTGTAGATGATTTAATCTTAGCTCTACCCACTAATAGAGTTGATGAAACATTGAATATTTTTAATGCCTATAACGAGCATCTTCAATTTACAGTTGAGAAAGAAAATGGACAATGTCTTCCTTTCTTAGATATGATAGTATGTAGAGATAACACAGGTTTATTAAGAACAAAATGGTATAGAAAACCTATATGTAGTAATAGATAAATAAACTTCCATTCATATCAGCCACAGAAAATAAAAATTCACTTGATTATGGCATTAAAAAACAGAGTGATCAAACTTTCGCATCCTATTTATAGAAATGAAAGTTTATCAAAATTGAAAAAAATATTAATTGAGAATTCTTTTCCTATGAAATTGATTAATAAATGTTTAATGCAACCTCAAGTCAATATAGAAAACCCTGAAATGAATCATGAGAACTCTTTAAATGATAATATCAATAATGCCTCTACTACAAATATCCTTCCTATTTCTAGATCTTTACCTTATATAGATGAGCTTACTAATAAGTTAGTAAATGTTTTTAGATGGTATAATGTTATTATTGCAAAAAAAGTCAATCTCTCTCACAAATTAACCTGAGAAATTTACTAAATAGCAGATATATCTAATAGAGAAATATTAACATATATCATCTTCATCGTATTCTCTCACAATACGATAGATATACAATATGAAAGATTCTGTACAGGCTTCGTCGCCAAAGAACCGTTCGTTAGGTTTAAATGCTTCAAAAAGTAGCCCAATTTACTAATACGCCAATTACGATTCGGTACATTTTAGCTATTTTTCTTGCACCATAATCTTTTTCATGAAAAGCTTATATCAAAATCTTATCTGCATTTGACATTGAAATTTATGAATTTGACATACCTTTCAAAGACATGACTGGGTATTTAATGGCTAACTTGAATAAAATAATAGTTACATTATGACGTCCTGCAGTTGACATTGCGTTATGCAGCCTTCTAACAATAATGGAAAAAAGTAATATTTTTTAGTTTCGTTTGTGTTATTTTATTGTTATTTGGTATGCCAAGAATTGACGTATTCGTACTGTGTCCCAACTTAATTTTGCGAACAGTATATATATATATATATATATATATATATATATATATATATATATATATGTTGGTGGTTTTATTCGGGAATACATCCGTTGTTCGTTCCATTTTGGAAAAATTGCTTGACGTTTCGCCCAAATCTCATTGGGCATCTTCATAAGCATATAATCTTAATTGGATTCTGATCGAAAACTGATTTAACCGTTTGGTTGTCTGCTTTTATACTTGTGTCGTGGTCTCAATTGATATCCTGTGGGCGTGGCCTTTGATAGTGATGGTAGTGGATCCGCCTGTGTCGTTATTGATGCTTGGGTGATTATTTCAGGGATTCTAGGAATTGGTGGTATTTTGCTAATAAGGGATTTCCATGTGATCGGTAATTTGAGGGAAACATCTTTGTTGTTGAGATCTCCTTGTTTTTCGATTTCTATGGCTTCTCGAATAATTCTATTTTTATATATTTTGATGTTAGCGATCTGCTCACAGCTATTGAAATCGATTTTGTGGCCTGTCTCTTTTTCATGAAGATAAAGTGCTGATGTATTTCGTTTGTTTTTGATGCTTAATTTGTGTTCTTCTGCTCTCGTTGCGATTCTTCTATTAGTTTGTCCCACATATTTCTTTTGGAAATCACCGCAGGAAATAATATATACTCCTTGGTTTTCTAATTTGTTTTTGTCTTTTGGGCTACCTAGGGCGCCTCTTATCGTACTCAGGGGTTTGAATATTGTTTTTATATTGTTTCTTTGCAGTATTCTCCCAATTCTGTCGGTTACTCCTTTCATGTAGGGAAGAATAACTCTTTGTTTGAATAATTCTTCTTGTTGTGGTTGTTCTTCGTGTATTTGATGTTGTTTTCTTATAGCTCTATTGATTGTTTTTTGTTTGTATCCGTTCTTTTGTAGTGTGTCTCGCATATGTTTTATTTCTTTATCTAAACCTTCGGCGTCTGTTAGTCGTATGGACCTGGATATTAGAGTGTCTGCCACTGCCTGGATTTGTGTTGGATGATGGTGGGAGTTGGCATTTAAATATCTGTTTGTGTGTGTTGGTTTTCTATATACTGTGTGTCTTATTCTTCCCTCCGGTGTTTTTGTTATCAGTACATCCAGGAATGGTATTTTATTTTGGTGTTCTATTTACAATGTAAATTGTATATTCGGGTGTATTGAGTTCATGTGGCCCAGAAAATTGTATAATTCATCTTTACCATGTTGCCAAATGATGAATATATCATCTACGTAGCGACACCATGTGACAGTGAGGATCCCATCGGTGCGCCTTTGAGTTGTTTATAAAGCTGACCTTCGAACGAGAAATATGTGTTTTTGAGGCAGTGTTTTGCGAGTTGAAGAATGTGTATTGGAAATTTTTCATTTTTCCCTATCTTCTCCAAAGCTTCATCAATTGGTATGCTGGGGTAAAGTGATTTTACGTCGAGGCTGGCTAGTATATCTTCTGGTTCGAGTCTGATTTGTTTTACTTTTTGTATGAAATGTTCGGAGTTTTTGATGTATGAATTTGCTTTCTCTACCGTTGGTTGGATTATTTTGGCTAGGTATTTCTCGAGATTTTGTAGTGGTGAGTTGAATGCGCTTACTATGGGTCTCATGGGTATGCCGTCTTTATGTATTTTTGGTAAGCCATATAGCTTAGGACATCTGCTGGATTTCTCTCTCGGAATTAGTAGATCCTTGAGGTTTTGGAGGAAGAGGTGACTCATTTATTATCTTCTTTGTTGTTTTTTCCAAGTATGTGGTGGGGTCTCTTGGTACTGCTTTGTATGTGTTGTCTTGTAGCAGTATCTTCATCTTCTCCTTGTAGTCAACGCTGTTCATGACCACGGTGGCGTTCCCTTTGTCTGCTGGTAGTATTGTTATATCTTTATTGTTTCGCAGGTTAATAAGTGATTTTTGTTCAAGTTTGTTGATGTTTGCAGGTGGAGGTTTGGGTATACATATATATATATATATATATATATATATATATATATATATATATATATATATATATATATATATATATATATATATATATATATAGTTGCGTATGCGGGTTCGCAGATAAGTGAGACTAATTTAGAGTTATTAAATTAACTTTATTTACACTCAAAATAATATAAATTACAACTTAACTTTACTATATTCTCTCTAACTTACTCGGACTATTCTATTTATTCACACTGCCTTTTTCATTCTGTCTTCTTGCCGAAAATTCTCCCATATATATACCCGATAAAGGATCCAGAGCATTCGGTATCAAAGACCAGAAGCCGCCACTATACGTTTCTCGAAATTCGTTTGTCGGCAGCTTAACAGAAGATGCTGACACTGCCGTCGCTCTCTTTGTTGACGCCGCTTTTGGTATGTTCAACCACAGCATATATCGCGCGCATACTTCAAACGGATGCCGCTACTTTGTAGCCAATACCGGCGGCTGTTCCCCTTTGCCCGTTACACTGCTCCCTCCCTTAAAGCTGCTCGCCCCGAACAGCTTCTTCCGTTTGTCTCCAGACCGGTGGATTATCTCCTCGATACGGACTCAGTCTTTCCACGTGCACTACTTTTGGCTTGGCTCTTGGCGAAAGTTGGATCCTGTACACCAAGTCATTAATCTTTTTGACAATGCGATATGGTCCTTCCCAAGGTCTTTGCAATTTCGGACTTAATCCTCTCCTTCGCTGTGGCTGGTACAACCAAACTGCATCGCCTTCGTTGAAAGAGTTTAATGACTGCCTTTTGTCAAGTCTCATCTTCATTTTGTCGCTCTTCAACTGAAGCTTTTGTCTGGCAAAATCATGGACCACTCTAAGTCGCTCCTGTAGGTCAGCTACATAATGTGGAAGAGACACTTCTTCATGATCGTCGGCTGATGGTCTGCCAAACATCAGATCTACGGGGAGCTTCATTTCTCTTCCAGACAAGAGCATCGATGGTGTATAGCCAGTAGATTCATGCTGGGAACTTCGGTAGGCCAGAAGAAAGAGAGGTACCAGTTTATCCCAGTTACGTTGGTGCTCATCCACAAAGAGTGAGAGGTATTGATTGATGGTCCTATTGTGCCTCTCAACCATTCCATCTGACTGTGGATGAAGTGGGGTTGTTCGTGTTTTCCGTATCCCCAGCAACCTCATTAACTGCGTCCATACTTCGGATTCAAAATTTCTACCTTGATCGGTATGTAGCTCCAAGGGTACTCCGTGTCTGGAAATCACGTTTTCCAGAAGGGCTTCGGCCACTGTAACTGCTTCCTGATTCGGCATCGGCACTACTTCTGGCCACTTCGAGAAATAGTCCATGGCAACCATGATGTACTTATTTCCAGAATCTGTCGTAGGGAATGGTCCTGCAATGTCCACCGCAATTCTTTCCCAAGGTTCACCTGACAGATACTGCTTCATTTTCCCTCGGGATCGTGTCTTCGGACCCTTCTTAGATGCACAGAGGTCACATCTTCTGCACCATTCTTCCACATCTCTTCGACAGTTGATCCAATAATACCGCTCTTTCACACGTGCCAATGTTCTATTTACTCCAAAATGGCCTCCACTGCGACTGCCATACTGTTCACGAAGTACTTCAGCTACCATCTGGACTTTCCCATTTACGAGTGATCAAGTCATCTCGTAAGCATAACGAATCCCACAGAGCCCAGTATCCCTTGACTGATCAAATCTGGATATTTCTTGCCACTCAGGTCGTCGCTTTTGGTCTAGCCAGCCCCGTACTATCGTCAAATCTTTGTCGGCGATTTGTTCTCTTCTAAAGTTGTCTCTGGTGATTTCGTCGGTATTTTCCGTTTCCTTATTCCTAATCTGCATTTGTTGGAGATGTACAACATCCTTGGCTATTTCACTTTGTTCCTGCCTCTGACAGAATTTACAAGAACTGCCACAAGGTCTTCGTGACAAACTGTCAGCGTTGGCGTGACTTCTTCCTTTTCGGTGTTTAATTTGAAAGTCGTAACTCTGCAGTTTCTCCAGCCAACGCGCTATCTGTCCCTCCGGATTTTTGAAATTCAGCAGCCACTGTAGTGCAGAGTGGTCTGTTCTTACTAAGAATTTCCGTCCATAGAGAAAACTGTGGTAATGCTCTATGGATCGTTCAACCGCTAGCAGCTCCTTCCGGGTCACACAGTAGTTTCGCTCTGCCTTTCCCAACGTTTTGCTGAAATATCCAATTACAGCTTCTTCGCCATCCTGTATTTGGGAAAGAACAGCTCCTATTCCACTTTGTGAAGCGTCAGTGTCTAACACGAACAATCCTTCGTCCAAGGGATATGCAAGAACAGGAGCAGTAGTCAACCGGTTTTTCAGCTCAAGAAACGACTTCGCAATTTTCCCAAAATCTTTAACAAATCGGCGGTAGTAACTGCTGAGTCCCAAAAAGCTTCTGACTTCGTGCTTGTTCTTTGGTCTGGGCCAATCTCGCACTGCTTGAACTTTTTCTGGATCGGTCTCAATTCCTTTCGATGATACGACATGTCCGAGAAAGTTGACTTTTTCCTGGAATAGAACGCATTTCTTTGGATTCAGCTGGAGATTAGCACTTCGGATCCTAGCGAATACTTTCTTCAGATTCGATTGATGTTCGTCGAAATCTTTGCCAATCACCATTACATCATCCAAGTACACCAGGCACGTTTCCCAAGTTAGTCCTCGCAGAACTAATTCCATTAACCTTTCAAAAGTGGCAGGCGCATTACATAATCCAAACGGCATGACATTGAATTGATATAGGCCGTTTCCAGCTGTAATGGCCGTTTTCTCTTTATCTTCTTTGTTTAGCTCTACCTGCCAATATCCACTTTTCTGGTCAAGAGTTGAGAACCACCTGGATCCGGCTAAGGTATTTAAGGTATCGTCAATTCGGGGTAATGGGTAGCTGTCCTTCTTCGTAACATCATTTAACCTCCTGTAATCCACACAGAACCTCGTCGAACCATCCTTTTTCGTCACCAGCACAACTGGTGATGACCAAGGACTGCTGGATTCTTCTATGACACCATCATTCAGCATTTCTTGAACCATGGTGTTAACTTGCTGTTGTTTTACGAAAGGAAGTCTTCGTGGAGGTTGGCGAATAGGTACAGCATTTCCCGTGTTGATCCGATGTTCGACTAAATTTGTTCGCCCTGTAATTTTTCCTTGCACGAGAACATCAGCTTCTTGCTTTACAAACTCGATGGCCTTTTTCTTTTCCTGTTCGCTAAGATGTTTCCAGGTCTTCTTGAAACTCTCCATTAGCTCTTGGGACAAATGTACATCTTTTGAGACGGGTTCCTCTTGCTCACATCTTGTTACCCGGGAGACTGGCGAACAGGTACCGATTACTTCCCCTTTCTTAAATGTCATTCTGTTTACTGATAGATTGGCTACCCTCACTGGAATAGTGTCGTTGGAATTAACTAAGCACCTAGCCAAAAGAGCCCCGTTCTCTTTGTTCTCGTTTGGTTCAAAAACCATAGTGTTAACTCCTTCCAGTTGTTTTTCTAGGTGCGCCTTCACGATCTTCTCACTATTTCCAGGTATTCGCGTATCTTCGGTGACGATTATTTTAATAGGACAGTTCTTGTTCGAAGATGCTGAGAAAAATATTTCCTCGTTGCCCACTCTCAACATTCTGTTTTTAAAGTCCACTGTGATAAAATTGAAGGTTTCCAAAACATCTAAGCCTATTATAAATTCATCCACTATGTCAGCCACGATTGCATTAATCTTTAATTGTGCATTGCCAATTTCTAAAGTGGTGGTGGTCTCTCCAAAAACATTTATCAAATCTCCTTTTGCAGTTTCCAGTATTGGCTTGATGTTGTGCCGCACGATAGATTCTTTGGAAACCATGTCGGGGCGTACCACTGACCTTGTTGCCCCCGTGTCGATGGTCAAATCACATTTCTTGCCGTTGATAAAACCTTGGACAACGAGGCTCTCACAGCTCTTCTTGATGGAGCACAAATGTAACTTGGGGGCTTGATAATCTGTGGTCGCCAGCGTTCGCCCCCCTACACTGGCGAGGTGGAGTTTTCCTGAAGTCGGGTATTCTCTCTCTGAACTTTTCGTTCTTCAGATCTGGGTCGTCGCCTGCAGTTTCTACTTATATGTCCCTCTCGGTTGCAATTGTAACATTTAATCACTTTTCTATATCCAGACTCCTTGCTTCCTCGAGAGCAAAATTTCTGGAACATCGCCTCCAACTTCTTAAAGAAATCTGCATTGTCTTGTGGTTCGTCTGACACCCTGACTTCTCTTAATTTGCTGCGACGATTCATAGATGCGTTTTTGGCAGCTTCGTATTCCAGTGCCTGGACAACTGTTTCGGCTAAGGTGTTATGCCTACTTAGTCTCAACGCTTGCTGCATATCGATATCTCGAACTCCATCAATGAAGTACTGGACAATAATTTGCTCAATGAATTCATCTGGGGCCTGTGGATAAGCCAGTCGTACCATGCTCTCAATGCTACTGCTGAATTCCTGCAGTGACTCCGTTGAACCTTGAATTCTACTCTTCAACTGGCTCTGATACACTTGGCTAAGATATTTGTTGCCGTATCTTAGTTCCAAGGCGCCCGCAACAGCCAAATAATCAGTTTGTTTGGCTTCAGGAATGTTTTGAAGTATTTCAAGCGCCTTTCCTCGCAAAGCCAATACCAACGCCGTTGCTTTCTGCTGCTGATCCCATCTATTTGCATTAGCTGCAGCCTCAAACTGACGTTTGTACATAGCCCAGGATATTTCGCCGTCAAACGTTGGTGGTTTAAGTTTTTCATTGGCTGTTGTGATCGCCGACGTGTCCAATTTGCTACTTTCTTCTTGGTTGGTATCTCGAATTTTCTTCACTTCTTTCTCTAGTTTTCGGTACTTCTCCTCAAACTCTTCTCGAACTATCCCAATTTCTTCTCGAACTTCTTGTTTAACGGTATCGATTTCTTGATGGACATTTCGGAACAATCCTGCAATCTGTTCGAAATCTCTCTGTCGCCGTACCTCTTCTTCTTTCTTTTCTTGTTGTCGTCGTACCTCTTGTTCTTTCTTTTCTTGTTGTCGTAGCTCATCTTGTTTTCTCGAAAAATCGGAGAGTACCTTAATTAGTTGTTCTTCCTTTTTCTGTTCTTCTCGCAGCCTTCGCTCCTCTTCTTCTTTCTTTTCTTGTTGTCGTAATTCTTCTTGTCTTCTCGAAAAATCGGAGAATAACTTAGTTAGTTGTTCTGCCATTTTTTCTGTCTGCTTTCAGGTGTTTACCATAGACAAAAGCCTCTTCACTCACTTATCCCACTTCTGACACCAAATTGTTGCGTATGCGGGTTCGCAGATAAGTGAGACTAATTTAGAGTTATTAAATTAACTTTATTTACACTCAAAATAATATAAATTACAACTTAACTTTACTATATTCTCTCTAACTTACTCGGACTATTCTATTTATTCACACTGCCTTTTTCATTCTGTCTTCTTGCCGAAAATTCTCCCATATATATACCCGATAAAGGATCCAGAGCATTCGGTATCAAAGACCAGAAGCCGCCACTATACGCTTCTCGGAATTCGTTTGTCGGCAGCTTAACAGAAGATGCCGACACTGCCGTCGCTCTCTTTGTTGACGCCGCTATTGGTATGTCCAACCACAGCATATATCGCGCGCATACTTCAAACGGATGCCGCTACTTTGTAGCCAATACCGGCGGCTGTTTCCCTTTGCACGTTACACTATATATATATGTATATTTTTTTTTGATTCTGAATTCTTGACTGGTTTATTATTTGATAAAATAGATTTTTGTTGGGGATGCAGTCATTTAATAAATAAAATTCTTTGGATTATGCCAAGCTTTCGAGAATGTTTATTCTCTTCGTCGGGGCAAAATTCGTGAATTTATATAAAATTAACCACAAACAGGAAAGATTTCATAGTCAGCAATCAGAAATGTCATTAGTTTAATTAAAGACATTTCTGATTGCTGACTATGAAATCTTTCCTGTTTGTGGTTAATTTTATATAAATTCACGAATTTTGCCCCGACGAAGAGAATAAACATTCTCGAAAGCTTGGCATAATCCAAAGAATTTTATTTATTAAATGACTGCATCCCCAACAAAAATCTATTTTATCAAATATATATATATATATATATATATATATATATATATATATATATATATATATTCTTAAATTAGATGAACTTTTCTTATACAGAACCTGTAGTAACTGCCTTAATAATAATTTTGATTTAATTATGCTCCTTTTTCACATAGCTACAAACATAAAAATATCGTTCGTAAATATTAATTTTATATATACCCGTACACAGACTAGACTATCTGGAATCATAGGCTTGCAGTACAAATTGAAGTTTAATATTATTTACTATTTCCTTAGGCATTCAGATTATTTATAAATTATATATAATCATATTCTCTCACAATACGACATACATAACTTTAAAATGAAATAGTGGAAAGCATTAATTACTTTAGAAACAAGTCAATTTCGCTCACAAATAAACTTGAAAAATTTATTAAAATAGCAGATGTACCTTATAGAGAAATATTATTCATCGTATTATCTCACAATACGATAGACAATATGAAATATCCTGAAAAGCATAAATTGATTCATTTGAAAATAATAATAATAATTTAAGATAAGCTGATTTCTCTCACAAATCAACCTGTCAGAATATTGTAAAGATAGTTGATGTTATTTAATATAGTATAAATATTGAGCTAAAAATAGCAATGTTGCAATACCTGCAAGGAAGGAAAAAAATCATAGTTTATATATATATATCTCACTGTACGTTAAACATGAATAGAAAATCCTTTTTAATCAACTAAATTTATCTCAACCAATCATTTGATCTAGAAATCTCAAAATTCCTAATATTAGTTGTTATAAAATTATTTGAATAATCCTTCATCAGTATAATCTATATACGCATATATACCCATCTATTCATAATATACTAAAAAAACACATATGGACAAATATAACTATATGAGAATACAATAGCCTATACCTACATATAGCTAGGTACATATTATATTCACACAGATATTTCAATTTTGAGAAATATTTTGAGAAAAATCGAAATATCTGTGTAAATATAATATGTACCTATCTATATGTATTGTATTCTCATATAGTTATATTTATCCATATATATTTTTTAGTATATTATGAATAGATACCCATCTATTATGTGTACAAGGATTATACTGATAAAGGATTATTCAAATAATTTTATAACAACTAATAGTAGTAATTTTGAGATCTCTTGATCAACTGATTGGTGAGAGAAATTTATTTGATTCAAAAGGATTTTCTTTTCATGTTTAACCTATAGTGCTTTTGCTATTTTTAGATCACTATAATATATTAAATAGCATCAACTATGTTTACAATATTCTTACAGGTGTTGATTAGTGAGAGAAATCAGCTTATCTTATTTTATTACTATTATTAACTTCATTTGAATGAATTGATGCATTTCAGGATATTTCATATTGTCTATATATCGCATTGTGAGAGAATACGATGAAGATGATATATTTTAATATTTTTCTATTAGGTATATCTGCTATTTTAATTAATTTTTCATGTTAATTTGAGAGACAAAATGATTATATTTAACTGATAAATAATCTGAATGCCTGCCAAAATAGTAAATAATATTATTGACATAATAAACGTCAATTTATACTGCAAGCCTACGATTCCAGATAGTCTAGTCTGTGTACGGGTATATATTTATTAATATTAGATTCTATCTGTCATAAATGTTTTTTTAATTAATTGAATAATAACTTTTTCTTTTTACTGAACCTATATCTGCTTAAATATTTTCAAGTTTAATGTGTGACTTTTTCAAGAAAAGATACAAACACAAAGATAATTCCTATAAGATCTTTTCTAAGAAAACTTGAATCTAGACACGTTCAACTCTAGATATGACGTTACCATGACATTTACAAATAACTAATGACATTTCTGATTGATGGCTATGAAATCTTTCCTGTTTGTAGTTAATTTTATCTAAATTCACGAAATACTTTTATTAATAATTTATTATGTGGTTAAGATAATTTGTAAAGATTTTATAAAAATGTTAGATAAATAATTTGAATAAATATCAATTATATCAATCAATCATTGTAACAATCCTGTAGAACATGTAAAAGATATAGGACAAGTCAATATCTATTAGTACTGGTTCTTTGGAAGTTGGAGCCAAAATTATCCTATAATATGTAACAGCACAACTTAAATATATTCTGTATTGACAGAATAAACAATATATTGTATTTTTCATGTCATCTCATCTCAATACTTCCAATTTCCAAACAATAAAAAACATGGTTGTAATTTAAATATAATCTTTAGATAACCCCATTGGTAATAATAATTGACATTAAATAGATTTTTAACGACTTCTGCATATATAAGCTCCAGACATATACAGAGGAAATTTATATTCAAAACACATGATCTGTTAAAGATGTCGCCATCATCATCACAAGTACATGTATCATCGTCAAGTCAGTTATGAGGCGAAATAAAGAAGACGGTGATAATTGATTACCATAAACATTCAAGAAAACATAAAGAAGAGGAGTATTTGAATGGCAATCAGAACAAACGACCTAGATGCCTTGAAGATACGGAAGATCAGCAAAAACAGAAGAGGCTTCGAACTCTCTCTACAAAGTCCGGGGGCAGACGTGAGACTTTGGATGAAAAACTCAACAGACTATTTGGCGATTCAGAATTAGATCTTGATGACAAGAAGCAAGTCTCAAATGGGAAACAATCAAGCCAAATTAACTGCCTATTAGAAAAACGGTTCGACGACAATGATCCCACGGACAAAGAAAAGAAGATTTGTCCGAAACGCATCCGCTCATCAGAAGATTTTCTACGACCTCAAAACAGGAGAGTTGATCAGCATAAGAAAAACGATTCAGAAAATCTGTTCGGTACCCTTGACGATAACACATCTATTGACAAAAAAAAGAAACTTTCTCTGCATCAAGTCTGCTCCTCAGAAAATCTGCCTCTATCAACCAAAACGATTTAGCAGCCTAAGAGAAATGATGTTTTATTAAAGAAGTCACGGAAACAGTCACACTCGAAAACCATAATTAAAAATCCATCTACAACGGCAATAGAACCTCACAAGTCAAAAACTCTGCGATTATTCAATATGTTCGATGAAACATACTTGAATCGTGTAAAAGATTTTGAGAATTGTTCTATTGGCAAACAAAATGAACGACCGAGATCTGATGAAGATAAAAGGAATCAACATTTACAGGAAGGGCGTAAAATATTTACCAATAACCAGACTAATTATCGACGTGAGCCTTTGGATGAAAAATTAAAGAGGCTTTTTGGAGAACCAGGATCTCCTGATATCGACAGAATTGATGTCTCAACAAAGAAATCACGGGATATGTCACTCGAAAAAACCGTAACTAAAGATCCAATAATACTGGCAGCACTTTCAGAATCCCCAAAAACAAAAACTCTGCGATTAGTGGATAAGTTCGATGAAACTTACTTGAAGCGTAGAAAAGATTCTGAGGAGTGTTTGATTGGAAGACAAAATGATCGACCAAAACCAGACGAAGATAAAAGTAATCAATATTTACAGAACAGGCATCTATGTTTCAATAACCAGATCAAGTTTCGACGTGACCCTTTGGATGAAAAATTAAAGAGGCTTTTTGGTGAACCGGGATCTCCAGACATCAACAGAAATGATGTATTCTCAAAGAAATCACGGGATCCGTCAGTCTCGATAAAGACAACTGAACGTGCTACTACAACAGAAACAAGCTCAGAACTTCGAAAAACCAGAACCCTGCAATTATTCGATATGTTCGAGATGATGAAACGGACGGAGCAAGAAACAGACGAAATAAACTGCAAATTATTCCGTAAAAATCCCGTACAGCTGATCGTTTTGAAGTGAGGGGCTGATGGATTGTGGGAGCTGTGATACTCAGCTATTTAACTAGCTGGTATTATATTTCTTTGTAACTTTTCTGATTTCTTCTGCCGAACGTGAATGTTTTAAATCTTAGTTTTGAGATTATTATTCCAGACAAATAAAAAATGTTCATATGATTTTTTTTATTTTTTTTTTGACTTATAGATAAGTATACACCTTGTCATTAGTCTTGTTTCCTTGTATGAGGTTGGTCGTATATCTATGGAACTAAGTAGATATTTCGAGAGTATATGGTCTTGTGAAATGATAACCATCAAACGGAGTCTTGAGTAATAATTTATTTATTTCAGTTAAAGTAATAGTGTTGGTTGTTGTTTCTGTGGATATCGCATAGCGAATGTATAACTAACAGTGGCGGCTCGTGACATTTATTGCAGAGGAGGCCAACTCTACAAAATTACTAGAAGAATACAACTTGCATTTTTCCACACCACCCCTGGAGGTATTGCTATGGCGCCTTACTTTTTTTGTGGTGGTCTGGAGGCATTCAATAAAAATGAATCTACTAAAGATCATCAATAGAAGTCAATAATGTATGAAATTCTCATCTAGAATACTCATTTTCGATCGCCTGTTAAATATTCTAATAAAATAATCAACCTGCCAGTGGAAATCCTGTTGGAATAGATTTAGATTATTGGATCTTTAGTTACGGTTTTTTCGAGTGACATATCCCGTGATTTCTTTGTTGAGACATCAATTCTGTCGATATCAGGAGATCCTGGTTCTCCAAAAAGCCTCTTTAATTTTTCATCCAAAGGCTCACGTCGATAATTAGTCTGGTTATTGGTAAATATTTTACGCCCTTCCTGTAAATGTTGATTCCTTTTATCTTCATCAGATCTCGGTCGTTCATTTTGTTTGCCAATAGAACAATTCTCAAAATCTTTTACACGATTCAAGTATGTTTCATCGAACATATTGAATAATCGCAGAGTTTTTGACTTGTGAGGTTCTGTTGCCGTTGTAGATGGATTTTTAATTATGGTTTTCGTGTGTGACTGTTTCCGTGACTTCTTTAATAAAACATCATTTCTCTTAGGCTGCTTAATCGTTTTGGTTGATAGAGGCAGATTTTCTGAGGAGCAGACTTGATGCAGAGAAAGTTTCTTTTTTTTGTCAATGGATGTGTTATCGTCAAGGGTACCGAACAGATTTTCTGAATCGTTTTTCTTATGCTGATCAACTCTCCTGTTTTGAGGTCGTAGAAAATCTTCTGATGAGCGGATGCGTTTCGGACAAATCTTCTTTTCTTTGTCCGTGGGATCATTGTCGTCGAACCGTTTTTCTAATAGGCAGTTAATTTGGCTTGATTGTTTCCCATTTGAGACTTGCTTCTTTTCAGGCTTCTTGACATCAAGATCTAATTCTGAATCGCCAAATAGTCTGTTGAGTTTTTCATCCAAAGTCTCACGTCTGCCCCCGGACTTTGTAGAGAGAGTTCGAAGCCTCTTCTGTTTTTGCTGATTTTCCGTATCTTCAAGGCATCTAGGTCGTTTGTTCTGATTGCCATTCAAATACTCCTCTTCTTTATGTTTTCTTGAATGTTTATGGTAATCAATTATCACCGTCTTCTTTATTTCGCCTCTTAACTGACTTGACGATGATACATGTACTTGTGATGATGATGGCGACATCTTTAACAGATCATGTGTTTTGAATATAAATTTCCTCTGTATATGTCTGGAGCTTATATATGCAGAAGTCGTTAAAAATCTATTTAATGTCAATGATTATTACCAATGGGGTTATCTAAAGATTATATTTAAATTACAACCATGTTTTTTATTGTTTGGAAATTGGAAGTATTGAGATGAGATGACATGAAAAATACAATATATTGTTTATTCTGTCAATACAGAATATATTTAAGTTGTGCTGTTACATATTATAGGATAATTTTGGCTCCAACTTCCAAAGAACCAGTAGTAATAGATATTGACTTGTCCTATATCTTTTACATGTTCTACAGGATTGTTAAAATGATTGATTGATATAATTGATATTTATTCAAATTATTTATCTCACATTTTTATAAAATCTTTACAAATTATCTTAACCACATAATAAATTATTAATAAAAGTACTTACATTCGTGAATTTAGATAAAATTAACTACAAACAGGAAAGATTTCATAGCCATCAATCAGAAATGCCATTAGTTATTTGTAAATGTCATGGTAACGTCATATCTAGAGTTGAAAGTGTCTAGATTCAAGTTTTCTTAGAAAAGATCTTATAGGAATTATCTTTGTGTTTGCTTTTCGTGAAAAAGTCACACATTAAACTTGAAAATATTTAAGCAGATATAGGTTCAGTAAAAAGAAAAAGTTATTATTCAATTAATTAAAAAAACATTTATGACAGATAGAATCTAATATTAATAAATATATACCCGTACACAGACTAGACTATCTGGAATCGTAGGCTTGCAGTATAAATTGACATTTATTATGTCAATAATATTATTTACTATTTTGGTAGGCATTCAGATTATTTATCAGTTAAATATAATCATTTTGTCTCACAAATTAACATGAAAAATTAATTAAAATAGCAGATATACCTAATAGAAAAATATTAAAATATATCATCTTCATCGTATTCTCTCACAATGCGATATATAGACAATATGAAATATCCTGAAATGCATCAATTCATTCAAATGAAGTTAATAATAGTAATAAAATAAGATAAGCTGAATTCTCTCACTAATCAACACCTGTAAGAATATTGTAAACATAGTTGATGCTATTTAATATATTATAGTGATCTAAAAATAGCAAAAGCACTATAGGTTAAACATGAAAAGAAAATCCTTTTGAATCAAATAAATTTCTCTCACCAATCAGTTGATCAAGAGATCTCAAAATTATTACTATTAGTTGTTAAAAAATTATTTGAATAATCCTTTATCAGTATAATCCTTGCACACATAATAGATGGGTATCTATTCATAATATACTAAAAAATATATATGGATAAATATAACTATATACATACATATAGATAGGTACATATTATATTTACACAGATATTTCGATTTTTCTCAAAATATTTCTCAAAATTGAAATATCTTTGTGAATATAATATGTACCTAGCTATATGTAGGTATAGGCTATTGTATTCCCATATAGTTATATTTGTCCATATGTGTTTTCTTAGTATATTATGAATAGATGGGTATATATGCGTATACAGATTATACTGATGAAGGATTATTCAAATAATTTTATAACAACTAATATTAGGAATTTTGAGATTTCTAGATCAACTGATTGGTTGAGATAAATTTAGTTGATTAAAAAGGATTTTCTATTCATGTTTAACGTACAGTGAGATATATATATAAACGATGATTTTTTTCCTTCCTTGCAGGTATTGCAACATTGCTATTTGTGGCTCAATATTTATACTATATTAAATAACATCAACTATATTTACAATATTCTGACAGGTTGATTTGTGAGAGAAATCAGCTTATCTTAAATTATTATTATTATTTTCAAATGAATCAATTTATGCTTTTCAGGATATTTCATATTGTCTATCGTATTGTGAGATAATACGATGAATAATATTTCTCTATAAGGTACATCTGCTATTTTAATAAATTTTTCAAATTTATTTGTGAGCGAAATTGACTTGTTTCTAAAGTAATTAATGCTTTCCACTATTTCATTTTAAAGTTATGTATGTCGTATTGTGAGAGAATATGAATATATATAATTTATAAATAATCTGAATGCCTAAGGAAATAGTAAATAATATTAAACTTCAATTTGTACTGCAAGCCTATGATTCCAGATAGTCTAGTCTGTGTACGGGTATATATAAAATTAATATTTTCGAACGATATTTTTATGTTTGTAGCTATGTGAAAAAGGAGCATAATTAAATAAAAATTTTTATTAAGGCAGTTACTACAGGTTCTGTATAAGAAAAGTTCATCTAATTTAAGAATATATATATATAAATGATCAATTAACGACGCTTTATTATAAATTTGATATGTTTAACACCAAAGAATGCGTCCAGGTGAGGCAACAATGATGACTAAGCCAATATATTTAGAAATTTATTTTTTGATGCGGAATTTTCGGTGACAGTTTTCACCTTCATCAGCGCCTGAAGAGATTAACAAAAGTAATTGTATGTAATGTGTTTAAATATAGGTATGAATCATACCTATATTTATATTTGACTGAAGCCGAGCTTTCGAGAATGTTTATTGCCCTGAAGAAGAGAATAAACATTCTCGAAAGCTCGGCTTCAGTCAAAGAATTTTATTGAATATATGACTGCATCCCCAAGAACATATTTATATATATATATATATATATATATATATATATATATATATATATAATATATATATACTGTTCGCAAAATTAAGTTGGAACACATTTTAACCAACTACATTTTATTTATTTTAAAGCCGATTTGTATAAAATTTGGACACAGTACGAATTGTCAATTCTTGGCATACCAAATAACAATAAAATAACACAAACGAAACTAAAAAATATTACTTTTTTCCATTATTGTTAGAAGGCTGCATAACGCAATGTCAACTGCAGGACGTCATAATGTAACTATTATTTTATTCAAGTTAGCCTTTAAATACCCAGTCATGTCTTTGAAAGGTATGTCAAATTCATAAATTTCAATGTCAAATGCAGATAAGATTTTGATATAAGCTTTTCATGAAAAAGATTATGGTGCAAGAAAAATAGCTAAAATGTACCGAATCGTAATTGGCGTATTAGTAAATTGGGCTACTTTTTGAAGCATTTAAACCTAACGAACGGTTCTTTGGCGATGAAGCCTGTACGAGGAAGAAAAAGAACAGGCAGGAGTCAACTCAATATCGAACAAGTACGACAAATCTTTCAAAACGCCGAGCCTGGAACTGTATTAAGTTCAATAAAAAATAATAACATAACAGGGATAAAACGTGTTTCGGTGAGAAATATTATAAGAAAAAACCTTTACTTACGTCTCTTCAAAAAGATTTATTGACAAAAACTTAGACCTAATGTCAAAAATAAAAGGTCATATTCACAATGAATTTTAGTAAAATAAGCTAATTTTTATTAATAAACTAACTGAACCGACAGACGTTGTCCTGTCTTAACAAAAGCAAAAACAATAACTTGGTTTTCTAAATTTTCACCCATGATAACAATAGCAACTTCATCAATTGTTGCCGTCTTGCGTGTTGTCCTGCAGGCGTCTTATCGGCTTTGCTGACAATTTTGTGGTAGGTAATCAGATGGCATGTGGTTTAATGCAGTCTTGAATAATACAACCAATTCGTTGTCTGATTGAAACAAATTTGAAGTTGCTCCACACTTTGTCTGTTCACCGATTTATTGTGTGCATAACGCTGATCGACTTGTTTTGCTGAATCGCCCATGAAATAAATTTGCAAAAATTGTACCACTATGTGACTTTCAAGACCGGCTGCTTTTGGTTATTCACCTAGCTACAAACCTACTCTACGCTACTTTAATTGATATATGATTTCAATTGAAAATTACCAACGTATTCAGGCACGTGGTGGTAAAAGTTTATTGTTTTGCAATATAGTTACCTTGAAAGTTAGCATAAAATTGTCTTGAATGACTTTTGTTGCGGCAAATGAGTTAAAAATTAATAGAATCTATCCTATTTCCGTAAACCAATGAATGCAGAGGCTCTGGTGGCAGTACCAATGGCGTCAATTTGACTTTACCGCTCCCGCAACGCAATCCAGGGGCTCCATTCTTTCAATATTAGGTGTGATTGATTTTAACATACCAAGATGAATAAACACTTATCAAAAACTCACTGTATAATAAATTGAAATGAAACTATTATTTATCAACCGATCCATCTGTGTTAAATGATATTTGCAGCGCGCGTTCTGTCAATTGCTGGCAGTTATTTCAAACAACTGACAGTTGTCAAACAACTATATGTGCTGTATGTAATATTAATATTGTCTTTAAGTTTTCATAAATTTTCATAAATTTTCTTAAATTTTCTAATTTTCCGCTCACCTTTCTTAATTTTTTCGTTCGTAAGAACGTAGAAGTAGGTACCTATAAATGCCACTAATAACAAAACAACAATTTTTATAATTTTTGTCTGTTTGTTTCGGCTAATCTCCGTAAAGGTAGAATCAATTCCATCGGGATTTTCACTGACAGGTAGCTAATATTATAAGGAATAACTTTGTAACAAATGTTAGTATTTCAGAAAAAATCTATACAAATAAATAAAATTGAAGCGTATGTTTGTAATTTCAAATAACTGGTTTTAACTTCTGACGAATCTCCGTAACGACTAAATCTATTCCAACAGGATTTCCACTGGCAGGTTGATTATTTTATTAGAATATTTAACAGGCGATCGAAAATGAGTATTCTAGATGAGAATTTCATACATTATTGGCTTCTATTGATGATCTTTAGTAGATTCATTTTTATTGAATGCCTCCAGACCACCACAAAAAAGTAAGGCGCCATAGCAATACCTCCAGGGGGGGTGTGGAAAAATGCAAGTTGTATTCTTCTAGTAATTTTGTAGAGTTGGCCTCCTCTGCAATAAATGTCACGAGCCGCCACTGTTAGTTATACATTCGCTATGCGATATCCACAGAAACAACAACCAACACTATTACTTTAACTGAAATAAATAAATTATTACTCAAGACTCCGTTTGATGGTTATCATTTCACAAGACCATATACTCTCGAAATATCTACTTAGTTCCATAGATATACGACCAACCTCATACAAGGAAACAAGACTAATGACAAGGTGTATACTTATCTATAAGTCAAAAAAAAATAAAAAAAATCATATGAACATTTTTTATTTGTCTGGAATAATAATCTCAAAACTAAGATTTAAAACATTCACGTTCGGCAGAAGAAATCAGAAAAGTTACAAAGAAATATAATACCAGCTAGTTAAATAGCTGAGTATCACAGCTCCCACAATCCATCAGCCCCTCACTTCAAAACGATCAGCTGTACGGGATTTTTACGGAATAATTTGCAGTTTATTTCGTCTGTTTCTTGCTCCGTCCGTTTCATCATCTCGAACATATCGAATAATTGCAGGGTTCTGGTTTTTCGAAGTTCTGAGCTTGTTTCTGTTGTAGTAGCACGTTCAGTTGTCTTTATCGAGATTGACGGATCCCGTGATTTCTTTGAGAATACATCATTTCTGTTGACGTCTGGAGATCCCGGGTCACCAAAAAGCCTCTTTAATTTTTCATCCAAAGGGTCACGTCGAAACTTGATCTGGTTATTGAAACATAGATGCCTGTTCTGTAAATGTTGATTACTTTTATCTTCGTCTGGTTTTGGTCGATCATTTTGTCTTCCAATCAAACACTCCTCAGAATCTTTTCTACGCTTCAAGTAAGTTTCATCGAACTTATCCACTAATCGCAGAGTTTTTGTTTTTGGGGATTCTGAAAGTGCTGCCATTATTATTGGATCTTTAGTTACGGTTTTTTCGAGTGACATATCCCGTGATTTCTTTGTTGAGACATCAATTTTGTCGATATCAGGAGATCCTGGTTCTCCAAAAAGCCTCTTTAATTTTTCATCCAAAGGCTCACGTCGATAATTAGTCTGGTTATTGGTAAATATTTTACGCCCTTCCTGTTAATGTTGATTCCTTTTATCTTCATCAGATCTCGGTCGTTCATTTTGTTTGCCAATAGAACAATTCTCAAAATCTTTTACACGATTCAAGTATGTTTCATCGAACATATTGAATAATCGCAGAGTTTTTGACTTGTGAGGTTCTATTGCCGTTGTAGATGGATTTTTAATTATGGTTTTCGTGTGTGACTGTTTCCGTGACTTCTTTAATAAAATATCATTTCTCTTAGGCTGCTTAATCGTTTTGGCAGAGGCAGATTTTCTGAGGAGCAGACTTGATGCAGAGAAAGTTTCTTTTTTTTGTCAATGGATGTGTTATCGTCAAGGGTACCGAACAGATTTTCTGAATCGTTTTTCTTATGCTGATCAACTCTCCTGTTTTGAGGTCGTAGAAAATCTTCTGATGAGCGGATGCGTTTCGGACAAATCTTCTTTTCTTTGTCCGTGGGATCATTGTCGTCGAACCGTTTTTCTAATAGGCAGTTAATTTGGCTTGATTGTTTCCCATTTGAGACTTGCTTCTTTTCAGGCTTCTTGACATCAAGATCTAATTCTGAATCGCCAAATAGTTTGTTGAGTTTTTCATCCAAAGTCTCACGTCTGCCCCCGGACTTTGTAGAGAGAGTTCGAAGCCTCTTCTGTTTTTGCTGATTTTCCGTATCTTCAAGGCATCTAGGTCGTTTGTTCTGATTGCCATTCAAATACTCCTCTTCTTTATGTTTTCTTGAATGTTTATGGTAATCAATTATCACCGTCTTCTTTATTTCGCCTCTTAACTGACTTGACGATGATACATGAACTTGTGATGATGATGGCGACATCTTTAACAGATCATGTGTTTTGAATATAAATTTCCTCTGTATATGTCTGGAGCTTATATATGCAGAAGTCGTTAAAAATCTATTTAATGTCAATTATTATTACCAATGGGGTTATCTAAAGATTATATTTAAATTACAACCATGTTTTTTATTGTTTGGAAATTGGAAGTATTGAGATGAGATGACATGAAAAATACAATATATTGTTTATTCTGTCAATACAGAATATATTTAAGTTGTGCTGTTACATATTATAGGATAATTTTGGCTCCAACTTCCAAAGAACCAGTACTAATAGATATTGACTTGTCCTATATCTTTTACATGTTCTACAGGATTGTTACAATGATTGATTGATATAATTGATATTTATTCAAATTATTTATCTCACATTTTTATAAAATCTTTACAAATTATCTTAACCACATAATAAATTATTAATAAAAGTACTTACATTCGTGAATTTAGATAAAATTAACTACAAACAGGAAAGATTTCATAGCCATCAATCAGAAATGCCATTAGTTATTTGTAAATGTCATGGTAACGTCATATCTAGAGTTGAAAGTGTCTAGATTCAAGTTTTCTTAGAAAAGATCTTATAGGAATTATCTTTGTGTTTGTATCTTCTCTTGAAAAAGTCACACATTAAACTTGAAAATATTTAAGCAGATATAGGTTCAGTAAAAAGAAAAAGTTATTATTCAATTAATTAAAAAAACATTTATGACAGATAGAATCTAATATTAATAAATATATACCCGTACACAGACTAGACTATCTGGAATCGTAGGCTTGCAGTATAAATTGACGTTTATTATGTCAATAATATTATTTACTATTTTGGTAGGCATTCAGATTATTTATCAGTTAAATATAATCATTTTGTCTCACAAATTAACATGAAAAATTAATTAAAATAGCAGATATACCTAATAGAAAAATATTAAAATATATCATCTTCATCGTATTCTCTCACAATGCGATATATAGACAATATGAAATATCCTGAAATGCATCAATTCATTCAAATGAAGTTAATAATAGTAATAAAATAAGATAAGCTGATTTCTCTCTCTAGTTGATGCTATTTAATATATTATAGTGATCTAAAAATAGCAAAAGCACTATAGGTTAAACATGAAAAGAAAATCCTTTTGAATCAAATAAATTTCTCTCACCAATCAGTTGATCAAGAGATCTCAAAATTATTACTATTAGTTGTTATAAAATTATTTGAATAATCCTTTATCAGTATAATCCTTGTACACATAATAGATGGGTATCTATTCATAATATACTAAGAAATATATATGGATAAATATAACTATATGAGAATACAATACATATAGATAGGTACATATTATATTTACACAGATATTTCGATTCTTCTCAAAATATTTCTCAAAATTGAAATATCTGTGTGAATATAATATGTACCTAGCTATATGTAGGTATAGGCTATTGTATTCTCATATAGTTATATTTGTCCATATGTGTTTTTTAGTATATTATGAATAGATGGGTATATATGCGTATATAGATTATACTGATGAAGGATTATTCAAATAATTTTATAACAACTAATATTAGGAATTTTGAGATTTCTAGATCAACTGATTGGTTGAGATAAATTTAGTTGATTAAAAAGGATTTTCTATTCATGTTTAACGTACAGTGAGATATATATATAAACGATGATTTTTTTCCTTCCTTGCAGGTATTGCAACATTGCTATTTTTAGCTCAATATTTATACTATATTAAATAACATCAACTATATTTACAATATTCTGACATGTTGATTTGTGAGAGAAATCAGCTTATCTTAAATTATTATTATTATTTTCAAATGAATCAATTTATGCTTTTCAGAATATTTCATATTGTCTATCGTATTGTGAGATAATACGATGAATAATATTTCTCTATAAGGTACATCTGCTATTTTAATAAATTTTTCAAGTTTATTTGTGAGCGAAATTGATTTGTTTCTAGAGTAATTAATGCTTTCCACTATTTCATTTTAAAGTTATGTATGTCGTATTGTGATAGAATATGATTATATATAATTTATAAATAATCTGAATGCCGAAGGAAATAGTAAATAATATTAAACTTCAATTTGTACTGCAAGCCTATGATTCCAGATAGTCTAGTCTGTGTACGGGTATATATAAAATTAATATTTACGAACGATATTTTTATGTTTGTAGCTATGTGAAAAAGGAGCATAATTAAATCAAAATTATTATTAAGGCAGTTACTACAGGTTCTGTATAAGAAAAGTTCATCTAATTTAAGAATATATATATATATATATATATATATATATATATATATATATATATATATATATGATAAAATAGATTTTTGTTGGGGATGCAGTCATTTAATAAATAAAATTCTTTGGATTATGCCAAGCTTTCGAGAATGTTTATTCTCTTCGTCGGGGCAAACTAAAAATCGTTACAAATTTTTTTTAACTACATAATAGATTATTAATTAAAGTACTTACATTCGTGAATTTATATAAAATTAACCACAAACAGGAAAGATTTCATAGTCAGCAATCAGAAATGTCATTAGTTATTTATAAATGTCATGGTAACAGCATATCTAGAGTTGAAAGTGTCTAGATTCAAGTTTTCTTAGAAAAAATCCAAATAGGAGTTATCTTTGTGTTTGTAGCTCTTTTTTAACAAGTCACACTTTAAACTTAAAAATATTGAGGCAGATATAAGTTTAGTAAAAAATTGAAGTGCTATCACGCAAAAGCACCGAGATTTTATACGTTACCAAAAATACATAAGCCAACACTATCAATGAGACCTATTGTATCTTCAATTGATTCACCTAATAATAATTTGGCATCTTATATCACAGATATTCTAACGAAAGCTTATGATACCAATAATGATTTCTATATAAAGGATTCTTTTCAATTTAGTAATTTTATAAATGAATACCAGATTCCAAATGACTATGTAATTGTCAGTTTTGACGTAGTTTCCCTTTTTACAAATTTACCTTTCCCAGTTGTTTTAGATTGTCTAACCCGTAAATGGAATCATATTAAACAGTTTTGTTCATTAAATCTCGAAACTTTTGAATCAATTCTTCAATTTATTTTCGATTCTAATTTTTTGATTTTTAATGACCAATATTATTAACAAATATTTGGCACTCCCATGGGTTCAACAATATCACCTATTCTTGTAAATTATGTTTTAGATGAATTAATACAAGTTTCAAGAACTAAAGTTTCATTTCCAATACCATTCATTAAAAGATATGTAGATGATTTAATCTTAGCTCTACCCACTAATATAGTTGATGAAACATTGAATATTTTTAATGCCTATAACGAGCATCTTCAATTTACAGTTGAGAAAGAAAATGAACAATGTCTTCCTTTCTTAGATGTGATGGTATGTAGAGATAACACCGGTTTATTAAGAACAAAATGGTATAGAAAACCTATATGTAGTAATAGATACATAAACTTCCATCCATATCATCCACAGAAAATAAAAATTAACTTAATTATGGCATTAAAAAACAGAGTGATCAAACTTTCGCATCCTATATATAGAAATGAAAGTTTATCAAAATTGAAAAAAATATTAATTGAGAATTCTTTTCCTATGAAATTGATTAATAAATGTTTAATGCAACCTCAAGTCAATATAGAAAACCCTGAAATAAAACATAAGAACTCTTTAAATGATAATAACAATAATGCCTCTACTACAAATATCCTCCCTATTTATAGATCTTTACCTTATATAGATGAGCTTACTAATAAGTTAGTTAATGTTTTTAGAGGGTATAATGTTATTATTGCAAGAAAAAATATTAAAACCATATCTAATTTATTTTCCAAAATAAAGACACCTTTAGAAATGACAGAAATGTCTGGGGTAGTATATAAAATAAATTGCCTTGATTGTGAATTATCATATATTGGTCAAACTTCTAGAAGTATTTTAGGAAGAATAACATCCCATAAAAGTGATATAAGATGTAATAAGAAATCTTGTGCCTTGGCTGAACATGCCATCAATAAAAAACATAGTATAGATTTTGATAATACTATTGCTCTTTATTCTAAGAAAAATTATTTTAAACGTGGTTTCTTAGAAATGATAAATATTAAAAAACATAATAATACTATGAATAAACGTTCAGATATTAATGGACTTAGTTCTATTTATTCTTATATATTAAATCTCTATAATAATAAATTTAATAATTTTTCTCAAAATATTTCTCAAAATTGAAATATATGTGTGAATATAATATGTACCTAGCTCTATATGTAGGTATAGGCTAATTATATTCTCATATCATTTAGTTATATTTGTCAATTTTTTTTTCTGTTTTAGTATATTATAATAGATGGGTATATATGCGTATACAGATTATACTGAAGAAGGATAAAAGTTTATAACAACAAATATTAATAGTTTCGAGATCTCTAGATCAACTGATTGGTGAGAGAAATTTAGTTGATTCAAAAAGATTTTCATTTCATGTTTAACCTATAGTGAGATATAATACGATGATTTTTTCCTTCCTTGTGTTTCGCCATTTGCTTTTTTGATAACACTATTTAAAATGTATTAAATAACATGGAAAATGTTTAAAATATTCTTACATGTTGATTTGTGAGAGAAATCAGCTTATCATTATTATTAGCTTCATTGAATGAATGGATGCTTTTCAGGATATTTTATATTGTGTATTTATCGTATTGTGAGAGAATACGATAAAGATGATATATGTTAATATTTCTCTATTAGATATATCTTATTTTAATAAATTTCTCAGGTTAATTTGTGAGAGAGATTGACTTGTTTTTTTTTTGTTTTTTTTTATGTAATTGACGCTTTCCATTATTTCATTTTAAAGTTATGTATGTCGTATTGTGAGAGAATATGATTATATATAATTAACAAATAATCTGAATGCCTAACAAAATACTAAATAATATTATTTATATATTAAACTTGAATTTATACTGCAATACCTACGAATTCAGATAGTCTAGTCTGTGTACGGGTATATATTTATTTATATTATGTGTTTCTAAGTCTGTTATGAATATATTTTTTTTATATATAATTGAATAATAACTTTTTCTTTTTACTAAACTTATATCTGCCTCAATATTTTTAAGTTTAATGTGTGACTTGTTAAAAAAGAGCTACAAACACAAAGATAACTCCTATTTGGATTTTTTCTAAGAAAACTTGAATCTAGACACTTTCAACTCTAGATATGCTGTTACCATGACATTTATAAATAACTAATGACATTTCTGATTGCTGACTATGAAATCTTTCCTGTTTGTGGTTAATTTTATATAAATTCACGAATGTAAGTACTTTAATTAATAATCTATTATGTAGTTAAAAAAAATTTGTAACGATTTTTAGTTTGCCCCGACGAAGAGAATAAACATTCTCGAAAGCTTGGCATAATCCAAAGAATTTTATTTATTAAATGACTGCATCCCCAACAAAAATCTATTTTATCAAATAAGAAACCAGTCAAGAATTCAGAATCAAATATATATATATATATATATATATATATATATATATATATATATACTGTTCCCAAAATTAAGATGGAACACATTTTAACCAACTACATTTTATTTATTTTAAAGCCGATTTCTATAAAATTTGGACACAGTACGAATTCGTCAATTCTTGGCATACCAAATAACAATAAAATAACACAAACGAAACTAAAAAATATTACTTTTTTCCATTATTGTTAGAAGGCTGCATAACGCAATGTCAACTGCAGGACGTCATAATGTAACTATTATTTTATTCAAGTTAGCCATTAAATACCCAGTCATGTCTTTGAAAGGTATGTCAAATTCATAAATGTCAATGTCAAATGCAGATAAGATTTTGATATAAGCTTTTCATGAAAAAGATTATGGTGCAAGAAAAATAGCTAAAATGTACCGAATCGTAATTGGCGTATTAGTAAATTGGGCTACTTTTTGAAGCATTTAAACCTAACGAACGGTTCTTTGGCGAGCCTGTACGAGGAAGAAAAAGAACAGGCAGGAGTCAACTCAATATCGAACAAGTACGACAAATCTTTCAAAACGCCGAGCCTGGAACTGTATTAAGTTCAATAAAAAATAATAACATAACAGGGATAAAACGTGTTTCGGTGAGAAATATTATAAGAAAAAACCTTTACTTACGTCTCTTCAAAAAGATTTATTGACAAAAACTTAGACCTAATGTCAAAAATAAAAGGTCATATTCACAATGAATTTTAGTAAAATAAGCTAATTTTTATTAATAAACTAACTGAACCGACAGACGTTGTCCTGTCTTAACAAAAGCAAAAACAATAACTTGGTTTTCTAAATTTTCACCCATGACAACAAGCAACTTCATCAATTGTTGCCGTCTTGCGTGTTGTCCTGCAGGCGTCTTATCGGCTTTGCTGACAATTTTGTGGTAGGTAATCAGATGGCATGCGGTTTAATGCAGTCTTGAATAATACAACCAATTCATTGTCTGATTGAAAAAAATTTGAAGTTGCTCCACACTTGGTCTGTTCACCGATTTATTGTGTGCATAACGCTGATCGACTTGTTTTGCTGAATCGCCCATGAAATAAATTTACAAAATTTTACCACTATGTGACTTTCAAGACCGGCTGCTTTTGGTTATTCACCTAGCTACAAACCTACTCTACGCTACTTTAATTGATATATGATTTCAATTGAAAATTACCAACGTATTCAGGCACGTGGTGGTAAAAGTTTATTGTTTTACAATATAGTTACCTTGAAAGTTAGCATAAAATTGTCTTGAATGACTTTTGTTGCGGCAAATGAGTTAAAAATTAATAGAATCTATTCTATTTCCGTAAACCAATGAATGCAGAGGCTCTGGTAGCAGTACCAATGGCGTCAATTTGACTTTACCGCTCCCGCAACGCAATCCAGGGGCTTCATTCTTTCAATATTAGGTGTGATTGATTTTAACCTACCAAGATGAATAAACACTTATCAAAAACTCACTGTATAATAAATTGAAATGAAACTATTATTTATCAACCGATCCATCTATGTTAAATGATATTTGCAGCGCGCGTTCTGTCAATTGCTGGCAGATATTTCAAACAACTGACAGTTTTCAAACAACTATATGTGCTGTATGTAATATTAATATTGTCTTTAAGTTTTCATAAATTTTCATAAATTTTCTTAAATTTTGTAATTTTCCGCTCACCTTTCTTAATTTTTTCGTTCGTAAGAACGTTCTCCTCATAATAATAAACACAACAAAAAAAGAATTAGTGAAATCGGTTCTGCTGTTCTAGAGATTTGCGCTTAGCAACACATTCAGCGATTCATTTTATATTATAGATAATCTTTACTGTAAATAGTAGATGATTAAGAATGTATTAGTTTTTATTTTATATTTAAAAACATGACATTGACAAGGTATTCAAAGGCTAAATTGAATAAAGTAATACTGACATGATGATGCCCTGCAGCTGACATTGCGTTATGCAGCCTTCTAACAAAAATGGAAAAAAAATAATATTTTTACTTTCGTTTGTGTTGTTTTGTTCTTATTAGGTGTGCCGAAGTTTAATGGTCGGATTGAGCTCAAAACATGTGTACTAATCACAGCCGCTTATTATTGCAACGACAAAAATAGCACTGCTATGTAAACTCCTAGATCCGGCCCTTTAATGTCATCCTTGTGCACAATAACAGCTGCCGTTCAAGAATTTACAAATTCGTACTTCGTCCAAATTTTATTGAAATCGGCTTGGTTAAAATGTCTTCCAACTTGATTTTATATATATATATATATATAAATATATATATATATATATATATATATATATATATATATATATATATATATATATATATATATATATATATAAATAAAAAGATGTTCTTGGGGATGCAGTCATATATTCAATAAAATTCTTTGACTGAAGCCGAGCTTTCGAGATTGTTTATTCTCTTCTTCAGGGCAAAAATCGTGAATTTAGAATAAATTAACCAAAAACAGGAAAGATTTCATATCCATCAATTACAAATGTCATTATTTATGATAAATAATGACATTTGTAATTGATGGATATGTAGTTAAATTCGTGTTTGCTTGTTTTTTTATGTTTATTAAGAGCTGTTGCAGAATTTTTTGTATATTTGTGTCCGTTTATTCTACCTTCGAGGTGTACCTTCTCCATTACACGAGATTTGGTATACTACATGTGTTTTTTTGTTGGTTGGATTATCAGTTTTTAATTTGGAGAAAGTCATTTTGTTTAGGGTTCTATATCCTTTGTGTCCAATCTGAATATTGTATGGCCGCGTAATATTTGAGAGTTTTTCCGATAGTCCTTTAATGTATGGTAGTCCTATATGAAGAGATTCCGGAAGATTTGTGATTGATTTTTTTGGTGTATTATAAAACTTATGAATCCTGCTTTTAAAAATTTTAATTATTATGGCTGAGGGATAGTTATTATTAGTTAATGTTTTCTTTGCTTTTTCAATAGCTAAATGACGGAATTCTGGGTCGGATAGTGCAATCGCACGGTCTGCAAGGCCGATGATAACAGATTTTTTTGGGATAACGGATGGTGAGATTTATAATTAAGATATCTACCAGACCACGTTTCTTTTGTATACCAATTTGTTCTTAGAGTTTCATTTATTCTATGTATCGTCATGTCAAGGAAATTGATTTTATTATTATTTTCTAATTCAATTGTGAACTTTAGCTTAGGATGAGTTGGACATTTCTTGGACATAGTTTGATTTTTACTTTGGAATTAATAATATGCAGTCATCGACATATCTGCGATAAAGGAGCAATCTGAAATTTAATTTGGGTATTATGCTAGATTCAAGTTCTTCGACGACAAGTTGTGCAACAACACTAGAAATTGCAGCTCCCATCGCGCAGCCTTCGATTTGTTTATAGAATTTATCTTTGTATTGAAAATATGTGGAAGTGAGAGTATATTCAATTGATTTTTGTAATTCATTAAGTGGTAGTGTGGTATAGTTTTTTATTTTTTCCCAATTTTTTGTGATTATGTCTTGTGCTAGTTTTAATGGGATATTGGTATATAATGATACGACGTCTAGTGATATAAGTATGTGGTTTGTTGGTATTTTTATATTTTTTATTTGTGATTTGAAATGAAACGAGTCTTTGATGTAATATTTGTTCTTGCCAGTGATATTGCTTAGGATTCTTGTTAAGAATTTGGATAGTTGTTCGAAAGGTGATTGGACGCAGGATACAATAGGCCTAAGTGGTATATTCTCTTTATGTAGTTTTGGCAACCCGTAAATTTTGGGAGGTAATGCATTATTTAATTTTAATGTGGAAGCAGTCTTTTCAGAAATGTATTTGTTTTTTCCCAAATTTTTATTAAATTGTTGTTTTTTGTTTGAAAAATATTGGTAGGCTTGTTTTTCATTTCTTTATATGTGTTGGTATCTTGTAGAAGCTCTTGCATTTTTTCACCGTATTGGCTCTTATACATGACGACAGTTTTGTTTGTTTTGTCAGGTCTTAGGATGATTATATTTTCATTATTTTTAATAAATTCTCTGGTTTTTTTCAATTTCTGTTTCAAGGTTTTTTGCTCGATATTTGGTTGATCATTTTTAGTTTTGAAATTTGTTAGAGTGTTGCATAAATTTGATCTGAGTTCAATTATTTCTAGTTCATGTAAGTGTCTTGTATTGGTTTCTATAGTTGCAAGTATATCATGAATAGGAATTTAGTTTTTTTCTGTCTCTAAAGCAAAGTTGGGACCAAGTGCGAGTATTTCTTGGACAAATTCTGGAATAACTATGTTTGTTTTATTTTCTAGCCAGTCAGAGTTATATGTTAGTTTTCCTTGGTTGTTTTGATTTAAAAGTAAATTGAATTTTCTAGTTTTTCACTTTAATTTTATTAAAGAGTCTTTCATTCTTTTGTGTTTTATGTTTTAGATGAATTAATAAGTTTCAAAAACTAAAGTTTCATTTCCAATACCATTCATTAAAAGATTTGTAGATGATTTAATCTTAGCTCTACCCACTAATAGAGTTGATGAAACATTGAATATTTTTAATGCCTATAACGAGCATCTTCACTTTACAGTTGAGAAAGAAAATGAACAATGTATTCCTTTCTTAGATATGATAGTATGTAGAGATAACACAGGTTTATTAAGAACAAAATGGTATAGGAAACCTATATGTAGTAATAGATACATAAACTTCCATTCATATCACCCACAGAAAATAAAAATTAACTTGATTATGGCATTAAAAAACAGAGTGATCAAACTTTCGCATCCTATATATAGAAATAAAAGTTTATCTAAATTGAAAAAAATATTAATTGAGAATTCTTTTCCTATGAAATTGATTAATAAATGTTTAATGCAACCTCAAGTCAATATAGAAAACCCAGAAATGAATCATGAGAACTCTTTAAATGATAATAACAATAATGCCTCTACTACAAATATCCTTCCTATTTATAGATCTTTACCTTATATAGATGAGCTTACTAATAAGTTAGTAAATGTTTTTAGAGGGTATAATGTTATTATTGCAAAAAAAGTCAATCTCTCTCACAAATTAACCTGAGAAATTTACTAAATAGCAGATATATCTAATAGAGAAATATTAACATATATCATCTTCATCGTATTCTCTCACAATACGATAGATTGATACACAATATGAAAGATCCTGAAAAGCGTCCATTCATTCAATGAAGCTAATAATAATAATAACATATGATAAGCTGATTTCTCTAACAAATCAACATGTAAGAATATTTTAAACATTGTCCATGTTATTTAATATATTTTAAATAGTGATATCAAAAAAGCAAATGGCGAAACACAAGGAAGGAAAAAAAATCATCGTATTATATCTCACTATATGTTAAACATGAAATGAAAATCCTTTTGAATCAACTAAATTTCTCTCACCATTCAGTCGATCTAGAGATCTCAAAACTCTTAATATTAGTGATTATATAATTTTTTATTTTTTTTTGAATTATCCTTCTTCAGTATAATCTGTATACGCATATATACCCATCTATTATAATATACTAAAACAGAAAAAAAAAATGGACAAATATAACTAAATGATATGAGAATACAATTAGCCTATACCTACATGTAGAGCTAGGTACATATTATATTCACACATATATTTCAATTTTGAGAAATATTTTGAGAAAAATTATTAAATTTATTATTATAGAGATTAAATATATAAGAATAAATAGAACTAAGTCCATTAATATCTGAACGTTTATTCATAGTATTATTATGTTTTTTAATATTTATCATTTCTATGAAACCACGTTTAAAATATTTTTTCTCAGAACAAAGAGCAATAGTATTATCAAAATCAATACTATGTTTTTTATTGATGGCATGTTCAGCCAAGGCACAAGATTTCTTATTACATCTTATATCACTTTTATGGGATGTTATTCTTTCTAAAATACTTCTAGAAGTTTGACCAATATATGATAATTCACAATCAAGGCAATTTATTTTATATAATACCCCAGACATTTCTGTCATTTCTAAAGGTGTCTTTATTTTGGAAAATAAATTAGATACGGTTTTAATATTTTTTCTTGCAATAATAATAACATTATACCCTCTAAACACATTAACTAACTATTAGTAAGCTCATCTATATAAGGTAAAGATCTATAAATAAGGAGGATATTTGTTGTAGAGGCATTATTGTTATTATCATTTAAAGAGTTCTCATGATTTATTTCAGGGTTTTCTATATTGACTTGAGGTTGCATTAAACATTTATTAATCAATTTCATAGGAAAAGAATTCTCAATTAATATTTTTCTCAATTTTGATAAACTTTCATTTCTTTATATAGGATGCGAAAGTTTGATCACTCTGTTGTTTAATGCCATAATGAAGTTAATTTTTATTTTCTGTGGATGATATGAATGGAAGTTTATGTATCTATTACTACATATAGGTTTTCTATACCATTTTGTTCTTAATAAACCTGTGTTATCTCTACATACCATCATATCTAAGAAAGGAAGATATTGTTCATTTTCTTTCTCAACTGTAAACTGAAGATGCTCGTTATAGGCATTAAAAATATTCAATGTTTCATCAACTCTATTAGTGGGTGGAGCTAAGATTAAATCATCTACATATCTTTTAATAAATGGTATTGGAAATGAAACTTTAGTTTTTGAAACTTTTATTAATTCATCTAAAACATAATATACAAGAATAGGTGATATTGTTGAACCCATGGGAGTGCCAAATATTTGTTTATAATAATGGTCACTAAAAATCAAAAAATTAGAATCGAAAATAATTTGAAGAGTTGATTCAAAAGTTTCGAGATTTAATGAACAAAACTGTTTAATATGATTCCATTTACGGGTTAGACAATCTAAAATAACTGGGAAAGGTAAATTTGTAAAAAGGGAAACTACGTCAAAACTGACAATTACATAGTCATTTGGAATCTGGTATTCATTTATAAAATTACTAAATTGAAAAGAATCCTTTATATAGAAATCATCATTGGTATCATAAGCTTTCGTTAGAATATCTGTGAAATAAGATGCCAAATTATTATTAGGTGAATCAATTGAAGATACTATAGGTCTCATTGATAGTGTTGGCTTATGTATTTTTGGTAAGGTATAAAATCTCGGTGCTTTTGCGTGATAGCACTTCAATTTTTTACTTGTGACTTGATCAATAATACCATCATCTTTAAGTTTAGAATTAATTTGATTGGCTTTAAGTTGTATTGTGTAAGTTGGATTATTTCTTAATTTCTTATAATTTTTATTATCATTCAATAATTCCTGACTTTTATTAATATAATCCTCTTTAAACATTACAACTGTAACATTAGATCTTCCATTAGAAGTGAAACAAATCCTCGCATTAGGTCCGAAATTTTCTTTACCACCAAGTCTTAAAGATATTAATATTCCTTATATTTTGTCTGATCTTGAATTTATTTTGAAAAGTATTCATATAGAAGATAAAGATTGCGTGAGAGATAGATACACTAATATATTGACAAATTTTACTTACAAGAATTATCAAAGCTCTCACATATTGTCAAAAAAATTCAATAAATGTCGTTCTTTTCTAAAAGAACATCCGGAACTTACCGTTACCGAAGTGATAAAGGCAATGTTACTGTTGTAATGTTTAAAGAGGATTATATTAATAAAAGTCAGGAATTATTGAATGATAATAAAAATTATAAGAAATTAAGAAATAATCCAACTTACACAATACAACTTAAAGCCAATTAAATTATTTCTAAACTTAAAGATGATGGTATTATTGATCAAGTCACAAGTAAAAAATTGAAGTGCTATCACGCAAAAGCACCGTGATTTTATACCTTACCAAAAATACATAAGCCAACACTATCAATGAGACCTATAGTATCTTCAATTGATTCACCTAATAATAATTTGGCATCTTATATCACAGATATTCTAACGAAAGCTTATGATACCAATAATGATTTCTATATAAAGGATTCTTTTCAATTTAGTAATTTTATAAATGAATACCAGATTCCAAATGACTATGTAATTGTCAGTTTTGACATAGTTTCCCTTTTTACAAATTTACCTTTCCCAGTTGTTTTAGATTGTCTAACCCGTAAATGGAATCATATTAAACAGTTTTATTCATTAAATCTCGAAACTTTTGAATCAATTCTTCAATTTATTTTCGATTTAGATTTTTAATTACCAATATTATAAACAAATATTTGGCACTCCCATGGGTTCAACAATATCACCTATTCTTGTAAATTATGTTTTAGATGAATTAATACAAGTTTCAAAAACTAAAGTTTCATTTCCAATACCATTTATTAAAAGATATGTAGATGATTTAATCTTAGCTCTACCCACTAATAGAGTTGATGAAACATTGAATATTTTAATGCTTATAACGAGCATCTTCAGTTTACAGTTGAGAAAGAAAATGAACAATGTCTTCCTTTCTTAGATATGATGGTATGTAGAGATAACACAGGTTTATTAAGAACAAAATGGTATAGAAAACCTATATGTAGTAATAGATACATAAACTTCCATTCATATCATCCACAGAAAATAAAAATTAACTTGATTATGGCATTAAAAAACAGAGTGATCAAACTTTCGCATCCTATATATAGAAATGCAAGTTTATCAAAATTGAAAAAAATATTAATTGAGAATTCTTTTCCTATAAAATTGATTAATAAATGTTTAATGCAACCTCAAGTCAATATAAAAAACCCTGAAATAAATCATGAGAACTCTTTAAATGATAATAACAATAATGCATCTACTACAAATATCCTTCCTATTTATAGATCTTTACATTATATAGATGAGCTTACTAATAAGTTAGTTAATGTTTTTTGAGGGTATAATGTTATTATTGCAAGAAAAAATATTAAAACCGTATCTAATTTATTTTCCAAAATAAATACACCTTTAGAAATGACAGAAATGTCTGGGGTAGTATATAAAATAAATTGCCTTGATTGTGAATTATAATATATTGGTCAAACTTCTAGAAGTATTTTAGGAAGAATAACATCTCATAAAAGTGATATAAGATGTAATAAGAAATCTTGTGCCTTGGCTGAACATGCCATCAATAAAAAACATAGTATTGATTTTGATAATACTATTGCTCTTTGTTCTGAGAAAAATTATTTTATACGTGGTTTCTTAGAAATGATAAATATTAAAAAACATAATAATACTATGAATAAACGTTCAGTTATTAATGGACTTAGTTCTATTTATTCTTATATATTAAATCTCTATAATAATAAATTTAATAATTTTTCTCAAAATATTTCTCAAAATTGAAATATATGTGTGAATATAATATGTACCTAGCTCTATATGTAGGTATAGGCTAATTATATTCTCATATCATTTAGTTATATTTGTCCATTTTCTTTTCTGTTTTAGTATATTATAATAGATGGGTATATATGCGTATACAGATTATACTGAAGAAGGATAATTCAAAAAAAAATAAAAAATTATATAACCACTAATATTAAGAGTTTTGAGATCTCTAGATCGACTGATTGGTGAGAGAAATTTAGTTGATTCAAAAGGATTTTCATTTCATGTTTAACATATAGTGAGATATAATACGATGATTTTTTTTCTTCCTTGTGTTTCGCCATTTGCTTTTTTGACATCACTATTTAAAATATATTAGATAACATGGACAATGTTTAAAATATTCTTACATGTTGATTTGTTAGAGAAATCAGCTTATCATATGTTATTATTATTATTAGCTTCATTGAATGAATGGATGCTTTTCAGGATCTTTCATATTGTGATTCTATCGTATTGTGAGAGAATACGATGAAGATGATATATGTTAATATTTCTCTATTAGATATATCTGCTATTTTAATAAATTTCTCAGGTTTTTTTTTATGTAATTGACGCTTTCCATTATTTCATTGTAAAATTATGTATGTCGTATTGTAAGAGAATATGATTATATATAATTAACAAATAATCTGAATGCCTAACAAAATAGTAAATAATATTATTGACATAATAAACTAGAATTTATACCGCAATACCTACTAATTTTAATAGTCTAGTCTGTGTACGAGTATAGTATATTTATATTATGTGTTTCTAAGTCTGTTATAAATATTTTTTTTTAATAATTGAATAATAACTTTTTATTTTTACTAGGCTTATATCTGCCTCAATATTTTCAAATTTAATGTGTGACTTGTTAAAAAAGAGCTACATACACAAAGATAACTCCTATATGATCTTTTCTAAGAAAACTTGAATCCAGACACTTTCAACTCTAGATATGCCGTTACCATGACATTTATAAATAACTAATGACATTTATGATTGATGACTATGAAATCTATCCTGTTTGTGGTTAATTTTATGTAAATTCACGAATGTAAGTACTTTAATAATCTATTATGTGGTTAAGAAAATTTGTAACGATTTTTAGTTTGCCCCGACGAAGAGAATAAACATTCTCGAAAGCTTGGCATAATCCAAAGAATTTTACTTATTAAATGACTGCATCCCCAACAAAAATCTATTTTATCATATATATATATATATATAAAATGAATTGTAAATTCTTGACTGTCCTATTAATGATGAATTTTTAATGATTGGGGTTGCAGTCAAAATGCCAATAAAATTAAAACTCTTTAGTCAATGTCGAGCTTTCGGTAACGCTTGTTACCTTCACCGGGACAAACTAAAATAACGAACAAATTAATTATAACAAACAATATTAATAATATGAACTACTTACAATCGTGAGATTAATGAAATTTACCAGCTACAAACATTTGTTATTATGCATTTAACTTTATGATTGAACTTTTATGTTTCATAATTACAAGTTACTATGGAATTACGCATACTAAGATCAATCTATGTATGTAGCTAATAAAAATGGAACACACTTCAGAAGTTAATCACAGGATATATCATTTAAAAAATGGATATAATATAGAAATATGGCATTATCTTGTATAATATGAAACAATATATTAATTTAGCGAAACATCAGATGGCACACTACGATAATTATCATTATATAATTTTAAAATATATGAGTAAATGGAACTAAGTCCATTTATATCCGAACGTTTATTCATAACGTTTCTTTCTTTTTGAATAAGAATCATTTCTAAGAAACTTCGTTTAAAAATGTTCTCTTCAGAACATAGAACAATTGAGTTTTCAAAATCTATAGTGTGCTTTTTGTTTATGGCATGTTCGGTCAAGGCACATGACGGCTTTTTACATCTTATATCACTTTTATGAGACGTAATTTTTCCTGATAAACTCCTAGAAGTTTGACCTATATATGATAAATCACAATCATTACATTTGATCTCATATACTATTCCAGATTTTTCTGTTGTTTTTAAAGGTGTTTTTACTTTTGAAAATAACTTAGAAACTACTTTTATATTCTTTTTTGCAAATAAATATTATATCCTTTAAAAACATTCATAAGTTTATAGGTTAATTCATCAATAAAATAGAGAGAACAGTATATAGGAAGAGTATTTGAGCGAGGTTGTGATTGATCAATATTATTTTCATTTAAAGACATTTCCAAAATTCTATCAACATTATTTAAATTAGGTTGGGTATGACTCAAGAGCTTATTTATCAATTTAATAGGATATGAATTTTCGATTAATATACTTTTTAATTTTGATAAACTTTCATTAACAAAAGTTTTGTGGGATAGTTTTATGGCTCTGTTTTTTAAAGCATTAATAAGGTTAATTTTCATTTTATTTGGATGATACGAGTGGTAGTTAATATACCTATTGCTACAGTATGGTTTTCTATACCACTTTGTTCGTAGTAAGCTTGTATTATCCCTACAAACTTTCATATCTAAGAAAGGAAGACTTTGCTCCTGTTCTACTTCAACAGTGAATTGAAGATGTTCATTATAATTGTTAAAGATACCTAAAGTTTCATCAATTTTATCTGATGGTAAGGCAAGTATTAAATCATCCACATATCTTTTGATAAATGGTATCGGAAAAGATATTTTATCTATTGAAGGCTGTATGAGTTCATCTAAAACATAATTAACAAGAATAGGTGATATTGTAGATCCCATTGGTGTACCAAATATTTGCTTATAATATGTTTCATTAAAAATAAGGACATTAGAATCAAAAATAAATTCAAAAACTATTGAATATTTCAAAGTTTAGTGAACAATAGTTTTTTATATCATGCCATTTTCTTCTAAGACAATCTAAAATTACTGGAAAAGGTAAATTTGTGAATAGGGATACCACATCAAAACTAACAAGGATGTAATTAAGTGGAATCTTATATCCATTTATGAATTCACTAAAATGAAAAGAATCTTTTATATAGAGATCATTATTAGTGTTATAGGCTCTTGTTAATATGTCTGTAATAAAAGAAGCTAGATTGTCGTTTGGAGCATCAATTGATGAAACGATAGGTCTCATTGCTAGATTTTGTTTATGAATTTTAGGTAAAGCATAAAATCTAGGTGTTTTTGAGTTGTAGCAATTTAGTTTTTTACTCATAACTTGATCGATCATGCCATCATTCTTTAATTTTGATACAATTTTATTTGCCTTAAGCTGCAATGTATACGTAGGATTATTATTTAGTTTTTTATAATATTTTGCATTATTTAATAATTCTTGACTTTTCCAGTAATTTTAGATTGTCTTAGAAGAAAATGGCATGATATAAAAAACTATGTGTTAGATGAACTCATACAGACTTCAATAGATAAAATATCTTTTCCGATACCATTTATCAAAAGATATGTGGATGATTTAATACTTGCCTTACCATCAGATAAAATTGATGAAACTTTAGGTATCTTTAACAATTATAATGAACATCTTCAATTCACTGTTGAAGTAGAACAGGAGCAAAGTCTTCCTTTCTTAGATTTGAAAGTTTGTAGGGATAATACAGGCTTACTACGAACAAAGTGGTATAGAAAACCATACTGTAGCAATAGGTATATTAACTACCACTCGTATCATCCAAATAAAATGAAAATTAACCTTATTAATGCTTTAAAAAACAGAGCCATAAAACTATCCCACAAAACTTTTGTTAATGAAAGTTTATCAAAATTAAAAAGTATATTAATCGAAAATTCATATCCTATTAAATTGATAAATAAGCTCTTGAGTCATACCCAACCTAATTTAAATAATGTTGATAGAATTTTGGAAATGTCTTTAAATGAAAATAATATTGATCAATCACAACCTCGCTCAAATACTCTTCCTATATACTGTTCTCTCTATTTTATTGATGAATTAACCTATAAACTTATGAATGTTTTTAAAGGATATAATATTTATTTGCAAAAAAGAATATAAAAGTAGTTTCTAAGTTATTTTCAAAAGTAAAAACACCTTTAAAAACAACAGAAAAATCTGGAATAGTATATGAGATCAAATGTAATGATTGTGATTTATCATATATAGGTCAAACTTCTAGGAGTTTATCAGGAAGAATTACGTCTCATAAAAGTGATATAAGATGTAAAAAGCCGTCATGTGCCTTGACCGAACATGCCATAAACAAACGCACACTATAGATTTTGAAAACTCAATTGTTCTATGTTCTGAAGAGAACATTTTTAAACGAAGTTTCTTAGAAATGATTCATATTCAAAAAGAAACAAACGTTATGAATAAACGTTCGGATATAAATGGACTTAGTTCCATTTACTCATATATTTTAAAATTATATAATGATAATTATCGTAGTGTGCCATCTGATGTTTCGCTAAATTAATATATTGTTTCATATTATACAAGATAATGCCATATTTCTATATTATATCCATTTTTTAAATGATATATCCTGTGATTAACTTCTGAAGTGTGTTCCATTTTTATTAGCTACATACATAGATTGATCTTATTATGCGTAATTCCATAGTAACTTGTAATTATGAAACATAAAAGTTCAATCATAAAGTTAAATGCATAATAACAAATGTTTGTAGCTGGTAAATTTCATTAATCTCACGATTGTAAGTAGTTCATATTATTAATATTTTTTGTTATAATTAATTTGTTCCTTATTTTAGTTTGTCCCGGTGAAGGTAACAAGCGTTACCGAAAGCTCGACATTGACTAAAGAGTTTTAATTTTATTGGCATTTTGACTGCAACCCCAATCATTAAAAATTCTATATATATATTGTAACGTTTAACCCAGTGCTAAACGTTGTGGGGTGAGTTCACTTGCGTGAGACTCAAAAGTTCGCAAATTGCTTCCAATAGTTTATTTTCAAACACTCTGTACACGACTTTCTTTTGTAGTACAATTGTCACCACTTGTCACCTTGATAATCTAAACTGTCACTGTCTTTACCGACTGAACTATTATTGACATCTGATTCCACAGACTGACTGTCATCAACTGACTGACTGACTGTGACCCGTGATCGACACGGCTTTATATATCTCATGACATTCATCGAGAGTGTTCTATGAATATCTAGATGCACATAATAATGTTCTAGAGCCTTGTCAAACTGACAATAGTATGACAAATTGTACCTCACATATAGTTTCTGGAAGGATCTAGAATAAATCTACTCTAATTTTAGAACTACATTATGGAATATACAAGCAACAACTATTGTAAACAAGATAGTAGAATAAATAGCTAATAGAATAATTATAAATAATCAATCAATCAATATACAAAATTTTGGATGCTTACCGCTGAGACCAAAAAAAATGAAAAGTTGCAATTAGCCAGTTCTTTGCCAACAATAAATTTAAAATTAAATTAGAAACGAAAGGCAATTCAAAGTTCATAAGGATATAATGATACGAAATTTTAAGCTAAATTTTCCAACCAAAATGAGGCCAGAAGATCTGCGCGAGTAACGATATGGAGGCCAATACCCCCTCTTAGGGTGAAACTAAGATATGATATTTCAAACGTATTTGAGGTGGGCAGATGTTGTCGTTGAGTAAGCAACATTAGATGACTAATTTACAAGCGACAAAAGAAAATGGTTACACACTCCTCCCCAGCGGAAAAGTTCGTTCATTAAAACGAAATAGTTGAAGTTTAGAGGGATACCATAAGCTAATAAGGTTTCCATCCTGGTCCTTCAGCTTACAAGACCTGCCCGACGTCACAGAGATAACAGTATACGGACCTTCATATTTGGGGTTTAATTTAGCTGCTATCATATCCGCCTCCGAAGATAGCTGGAATCTTTTCTTGACTAGATCTCCAGGCTGAAAACAATTCTTCCGTCGTCTCAAATTATGACGACGGCTCTGCGCTATACTCACCTTTAGAGAGTTTTCTTCAGATACATGATGAATTTCCGGCAATTTTTTCATTTTACAAGCATATTCGTCTTCGTGGCTTGGGAGAATTCTCCCGTCACGGCTGCTAACTAAGGGTCTTAACTCTCTTCCGAAATTCAAGAAGGCAGGGCTGAACTTTTTCGAATCTTGAATGGAAGAATTAAAAGCAAACTGAATTTCTTCTAATTTCTCGTCCCAGCATTGGTGTTTCTTTCCTAATTACGCTACGATAAGTTGCTTTATATTTCTATTCGCCCATTCCGTCGGTTTGGCCTGCGAATGGTTAAGTGGATTAGTCTCTCTATTGATTCCGAATTCTTTAGCTATTTCCGATACAAGATTACTGGCAAAGTTTTTTGCATTGTCAGAGATTAATCTATGTGGCGCTTCGTACCTATATATTATACGCGAGTTAAATTCGAGAGACTGGAAAATATATTTATAAAAAGTATTTAATGAACAACAGAAACGTACAATAAGATGACAAGAATATATCTAATCTTACATGATGTTGAACAAGCTTTTTATAGTATGAAAATTATGATTAGGGCCATGGTAATACCAAAATTTCCCTTGTGAAATTCAGCATGTATCATTGTTGGCTGTTGGAGTATCATCTTTGTTGGATCGTCAAGGTGTAGTGGTTTGATGTTTATCTTATATCCAGCTTTTATTGGTTCTTGAATGTTGGCCATTTTTGGGAAAATGTTTTGTTGGAACCAATCCAAGTATATTTTTGGAATGAATTATATTTGGTGATTTTTGAGGATTTGAAAGAGTTGGAGCAATCCTCGTTGACATCTTCTGGATTCTTGGTACAGATGATGGTCTGTCCGTTTGTGAGTTGGGTGAAGAGAGAGAAATTATTATGAACTGTGGCGAAGTTGCATCTTGACAAGTCATCAAGGTTGCACTGGTCTTCATGTGGTGAATTTTGGCAATACCAAAATGAGAAGGTATTCTTGCAGTCTTCGTTTGTCCATTTAGATGATCCTTTGGAATTCAGGGCAAAGTCGTGGGGTGGAATAAGGATATTATTATGACTACTAGGGATAGGGATAATTTTGGATAGATGATATAATTTATTGGCTAACAGTGGTATTTTTAATGTACAAAGCATGGTTTTTGTAGTGAATATAAGATAAACTTTTGTGATTTCGCGTAATGTAGGTATATCTGGAGCAATTTCATTATGAGAGTGAATAGAATGAAGGTAGTTGAATATCTCTTGTAATTCTTGTTGTTTTATCAATTCAACATTTAAAATTCCTTGTTTGCTAGATATAGTTCTTAAAAGGGTTTGAATGTAGCTCCACTCACTATTCAGTCTATCCTCTAAATCGGACAATTCTTTGTGCATATGATTGATTTTTTGTTAATCTCGTGTGTGTGTAATTTAGAAATTTCAGTCAATAATTTCTCTTCATTTAAATTGATTCTTTGGAAATTACTTTCTATTTCGATTAAGTCGGTCTGATCGAGATTTCCAGATATATATCTTACTACTGAGCCTAAGCCATCATTAGTCCTCTTTTGCTTACTTCTTCAGGGCGAGAGTAAATTCCAAGTTTATTTATATCTTCTGAAAGGAGATCAATATCTCTTTCGTAAATGCTTTCTAAGTTTAACTCGTTATGATTAGTTTTATTAAAGATAGGAAATTGATTTAATGATAATTTAGCATATGTAGTTTCTAAGTTCTCTATACTAATCGTAAAATATATTTTTTGGTAATTGACCTTATATTTAGCTAATCCTAATTTATCTAAAATATATCCAGGGGAGTCAATTGGTTTCAGTTGAAGTCCCTGGTTGAGGTCCGTCATTGTCAACCTGAAAAGAGTTAGTTCGTTTGATCATATGTTTACTAATTCTCTTTCCTTTTTGTGTCGTTAGTTTTGTATTGTTCGTGTCTTTAGAGCTTAGGATGGTTCTTTTGTACTTGGGCTTTATTTTATTTCTGGGTTCTAAGTTTACGTAAACGACGTCGGTTTTGAGGAGTTCGTCTGTACGTTTGGAATTTATTTTTTCTAGCTGGTCAGTTCGTTTCTTAAATTCTTTCTGGTAGAGTCCTTTATAAAATGGTATGATTTCCTTCTTTCTATGTTCATTGTTATCTTGGAAAATTTATTTTTCCAGATCAATTTCATGAAGGTTGAGTTTTTCGTAAGGGCCATAGAGGAGAGAAAATGGGGTGAAGTTTGACTGATTAAATTTTGACAGTGGTTGGACTAAAGTTGTTTCGTGATAGTTGATAGATAGCTGAGAAAATGGTAAATTTTGTTCTATGGGAATTTGGACATAACCATCGGAGGCTGTTGTTATGCACTCTGGGATAGATTTAAATTAATTTCTGGAAGAATTACAGGACCATTATCTACTGGGATTTTTAATACAGGTTTGAGTTGTTCTGTATAGAGTTTGAAGAAGCTAGGGTTCATCTCAAAATAGAAAGGTATTTTTATATTCATGATTTTCAGAGTATGTTTGTCATAGTCAAGTACTGCTTTTAGGATGTCAAAGTCTTGACTGCCAATGAGGGCGTCAAATCGGTCATGCCATGGGACTATAAACATGTCAAAATCATGTCTTATGCCAAATTCGTTTAGTATAGGGTAATGGCAACTTAATGAACCATTGTATGTTGTTTTAATTGATTTCACCGAAAAATTTGATTTGTAGATATAGTTGTAAAATAATCTAAAAGCTGGTTCTGTGTTGATGATTGAATTTGTCGCACCTGGGTCTATTAATATTTTCAAATCTAATGATGGTATAAATATAAATGGTAGTTTCGTCGATGAATTTATGTTATTGATATCTACACCGAGGCTTGTAATCAAAAATTTTGAGTTTCCTCATGATCTTCGATTTGCAAATTCTGAAATTGATCTTCGGTATATTGATAGTCCTTATAGTCTGTATATGTTTTATCATAATCTGGATTTTCTTCTTGATATTCGTTGAATTATTCATCGTAATTGTCATTTTCAACATTAAATAATTCTTCGACATGAACTCTTGGAGGACCAGTCTGTTTGAAATGGTTTGGAGCTTTATTTTGTGGTCTGAAAGTGTGTGCAGTCGTTATACTCATTGGGGTAGGTTTGTAATGGTCTTGCGGTATTTGTTGTTCACCAAAAACTTGTGAATTTGTCGGAAACTGTCTCGGTGGAACCGGTTTAATTCCGTTCGGGAAATTTGGGGGAAATCGTGGATTATTGAATTGCTGGTGTGGCAATTGGTGTGGGAATGGTTGGCTTGGAGTTTGGTATCTAAATTGTGAGTTTGGCAACTGGAAAGATTTTTGAAATTTGGGCTGACTGTCCAATGGTGGCTGTGGTTTTGGTAGAGGGCGAGTTTTTGATGATTTTTGTGATCTAAGGAAATTGGCGAAATCGATTTGTGATTTTTCGTTATCAAGTCGCTTGCATTCATATAGGGCATGTTCGATGGTTGGAACTGATATGTGAAGGAGGTGATCACGATAGGGATTCAAAAGGCCTGCTTTATACACGGCGAGAGCTTGTTCTGTGTACATGGCTTCTTTTGAACGTTGTACGAACGTTTATATCTTCGCTATTTATTACAAGATGTTCTTTGAGAATTTTTAGTTTTGATGTTATCTCTTCATAAAATTCGGAAAATGATTGAGGATAAATTTGGATGGAAGTATTCAGATCATGAGCAAGCAGTTCTTCGGATCGGGGATCGCCAAAGCGTTCTGTAAGGGCTTTCTTTAGGCTGAGCCAATCGTCGAATGATCTATTTATGATAACATCTGTAGCAGGGCCAGAGAGTTTAGATTCAATTTGCTCTAGCATGAGAGAATTGAATAGAGAGTTGGCATCAGTCCTAAGTAACTGTATGTATTTCTCAGATTGTCTTATAAATTAAGCAAGATCTTTAGAGCCACCTGTATATTTTGGCAGAATGTTGTTTACCACGGACATTTTAATTTGGGTAATGGAAACTGGAACCTTAGTTGGACTCGTCATTTTTTTCGTTAGAGTGTCTTGTACTACATCAAAACTAGAAGAATGTTCGTGGGTTCGTAGTATCGGAGATCTAGATCGACTACGGTTGTTACCAGATTGTGTACTCATAAATAATAATGGAATTTAATGAGAAGTCAATCGTTTCAATAAAAGCAGATAATGTTTCGTCGGTAATTGAATGTTAAATTGAATATTAAAAATGAAAAAAAAAAATGTAATCGAAATCTAAATCAACCTTATATAAAATATCCGTTCTCTGAAGGAACGCCTATTTGTCTAAGTTCTACAAGTGAGAATTAGCCAATAAATTAAGATTAAGAATTAAGGAAAGAATAACTTACAGGAAGATGATACACTGAAGGAACATCTGCAAGCTTCTTCTCTGTCTCTGTGTTCACTGAATGAAACGGAGCCTTATGACGACCATTCTTCTTTGAGGGACGAACTGCTAGGCTAGGCTATCTTCTTTTGCACCTTTCACTCACAGTCTCGAAAAAAGTTTTTTGTTTATATAAGTTCAGATTGAACGGCTTAATTTCTCAAGAGAAAAAGGTAAACCGTTTATCACACTGAAGGGAACGACACGACTTTACCGACGGTATCCTGTTCGCAGCGTCAATTAAATTCGAAAGACTGGAAAATATCTTTTTAAAAAGTATTTAATGAACAATAGAAACGTACAATAACATGACAAGAATATATCTAATCTTACATGATGTTGAACAAGCTTTTTATAGTATAGAATAGATGTAAGTGTAATATGATATAGTATGTAGCTGTTGTGGAGTCGTATGGCTACATAACTCACGACTTCATTTATTTATTTATTTAGCGTATGGCATAAGACACAATAAAAAGTAATAAAAAGGTACTCATAATAAAAAAATATGTACACATTAGAAGGAAATTATACATATTTTTCATAAGCAGACTTTTAATGAATTTATGTAGGCTATTGATTCCGTGGTCGCCATCTGGAAGTCTTCAGATGTCTCCTCGTAGGCTGTTCTATTACATTCCTCTGTAATGTGCTTCACTGTTTGGTTTTCGCCAAATTCGCAGAGAGGGGATTGTATCTTGCCACATCTATGTAAGAAGTAGGCGCATCTACTACATGGTATTCGGTTGTTCTGATGATTGGTGGTCCATTCTTGGTGCCAAGCGATGGTTAGATCAAAACCCTCCTCTATGGCAGATACTGCTGTTTTGGTGGGTGGTTTTCTGGAACGGAGGCAGTTGTGTTTGGCGTGTTCAATATCTTCGTGGATTGGGAGATTTGGGTTAGCCAAAATCTTTTTGTACTCTCTTGTTGGAGGATGGATGTGGCTCAAGACTGGCAGCCATTTTGTGGGAGTGGATTTGATAACCCCAGTGATCAGTCTCATTGCGTGGTTAAGCTGAGTATCAATTTCCAAACGATAAGCGAAAAAGTGGCTTTCCTAATAGGAAAAAATTCTACCATCTCCTAAATAAATCCATAAATACAAGCAGGTATACATTGCCTGTGGAGCTTCGAGGGTATGGACCCATAATATCCACCGATAAAATCTCTCATGGTTGCTTGTTATAACGAGGATACATTAGTCCGCAAGGTGGTGTGTTATTGGGTTTGACTTTCCGACTAACCTCGCACTTCCTAACATTTAGTTTTCCGTTTGAGCAAGCATGTCAGGAGAGAGACAACCGTAGAAAAATCTCTTATAAATCGCCGGTGCCATCCAGTCATTCCAAGGAATCTTGGTGTTTGTAAGCCTTCACTAACCACTCTATCGAGAACTATTCGTTATGAAAAATCAAGTGAATTCATCCCAATAATTTGGATCACATCCTGAGAAGGAAACCTCTTGACGAAACCAAAATTTATGTTCAGGGTCATCCTGAAACCACCAAACTGCTTCTCGCAGATTAGTACACATATTGGATGCGATTATGAAATTTAACCCTAAAAGGAACATAAACGAAAGTGATAGTAGAACATAAAGAAAAGAGTCAAATGACCTATTATCGACAATAATTGAAATTAGGAATCGTTTAGTCACGATACTTGTACTTCCATTAGCGACACAAATATTAAATTCTGGATTTTCTTCAATAGTATATCCTAATTCAACGAGGACTTTCATCCCTTCTGTTCCAACAAATGATGTGGTGGAACCTGTGTCAAAAAGAGCCAAGTAAGTAGGGCTTCCTATTGGGGAATGTTTTCCTATTTGGAAGACCAGGTAAAGCTGTTTGGGTAACGGAGCCATTTGTTCTAGCAAAGGTATTGAACATAGAGGTTCAGGATTTTCTGACGAAACCGAAACGGTAACGGGAGAAACGAGATCAGGTTCATCAGAACGGGAAAAATTACGACAAGAAACATCAAGCAATGATTACATACACAGTAGGTCGAACGAAACTTTGAGAATAGGAATGACCCCTATTTCCGATTCCTTTGTCCGTTTCCCGGAGAACATTTTGGACATGCATTAATGGAAACTTCAGGACTACCGCAACGGTAACAGAACAACAGATAGTACGCATCTAGAATATACGTGAGGTCCCCCACAATTCCAACAAGTTACTTTCTGTGTTGACTGACTTGGTTGGCCGGCTGATATTTTGTATGGTAGGACTGGAGATTGTGCTTGGCCCCATCAACGGTATTGTCAGCCTCTGCACTCAAGGGTACGACACCAAAGACACCCGAAGATATTGGTTCATTTCTAAAATTAGAATAGATATGTTGTTTCGAAGAGCTCTCAAAACGAGATTTCGCTTATCCAAATGACTTATCTGATTTAATTTCCTGAGTCATCATCTCGTAAACTCTGGCGCTCTTTTACAAAATCAATCAAATCGCTATACGATGGGAATATCCCTTGACTTTATGAGCTCCTCGAATGCTTTCCTAATACCTGGGTCTAAATTAGTGAGAGTTAGATGAAGTTTGATAAAGTCTCCCATATCTTCGATACCTAAAGCCGATAATGCCGAGAAGTTATTTACATGTTCAGATAAAAATCTTTGTAAATTACCAGCTGAAGAAGTATTTATGGAAGGAAAGTCCATCACTCTCTTAATATAAACTCTGGCGAGCCGCCTTTTATTTGATACCGAGAGACCAACTATCATATGCCAGTAAATAATTGGCTTCTACCAAAGCGAAGCCCGATATTAGGGATAGTGCTTCTTCGCGTCAGCTACTACGTAAGTACTAGCATCCATAAGAAATATAAAATAAACGACTAAATTATTCAAATTTACGACAAGCAGGTGTATTGCTGGAATATTTATCCTGTCTCTGGCGAAAAATAAATTCTAACATAAAATAAGAAATGAAATATAAATTACTTCCACTGTTTTGTTTGAACAAGAATATAAACTACATAAATAATCTATATAAATATTATAAGGAGTATTATTATTTTAATAATGTAATATCCCTAATAAAATAGAAATAAATTTATAACAAAAATAACAATTGAGATCCTTCAAAATTTTTGAAAGAAAGTTCAATTTAAATGTTTCCAGATATTATCCCTTTTCTAATTTTCAAATCTCGAATTTTCGGTTTTAGGAAATATTTACCCCTTTTACATAGCTGAAACACATATTTCAGACTGTAACGCGGAAAACTATGATTATTTAGAAAAATGTCCAATCTAAACATTTCCGGATATAGAATTTACATTAATTCTGCCTTCTCGGATTTTCAATTTTAGAGAAAAATTGCCCCCGGCGGTTTTTGAGGGGAAGGAGAATTTGTATTTGATTTTTCTAAATATGGAACCATTTCTCAACTCTCCTCGTTTGGAATGAAATAAAAATCGTCTAAACCGGAGTACGTTTACTATGTAAAACGCACGAACAGCCATAAAAAAAATAATAATAAAAAAGCAAACATACTACCGAATTGTATACCTTCTCCTTTTTTTAAGTCGATCAAAAATAACCAAAACGGGTACGAACATTTAGGCGCGACGAGTTAAAAGCGACAGTTTGGGGACAGACACTACGACGCGAGTACCTTATATTAACCTTTCATTAGATTAGAATTAACAAAGCCCCAGCACCCTGGTTATCAGACAATACTAAATATTTAATAAAATATAAGAACTCAGCAAAAAGCAAATACAAAAGAACAGGTCTGGCGATTGACTGCGAACAGTTTAAAAAGCTAAGGAACTTTGAGAATACCGTAGTACGCACTGAAAAAAGAGCCTATTATAAACAACATTTTAATGAAAAGGACTCCAAATTATTATGGCGCAGCTTATAAATTAATATATGATCTAAGATAGCACGAACTTGCCCGATAATCTGAGTAATGTAGATATTCTGAATTCATATTTTGTCAATTCTGCTTCTCCACCTGTCTCAGATCCTCAAGATACAATTAATTATTACAACAACAATACAAAATTTGATTTTTTAGAATTATTTGATTTCAGATTAATCGATCATAATGATGTTATACGACATATAAATAAGATCAAATCAAATTCTGCGGGTTGGGATGGTTTAACAATCGATTTTATTCGCAAGTGCTGTCCATTTATAATCCAATACCTTGTTCATATTTACAATTCCTGTCTTATAAGTAGCTACTTTCCCACCTCATGGAAACATTCTATTGTACAGCCTCTACCAAAAAATAAATCACCAACAGAATTGAAACATGTGCGACCAATCAGTCTCCTTCCAGTTCTTTCCAAGATCTTTGAAAAAAACTTATTTGAACAAATTCTTGCACATTTGGAAAGACATAACTTGCTCCCAAATAATCAGTCAGGATTTAGATCTGGTCACAGCTGCACAACTGCACTTCTTAAAGTAACGGATGACATTCTTACTGCTTCTGATAGGGGTATGTTAACTATCCTAATATTGTTGGACTATACCAAAGCTTTTGATACCTTGAATCATATCTTGTATTCTGTTTTGCACTATATAGGTTTCAGCAATACTGCAGTAGAAATTATTACCAGCTACCTGAATGACCGAACACAGACAGTTATATTTCTTGATAGACTATCATAACCAATGAACGTCGATGTTGGTGTTTCACAGGGACCTATTTTGGGACCTTTACTTTTTTTAATCTACACTTGATCTAGTATTTGCTTCCAGGTTAAACTATTGTAATTCACATTTTTATGCGGATGACACGCAGATTTATCTAAGTTTCCATCCCGGTAAAATTAATGAGGCAATTAAGTTAATTAACGATGACCTAAGTGTTGTCCATAATATTTCTAATAGCCATGCACTGTGTATTAACCCCTCAAAATCTAAAGCAATATTATTTGGCAATAAACAGTTATGTGAGTCTCTTACTAGCATCGTTGAATTAAAAATTGACAATAATATCATACCTGTTGTAAGAGAGGTACGCAATTTGGGATTGGTCATGGACAACACTTTTAGATATCGCAGTCACGTGTCTAAATGTATTCAATCTGCTTATTACTCCTTACAAATTCTTTATCCATTTAGAAGATATCTCTCTATTCCAGTAAAGAAAATGTTGTGCGACTCATTAGTATTGTCTAAATTTAGCTCCTGTATTCTTTGCGTCCAAAATGGCAAAATAATTGAAAAAAATAAAAAAACAGGAATAGCACCTACACGCGGGGAAAAGAGACTACCAGAAGAAGACATTGCCCGTCAATCTAAGATAGCAACGACGTCCCCCAACACAGCTGCCTCTCGAAGCAACCAAACAACATACCTCGACCAAATAAAGGCCAATCTGAGACCAAGAAACACTGCCAAATCTGTGTCGAAATAAACAAGATTCCTTTCTCATTTCTGTCGGATACATGGATAATTTAAATATTTTTATATTTTCTCTGTATATTTTTCATTTCAACTTGATATCAAAATCTTGAATATATAATTTTCTGTTTACCTACTTAATATATTGATAACTTTTATTTTGAAAAATGGATGATTACATCAAACAATTCCAAATAGATACTGTCAATACTAAAATAGTGGAGTGTACAAAAGCATCTAAGACTATCCTTGAAATAAACAACAATGAAGACTTTAGAGTTATACACATGAATATTAGAAGTATAAATAAAAATATCGCAGAATTCGAGATTCTATTGCATGAACTGGGGGAGTTTGATTGCATAATAGTCACCGAATGTTGGAGACTGAATGATCCCCTTCTGTATAATTTAAAAAAATATGAGTTGATATATAACGAGGGAAATATCAACCAAAATGATGGAGTGATTGTATTTACTAATGAGAAACTATCATATACCCATGAGTTAAATAGCCTAGGTAATATCAAAGTGGTAACAAGTAATATAAAAAAAATAATGACAATATCAAAATAACTTCAATCTACAGACCATCATCCACTCGCGATATAGATTTTGTATTCAACCTGAGGAATTACTTGAATAACGATTCACATAATGGCATGCATATTCTTGTAGGTGATATAAATATAGATATAATGAAGGATCAAGATAAAACAGAAAAGTATCTCAACTTACTAGCAGAGTACAATTTCACATCTACCATCAATGATTATATAAGAGTAGACAAAGACACAAGAAGCTGTATTGATCATATATTTATAAAAAATATTAAAGACTATCACACAATTACTCCAATTATTTTACAGGTCCCCATTACAGACCACTACCCAGTCAGCTTTCCTGAAAATAAAAAACGCATAACTGAACCACGGTTTAAATATCATATAAATTACAAGAAACTGAAAGCTAGGCTAGAAAGAGAATCTTGGTATGAAATGTACAATAAGGAGCTACTTGAAGAGAGTACAAATATATTCATTAGCAAATTGAAAGACCACATAGATGCGTGCACAGTGAAGTCAAAAATAAAAAGGCAGGAAATTAAAGAAAGTGCTGGATCACTGATGGTTTAGTGAATTCTACAAGGAAAAAAAATGAGTTATACCAAATAATGAAAGGAAACCCAACAGTTGAGCATATTAATGAATTTAGAGCCTACAGAAATAAGCTCATCTCACTGATAAGATTATCCAAAATTAATTATTATAGAAAGCAAATAAATATAAATTAAAAGGATGGAAAACAACTATGGAATTTCGTGAAAGAAATTACTAATAGCCAACAAAACAAAGATAGTCCAAAAGAAATAGAAGACACCAAACTAAATATTTTAAAAAATGCTAAAGATTTCGCAAACGAATTTATTGATTATTTCACTAATATTGGTAAAAGATTAGCAGCCAAAATAAAGAATGATCAAGAATCAAATCTAGTTAAAAAACATCTTCCGAATTCATTATACTTATCAGATGTTGATGAAAACGAGATGGTTGAAACCATTGAAAGTTTGAAAATAAGAAGGCATCAGGGCAAGATAAAATCAAGTCTGAAACTACAAGAAATATTAAAAACTACATAAAAACTCCACTTTGCTTCTTAATCAATAAGTCCTTTGAGAAGGGAATCTTTCCAAGTTGTCTAAAAATTGCTGTCATTAGACTAGTGTTTAAGAAAAAAGGTAGCCAAAAAAATATGACTAACTATAGGCCGATCTCCTTGATATCAACAATTTCGAAAATTTTTGAGAAGCTTTTGAAAACCAGACTGATTTTATTTCTAAAGAGATATCAAATGATTTCAAATAAACAATTTGGTTTTAAAGCAGGCAAATCGACCCAGGATGCTATCGTGGAGTTAACCAAAAACCTTTACCAGGCTTTAAATTTGAACAAACCAACCTTATGCGTCTTTGTCGACTTGGCCAAAGCCTTCGACACAGTAAGACATGTTCAGCTGTTACATACCTTGGAAAATGCCGGCATAAGAGGTACCCCGCTGAAACTTTTCGAGAGCTATCTGAATAACAGAAAAAAATATGTACAAATTAACGACACTCTAAGTAGATACAGGCAAGTAGAATGCGGAGTACCACAAGGAACAATTCTTGGTCCGATTTTATTTACGCTATATATTAACGACCTTTTTGATACACATAAAGGGAAAAATAATAAGCTTCGCAGATGATACTGCAATTATATATCAAGAAGAAACTTGGGAGGAACTGAAAGAAACCGCTGAAGCACTACTTTCTCCATCGTTTTCAGTAGAAACGATGTTAAACATATAGCTCGGAAAGATCGGGGATCAATCCCATTTTTCTTCCCTATTTTCGGTATGAAGATTACTTTGGCTCTTTGCCATATGCTAGGTATAAAGCCCCGTGCTAGGCAGCTTCTTGTAATCTTCAGGAGATGGGGAAGGATCTCCTCCATTCCTTTCTGTAGGAGTATTGGGAATATGCCATCTACTCCCGGCGATTTATAAGGTTGAAAGGTGTTGACTGCCCATTCCAACCTTTGTCTTGTGAATATCTTCTTAGCAATACTCCAATCTTCCTTGCGAGGATTCTTGGTTTGGATTGCTACGTCAATACTACTGAGGGGTTCACTTCCTGGGAAGTGTGTTTTGAGAAGTAGAGCAGATCGCTCCTCTTCTCCCTGAGTGTATGACCCGTCTGGCTTCTTTAGCGAGATTAAGGGGCTGATTGCCCCTTTTGCCATGACTTTTTGCCATCTGGCTGCAGTAGGAGTCGAAGTGATCTTTTCACAAAAAGCTTGAAAGTGAAGCCTCTTGGCCTTCCTGATCTCCTTATTGTATTGTGTGAGCTTCTCGGTGTAGCCCTGCCAATTATCGTCTCTTTTGGCCCTGTTGAAGAGCCGACGGACCTCTAATCTGAGGTTTGACAGGTTTTTGTTCCACCAAGGTGCTTCCTTGCTTGTTCGAGCTTTTGAGAGTGGGCAACTTGATTGGAATGCATCCGTTATCGCCACACTGACCAGTTCGACCTCTTGATCCAGATCGCAGTGTGGGTGTTTGACCCCATTACTTTCGATCTGTTCCAAGTTTTGCTTCAGAAGGGTCTTATATTTAGACCAATCTGTATTTCTAGGGTTACGAGTTGGAGACAGTGAGGTTACTTCCCCCGCAATCCTAAACTCTATAATCCTATGATCGGAGAGAGAAGGTTCCTCCATCACTCTCCAATCAAATACGTTATTCCTGGCAGTAAGGCTGGCAATTGTTACGTCCAGGACCTCTTCTCTTGCTCTCGTGACAAAAGTGGGGGTTGTTCCCACATTAAGGGTTTCTAGATTATTAGCTAAGATATATTCAAGTAAGCACTCACCTCTAGGGTTGTTGTGCGTGCTTCCCCAAATAACATTGTGCGCATTGGCATCACAGCCTATGATGACTGGCAGTTGTCTGCTATTGCAGTATTGCACTAGCTCTTGAGCTTCGACTGGAGGTATTGCAGGATGGTCTCCTGCAAAATAAGCAGATGCAATAACTATGTCTCGGTTGATGCCCCCAGTGTTGAGGTGTACTAGAATTGGAACAAGGTCTCGAGTCATGAATTCTGAAACACAAGTGTAATTAATGTTGTTTCTTATGATCACACAGGCACGAGGGGACTCCTGCCTCTGGTCATAGATCAATTCTGAGTCTTTAGATGCCAAACCTTTAATTTGGCCTGCTTTGCCTGTCCAGGGTTCCTGGATCAGTACAAAATCCAGTTGGGATTTCGCAAATAGCCTTGCAATCACTGCTGAAGCTCCCTTTGCGTGATGCAAGTTCACTTGCGCCACCTTGGAGAAAGGAATGAAGGTGCTGTAGTCTGGGGTGTAGGGGCTGGGTAGTCCAGCCTCTAGTTCCCCCCTCCTCTCTTTCCTCCTGTCCCTCATCAAGATCCATCGGGAGGGTAGTCTCCTTGGAGCTCGAGCGGGTATCTGGGTCTCGGGTTATGGCCTTGACCCCCGCATGGGTTCGCCCTTCCCCCAGGACTGCAGAGAATTTCTCTGCCGCCCCGGCTTCTTTGGCAGAGCCAGCAGAGGCCTCGACCAGACCTGAGCTAGCAGTTTTATCCTGCACACCGGAGTCCGTAGATGTGGAGGGCATCTCCGCATCTTTTGGACCTCCCACAGGTTTATTTTTCTGTCCTAGCCCCGAGACAGACACACGTCCAAACCTAAAGTTCAAGACGCATCCTTCTGCCTTCAGGGCCTCTCCTGATTGGTGATCGATCCCAATCGTGTGGACAGTACCCGTTCCCTCCTTTTTGGAGTTGAGAACTTTCCAGGCTCCGGTACTGAGCCAGGTGTTCTGTACTTCGACGAGTCGGAGGATTTTCTCCGTCTCCATTTCGAAGCTTCTTGGGAAGTACACCGTTACAGTGACGGGTTTGGATGTTTTTCTCCTCCACCGCCACTAACTCGGGTCCTTCCCAAGACCTCAAGGCCGGCACTACTCCAATGAGCCAGTTCGCCGAATCCTGAGAACCGCAGTCCACCAGCATCATTCCACAGCGGAAATGTATACCGGTGAAGTGCATTCCCTTCACCTCTCCACTGCACATCTCTTCCACTAGAGTATCCTCCAGTGTTGAGAGCCGCTGTGGTTCAAGGATTACTCTAGGGTAATCCTTGGGTATGATACCCACACGAATAGCCTTTACGGCCTTGGCAGCTGCAGCGTATCAAGTGGCATGCCCGGTTTTTGCTGCAGTTGTTTTCGGCTTTTTAGGCTGAGGCCTTTCCGGAGGAGTGATATGCTCCGCGCCTCTCTTTCCTGTCCCTTTTCCCGTCGGTGTTACCTTCGGGGTCGGGACAGTAGGTGGTATGGAGTGTTGAAGAGCCTGTTTTCTGGCCTCCTCAGGTGCAAGTCCCTGATGGACGAGTCGCAGGTACTTCCGCATCCTGCTCCACTGAGACCCTTTCTCAGTGGATCGTCACTGCCGCCCGGCTGTCCGAGTTTCGGCAGGTCGAACGACAGACGATTCCTTTGCCGTTTGGCATTTCCCTTTTTTACAGGGAGCCCGGATGAAGAGGTGGAGGCTTTCTCCATCTCTCCTCCGGTGAGTTTGGGATTATGTGAATGTTCCATAAAGTTCCCACGAGTAGTTGGGGACAAATCAGTCCACTTTTGCAGAGCCCCGCATGCAGGAGTAAGGGGTTAATACAATGGAGTTCCCCCTTGTGCTCCACGGTCGAAACCAGTAGAGACCAGTCCTCTATCTGGCCATGCATCCCTCGGCCTGGTTTCCCGCCTTGGATTTAGAATTTTTGATGAGGTTATTTCCTCTTGGTCCGGGCGGTTAAGCCAAGACCCCCCCGCATCACTGGCCCGCGAGACATGACCACAGACGACCAGGATGCGTTGGTTTGACAGGGTGGTTTCGAGGTTAGCTCGAAAGCACACCTGGCATCGTTGTACCTGAGTGCAATTCCCTTAGCCACGACACTACAGCTGGGACAGGTGAAGTTGGTCCGCGGCAGGGTATTCGTGGCTGCCAATTGAGTTTTAGTCTCAATGAGCCCTATTTCCCCGCAGACCCCCTTCTCATATAAAAATCATCATTAGAGGCCCCCTCCTATCCGCCACCTGGAGACGCGCCGGGTTGGCACTTCACTCCGACTAACGCAATAAAAGTGGAAGAATGCACAAAATACTTTAAAAATCTATACAATTCGAACGAAAATAATGCTCAAGACAAAACAGAAACACTAGGATCTAACTGGTTAATAACGGAAAACCACGTGGAAAACGCAATACGAGAATTGAAAAACTGAAAAGAACCAGGAGAAAACACAATCAACAACGAACAAATTAAATACGGAGGCCCAAAACTAATAAAGGGAATAACAAAAAATTTCAAGAAAATAATTGAAGAAAATATATCTCTTGAGTGGAATAAAAGTGTAACCACATTAATATTTAAAAAAAGGAGACAAGAACAACCCATCAAACTACAGGGAAATATCATTGCTAGATACAATATCGAAAACTTTCACCAAAATCATAGCTGAAGAACTAATAGATACAATTCCGATATGCGAAGAACAGCAAAGTTCTAGAAAGAATAGATCAACAACAGATGCCATCTTTATAATTCGCCAGTTTGTGGAAAAGTCGATAGAATACAACAACCCTATCTTCATGTGTTTCGTGGACCTAACAAAAGCGTCCGATAAAATAAGGCAAAGTGGTATACTATGCTTACTCAAAGAAAACATGTATCTTCTAAGATTATAAGGATTATAGAAGAACTTATCTACATCGCTCCACTAAGATAAAAACTGAGGGAAATGTATCTGAAGAAATAAAGGTAAATATATATATATATATATATATATATATATATATATATATATATATATATATATATATATATATATATATAGCAGGTATTTCAGCTAGGGAACATATGATAATCTTTTGCGCAATAAATATATCTGAGAGATAACTTGAGTTACCCCAAAAAGTCACACCATACCTCAAGACCGAATCCACTTTATCATGGTACAGAACAAGCAGTTGAGGTAGATCAAGGACATGTTTTAAATTAATGAATAAATACCTTTACACATCTCCAACAGGCTTCTGAGGATTGTGTATTCGAAGTAATTCTGTTTTTTTTCACGTTAAATAATAGATTAAGTGAATTGAAATAACTAGAAATACGTTCTAAATTTTCATTAAATTTGGATATTAAGGTACTTGCATCCATATCAGAAATGACTAAAGAGATTTCATCCGCATTGCTGTATGGTGACAATTTATTAATGGCAAATTGATGCCGTTTATATATAGAGTGAAAAGCCCGGGACCTGAAATTGAGCCCTGTGGTACGCCCAAACTATTGCCCAGACATTCAGATCGTACTTCTGTAACCGTGTTTCCTATGCATGTTCTCAAAAAAACAAACAGTCTTCGATTATGCAAAAAAGACTTGAACCAATTTAGTGCGACTCCCCTTATTCCATAGGACTCTTCTTCTTCTTCCTACATTAGGTCAAATGGCCTGTGTTTACTGAGTAATATTCAATCTTTTTTACTATTCTGATGACCAGCTATCTTGCCATCTTTTTTGTGGTCTTCCTTGTGTTCTCTTCCCCTCGGGCTTACCATCTCTTGAGATCTTTGGTAGTCTGTGCTCCTCCATTCTCCTCACGTGCTGGTTCCAATTTATTCTTCTTTCTCTTCCCCATCTTACTATGTCTTGAATGTTACATTGCTGCCGGATGTCTTCGTTTCTTATATGGTCTTGTCTAGTCTTTCCTACTATGGATCTTAATGTTTTCAGTTCAGCTGTTCTTAGCGCTTGTTTTGTTTTCTTTGTGTCGGCTCTGGTTTCTATGGCATTCGTTAGTATTGGTCTTATGCATGTTTTATAGATTCTTGTTTTCGTTTCTATTCCTAGATATTTATTTCTCCTCACTATATTCCTTAATGCGCCTATTGTGCCTGCTGCTTTCCTCACCTGGTTTTTCGTTTCTTGGTATATATCGCGGTGTTACATTAACTCCTAAGTATCTTGATGCCATTACTTGTTTTATCCAACTTTCATCTTATTGGCTCCTTGGATATAGTTAGACATTCAGTTTTCTCTATTGATATTACCATGTTTGTATTCTTTCGCGGTTTTGTTAAATATGTGTAATACTCTTTGTAGGTTGTCTTCACTATTTGATATCAGTGCATCGTCCGCGTAACATAGAGTAGTGATGTTTTTGTCTCCTATTTTGTATCCTGTTAGTGTTTTGCTTTCTCTATCATTTTGTCCGTTATTAAGGTAAATAAAAACGAACTTAAGCTATCTGCTTGTATTAATCCTGTGTTTACCTTTATTTCTTCAGATACATTTCCCTCAGTTTTCATCTTAGTGGAGCAATGTAGTTAAGTTCTTCTATAATCCTTATAATCTTAGAAGATACATGTTTTCTTTGAGTAAGCATAGTATACCACTTTGCCTTATTTTATCGGACGCTTTTGTTAGGTCCACGAAACACATGAAGATAGGGTTGTTGTATTCTATCGACTTTTCCACAAACTGGCGAATTATAAAGATGGCATCTGTTGTTGATCTATTCTTTCTGAAACTTTGCTGTTCTTCGCATATCGGAATTGTATCTATTAGTTCTTCAGCTATGATTTTGGTGAAAGTTTTCGATATTGTATCTAGCAATGATATTTCCCTGTAGTTTGATGGGTTGTTCTTGTCTCCTTTTTTTAAATATTAATGTGGTTACACTTTTATTCCACCCAAGAGATATATTTTCTTCAATTATTTTCTTGAAATTTTTTGTTATTCCCTTTATTAGTTTTGACCCGCGAGACATGACCACAGACGACCAGGATGCGTTGGTTTGACAGGGTGGTTTCGAGGTTAGCTCGAAAGCACACCTGGCATCGTTGTACCTGAGTGCAATTCCCTTAGCCACGACACTACAGCTGGGACAGGTGAAGTTGGTCCGCGGCAGGGTATTCGTGGCTGCCAATTGAGTTTTAGTCTCAATGAGCCCTATTTCCCCGCAGGCCCCCTTCTCATATAAAAATCATCATTAGAGGCCCCCTCCTATCCGCCACCTGGAGACGCGCCGGGTTGGCACTTCACTCCGACTAACGCAATAAAAGTGGAAGAATGCACAAAATACTTTAAAAATCTATACAATTCGAACGAAAATAATGCTCAAGACAAAACAGAAACACTACGATCAAACTGGTTAATAACGGAAAACCACGTGGAAAACGCAATACGAGAATTGAAAAACTGAAAAGAACCAGGAGAAAACACAATCAACAACGAACAAATTAAATACGGAGGCCCAAAACTAATAAAGGGAATAACAAAAAATTTCAAGAAAATAATTGAAGAAAATATATCTCTTGAGTGGAATAAAAGTGTAACCACATTAATATTTAAAAAAAGGAGACAAGAACAACCCATCAAACTACAGGGAAATATCATTGCTAGATACAATATCGAAAACTTTCACCAAAATCATAGCTGAAGAACTAATAGATACAATTCCGATATGCGAAGAACAGCAAAGTTCTAGAAAGAATAGATCAACAACAGATGCCATCTTTATAATTCGCCAGTTTGTGGAAAAGTCGATAGAATACAACAACCCTATCTTCATGTGTTTCGTGGACCTAACAAAAGCGTCCGATAAAATAAGGCAAAGTGGTATACTATGCTTACTCAAAGAAAACATGTATCTTCTAAGATTATAAGGATTATAGAAGAACTTAACTACATCGCTCCACTAAGATAAAAACTGAGGGAAATGTATCTGAAGAAATAAAGGTAAATATATATATATATATATATATATATATATATATATATATATATATATATATATATATATATATATAGCAGGTATTTCAGCTAGGGAACATATGATAATCTTTTGCGCAATAAATATATCTGAGAGATAACTTGAGTTACCCCAAAAAGTCACACCATACCTCAAGACCGAATCCACTTTATCATGGTACAGAACAAGCAGTTGAGGTAGATCAAGGACATGTTTTAAATTAATGAATAAATACCTTTACACATCTCCAACAGGCTTCTGAGGATTGTGTATTCGAAGTAATTCTGTTTTTTTTCACGTTAAATAATAGATTAAGTGAATTGAAATAACTAGAAATACGTTCTAAATTTTCATTAAATTTGGATATTAAGGTATTTGCATCCATATCAGAAATGACTAAAGAGATTTCATCCGCATTGCTGTATGGTGACAATTTATTAATGGCAAATTGATGCCGTTTATATATAGAGTGAAAAGCCCGGGACCTGAAATTGAGCCCTGTGGTACGCCCAAACTATTGCCCAGACATTCAGATCGTACTTCTGTAACCGTGTTTCCTATGCATGTTCTCAAAAAAACAAACAGTCTTCGATTATGCAAAAAAGACTTGAACCAATTTAGTGCGACTCCCCTTATTCCATAGGACTCTTCTTCTTCTTCCTACATTAGGTCAAATGGCCTGTGTTTACTGAGTAATATTCAATCTTTTTTACTATTCTGATGACCAGCTATCTTGCCATCTTTTTTGTGGTCTTCCTTGTGTTCTCTTCCCCTCGGGCTTACCATCTCTTGAGATCTTTGGTAGTCTGTGCTCCTCCATTCTCCTCACGTGCTGGTTCCAATTTATTCTTCTTTCTCTTCCCCATCTTACTATGTCTTGAATGTTACATTGTTGCCGGATGTCTTCGTTTCTTATATGGTCTTGTCTAGTCTTTCCTACTATGGATCTTAATGTTTTCAGTTCAGCTGTTCTTAGCGCTTGTTTTGTTTTCTTTGTGTCGGCTCTGGTTTCTATGGCATTCGTTAGTATTGGTCTTATGCATGTTTTATAGATTCTTGTTTTCGTTTCTATTCCTAGATATTTATTTCTCCTCACTATATTCCTTAATGCGCCTATTGTGCCTGCTGCTTTCCTCACCTGGTTTTTCGTTTCTTGGTATATATCGCGGTGTTACATTAACTCCTAAGTATCTTGATGCCATTACTTGTTTTATCCAACTTTCATCTTATTGGCTCCTTGGATATAGTTAGACATTCAGTTTTCTCTATTGATATTACCATGTTTGTATTCTTTCGCGGTTTTGTTAAATATGTGTAATACTCTTTGTAGGTTGTCTTCACTATTTGATATCAGTGCATCGTCCGCGTAACATAGAGTAGTGATGTTTTTGTCTCCTATTTTGTATCCTGTTAGTGTTTTGCTTTCTCTATCATTTTGTCCGTTATTAAGTTAAATAAAAACGAACTTAAGCTATCTGCTTGTATTAATCCTGTGTTTACCTTTATTTCTTCAGATACATTTCCCAGTTTTCATCTTAGTGGAGCAATGTAGTTATGTTCTTCTATAATCCTTATAATCTTAGAAGATACATGTTTTCTTTGAGTAAGCATAGTATACCACTTTGCCTTATTTTATCGGACGCTTTTGTTAGGTCCACGAAACACATGAAGATAGGGTTGTTGTATTCTATCGACTTTTCCACAAACTGGCGAATTATAAAGATGGCATCTGTTGTTGATCTATTCTTTCTGAAACTTTGCTGTTCTTCGCATATCGGAATTGTATCTATTAGTTCTTCAGCTATGATTTTGGTGAAAGTTTTCGATATTGTATCTAGCAATGATATTTCCCTGTAGTTTGATGGGTTGTTCTTGTCTCCTTTTTTTAAATATTAATGTGGTTACACTTTTATTCCACCCAAGAGATATATTTTCTTCAATTATTTTCTTGAAATTTTTTGTTATTCCCTTTATTAGTTTTGGGCCTCCGTATTTAATTTGTTCATTGTTGATCGTGTTTTCTCCTGGTTCGTTTCGGTTTTTCAATTCTCGTATTGCGTTTTCCACGTGGTTTTCCGTTATTAACCAGTTTGATCCTAGTGTTTCTGTTTTGTCTTGAGCATTATTTTCGTTCGAATTGTATAGATTTTTAAAGTATTTTGTGCATTCTTCCACTTTTATTGCGTTAGTCTTTATGTATTCGTTTATGGGTCTTTTAGTTGAACGTAATAGTTTCCATACTATTTTCTAACTTCCATAAAAATCATACTTGATGTCTTTCATGATTTTTTCCCAATATTCCCCTTTGATAGTTATTATCCTTGCATTCACCCTGTTTCTTGTTTCTATATAGTTTGCGTGCTCTTCCGGTGTTGTATTGCTGCTATACTTTAAGTATGCGTCTTTTTTTCCCTTGCATATGACTTTTACCTCTTCTGTGAACCAAGGTTTGTTGACTTTTTTGTTATTTTTATTTATCTTGTTCCTAGTGCTTCTCTTGAGGCTGTTAATATATTGTTTGTTATTTTTTTCCAACATTGTTCTACATTATCGTTATATGTTATTTCGTTTTCTTCTATTTTTTGTTCTAGTCTATTTTGATAGAGAATTTTTGTGCTTTCGGTTTCTAGTCATTCTATATTAGTCTTCTCTATGTATTCTGGCTGGATTTTCATCAAAGGTGGTCTCTGTAATCTGATTTTGCTTAGTACTAATTGATGGTCTGCGTATTGTTGATTCTTAGTTCGTTGTGTGCACATAGGTCTACTAGCATTTCACCTCGATCGTTTGCTACATCTTCATTAAACTTTCCTTTCACTCTTTCCATTATTTCGTTTCCCACTCTTGCGTTCAGGTCTCCCATAATAATTATTCTGTCTTTAGATGGTATGTTATCAAGTTCGTCTTGTATTTGGTCGCAGAGGGCTACATATTCTTCCGCTGGTATGGCGGCGTCTAGTTCATAGGTTGCTATAATGTGCGTTGATATTCTTTCAATATTCAGTGTTGCAATTAGTATCCTATCATTTATGTACTTTCCTACAGTCATGTATGTTGTAAATTTCTCATTTACTAATAATCCAACTCTCGAATTTGTTATTTTAAAAATGACACTACAGCATACAGTCTTATATTACATGACAAACTGTTGAGTTATTAACTTCTCACAAAAATATTTCGTTAGATTTTGTGCGCATGCGTCATATTGAGTATAAATGTAAGACTTTTTAAAAAATATTTTACAATATGTCAAGCACGCTCCAAGCAAAAGTCAACAAACATCAGAAGAAACTTGAAGAATTAAGGCAAATTATAGAATTATATTGCTGCAAACAACTAATGATTAAACAATTTGCAATTATAAAATTGTAAAAAGAGGAGTTTACTCATGGACATCCAAGGCGTTCGCTTGGAAAAGAACAAATTTCTCCCCAAGGAGCTGGCTACCTTCGATGGCTTCAAAATATCACACTTTATTTTTAAACCACCCTTTGAAATGGTACTACTGCCTTCTGAAGCACATCGTCAAAACATTGGTTAATACATAATTATCACTGTATTGATTGAAATGAATGGTATGTACCGGTTCACTGTTTTGCCAAAATGATTGAAAGATTGACTAGTAAATATAACGTGATGTATGTAAAAGGTCGAGAGAAAGTTGTATACCTCAAACAATTTGTATACAGACCAGACGTGGAATTTGAAGAACACGCAGCCCTACCTGTCTCAGAGTCCAAGTGTTTATATCACAATAAAAATATCTGTCATTGTGCACTATCAAATGTATATTTTTGTATGAAAAATTTATGGTGCAATGTACTTAATAAATGTATGAAGCACACTTGTTTCATTTAGATATTAAGTTACATGTCATCCGTGTTTAGACCGCATTCATTGTTATTAAATGTCATGTCCATGACCAACATTTTAATAGTGGAGTTTTATGAATTTTAGGAAAGAACCACAACCAAATGAATTATTGGAATGTTTGAATCTGAAGAGACTATAGCAGATTTAATTGAAGGAGAAAACTTTATATTAAAATTCAAACATTGTTGTGTTTGTCGCAAATTATAAAATTGATTTTGGTAGTGTAAGCAAACCAGACCTGTTAAAGTGACTATGAAGTACGAAGTAAGAAGAAGAGTTAAGAAGAACAATTTTAGAAAAACATGAGGGCGGCTTACATAACATACACTAAACCAACAGATTCACAGAGATCCATTCAAAATGTAAGTGAACGTTTCTACAACTTGTCATGTGATGCAGGTCACTAGGCTGTCTACGATATGAAAAGATTGCATTCCAGAAAGGAGTGCGAAGAACACGAGAAATATTATGAGACAGAACTCGAAATTTGTCAATTCTGTCTGGAGAACAAAATTAATCTGAAGGAGTATATCACCAAAATGTTGGAGAAGAAAGTCACGCATTGGTTGTTGGGGGATTTACCACAACTTTTACATACCTACTTAAAATCTCCGCTACCCATGAAGATAGTTCCAATAGTGATGACCATGTACCAGTAATGATTGAAACGGAAATATGGGATGAGAAAGTGTTCAGAAATAAGGTAAGGTTAAAAGAATTGTAGCTCGTTTAATGTCTAGTAATAATAAAAAAATATAGTGAAAACGTTGTTTGCTTGATCCCACCACAATATTTTTTAAATATAAGATAGTAAATAATGAACAATGTACCGCAGAAGAAGAAATCAATAGTAAAAACAGAACAGTACGTGAAAGATAACCATAAGGAGAAAGTTCAGATACCAAGCGAGTAAGCTTTCAAAAAAGTATCCGGCAAAAAACTAATAAGCAAAAATACAAAAGAAAAAACGATAGATAACACAAGGAATGGACAAGGACATGCTAAACAATATAAACAGAATACACTCGCAAAGCCTACGGAAACACTAACATGGAAAATAGCGACATGGAATATAAAGAGCATTACTGGAAAAGAAAATAAACTAGAAGAGGAATTTGAGAAGTTAGAGGTATGATAAAACTGCACAATAACAATATATAAAAAAGATTTAGACAACACTTAGATACCATCTTATACTACGAATCTAATAAGGATAAATTAATTTCCATGAAACCGTCTACACCATTACTATATGGCCTGCCGAAAATTCATAAAACAGACATACCCATTAGACCAGTTGTCTCTTATTGTTACTCTCCTACATCCAAATTAGCAGCATAGCTCAATAAACTTATTAGAGAATTAACTGAATTCAACAATCCCTACTCAATAAAAAAACTCCAAAGACCTTGTCAACAAAATTTCTAACTTGGTAATACCTGACAACTCCATATTGGTGTCCTTTGATGTAGTTAACCTCTCCCCAAGTATACCTCCAGATGATTGCATCCAATTAGTAAGAAAACTCCTCTTCGAAACAGGCACAAATTGTCACCACTGCCTTAACATCTGTCAACTTTTAGACACAGTTCTAAAACATTTTTTTTCAAATTTAATAGTGAAATTTTCGCTCAATTAACAGGATAATCCGTGAGCAGTAACCTTTCCCCATTACTAGATGAAATCTTTCTGAATAATTTAGAGATGCAATTCCACAATTTCAATCATTGAGATAAAATTATTTTCTACTACAGATACGTGGATGATTGTTTGGTTCTTTTCAATGGTAACTTAAATCAACTTCATCAGTTTCTGACTTTCTTGAATACTTTACATCCAGCGATCTCTTTCAAAATGGAAATTGAAACTAACAATTGCCTACCCTTTCTAGATATCCTCATAACAAAAACAAACAATAAGTTGGGATTCTCAATATACAGAAAACCTACACGTACAGACAATATCATCCCTTTCTCATCATGTCACCCGATCTCGCATAAACTGAGCTCCTTCAATTCATTTTTTCATAGACTATTCTCCATTCCTATGAGTGTAAGAGACTTTAACAATGAACTAAACATCATTAAACAAATCGGTATTAACAATGATTATCCTAGTCAATTCATAGAAAGATTATACCATAGACATTTGTTGAAGCACATAAATAGAAGTTTATTTATACCTGCCTAACCATCTAGATATTGTTCACTGCCCTTCATTGGCAAAGTTTCCCAAGAAGTCAAAAACATACTCCAACGTCACAACCAAGAATTGAAGGTATGCTTCTTCACTCGGAACACACTATATAAGAGGCTGGTCAACAGCAAAGATAAGGTTAGTCCCTTGAATAAATCAGGTGTCTATGAGATTTCATGTTCCACTCCGAACTGCTTAGCCAATTATGTAGGTCAAACTAGCAGAAAAATAAGTATCAGAATAGAAGAACACACCAAAGTAATAGACAAATATCGATTATTGTTTCTCACAGTCACAGTGAGATCAATTCCAACAGTTCTTTTGCGAATCATATTAATAACCACAAACATACCTTTGATATCACTAAAGATGTCAGAATATTACACCTGTCACCAAAGGGCCGCTTGTTGAATATCTTAGAAATCTTTGAAATCAACTCTAATAACAACAACCCCCAATCATATCTCTTAATGAACAAACCAATTTTGATTGTATACAGTTCTTCAACATTCTCAACTTTTGAATTTGTTTACGGAAATTTATGCTTCTCCTTAACCTCACTTATTTATTAGTCATTATATTATATTATAGAGTTTTCTTCTTTTTCAGCCTTTATTATATTAATTTAACTAATTATCTCCAGTCATTTATAGATGGCACCACTCATGTGTTGATGGGCTATAGATTACGATCTTCAATCAAAAATTTTCTCTGTCACATCGAACTATCGAACTTAGTAACAACAAATATGTAGTCCACCAGTCCACGTTATTTCAACGTCGAGTTAGAATTTATTTTTGGTTTTATTTTTAGAATTTAATTTTATTTTTTGAGTTCACAATGTGAAAGTTTAAGTTTTATTACAACCCCGGAATTTAATTTTATTTTACTTTATTGATTAATTTTGGTTTTGGATCGAATTCATTTTTCATCTCCACGTGGGCACCACATTAGCCATCTTACTTTTTTAAGATTTAAATCCCTATCTCAACATTTTCGTGTCACTGCTTTATCCAAATTTGTTACAGAACCTTTTTCTAAGCTTGATATTGAGACTATATAGTCTCGAAACATGTCTCTGTTAACTGTAATGTAATCATCAATATATTGTGGAGAAGACTTATTTCTTTCAACCTACTACTTCACTCCACTTTGAGATATGGACTTTTACTTACAATGTATTAATTATCAAATTGAAGAGCAACATTTTGGAATGAGATTTCAAGAATACTAGACCAAACTAAGGGAAATAAATATTTAATGGGATATATTAATAGCAGACTTGGACAACAGGATAGTGTATACAAAACAGTTATTGGAATATTTGGAGAATTAACTATAACGAACACGTTTTTCCCTCATAAAGATATAAACAAATATACCAGAAAAGTACAGAGTAGAAAAGAAAAATCAATAATTTACTATGTAATTATGTAATAATAGAAAGTCAGTACAGAAAAACAATAATAGATACAAGAGTTAAAAGAGGAGCAGAAATAGGAAGTGACCACTATCTTTTAATAACGACAATACGGGAGAAAATCGAAAAATAGAACCCATCAAATAACAAGAAGCAAGGGAAAAACACTCACATTAAGTTAGTAAAGTTTTATATACTTAGAGTTCCAGAAGTAGCATATAAATACAAAAATGAAATAAATTTTGAGTTCATAAATAATAACACAAGTACTTGCAGAAAGTAGAAACATAGAAAATGATTGGGGAATTTTTAAATATATAGTACTAAGCACAGCTGAAAAAGTATGTGAAGAGAATAGGAAAAACAATAATAGGAAGCAAACAGCATGGTGGACGGACGAGATTGAAAATCAAGCAAAGAAAAAGAAGGGAGCCTGGAAATATTACTTGACAAAAAAGACAAAAGAAAGTTACGATATATACCAAAAAGAAAGAAAAACCACTAAAACGATAATAAAGGCCTCCAAGAACAATTAATGGAGAAAATTTGGTAAGAAGATGGAACAAGACCCTAAAGGGAACCAAAAACTATTCTATCGAGCACTTAAATCGTTACGAAAAAATATATTATGAAAAGATGGAGAGAGTATTTTATGGAACTTCTCAATGAAAAACAAGAAGGGGTACAAATAGAAGAAACTGAAATACTACAAGAAGAGGAAAATGAAATAACCATGGAAGAACTAAAACAAGTAATAAAGGAACTGTATGGAATGGGAATGCTCCTGGATATGACAAAATAACATCAGGAATAATCAAAAATATTGGATAAAGAGGTGAAGACAGGCTGCTAGATATCTACAACAAGATATGGATAGAAAAAAAACTACCAGAAGACAGGAAGAAATCGTTGATTATCCCGATACATAAGAAGCGAGACGCAAAGGACTGCAATAACTACACAGGAATAACCTTTTTATGTACAGCAAAATATTTGAGAAAATAATAGAGAAAAGAATACATTAGAAGAATCACAGAGAGGGTTTAGAAGAGGAAGAAGCACACAGGACCATGTTTTCACGATTAAACGAATCACAGAAAAAGCAAGCCAAGAAAGAAGAAATGTTTATCTGACATTTTTAGACCTAGAAAAAGTTTTCCGATTCAGTCCAAAGACATAAAATATGGAATATTTTGAAGGACCGAGCCGATGCGGTAAGATCATAAGACTAATCGCCTGACTATACAAAATGCGATTTCTTTCTTTTGGGTTACATATAAAATAAAGAGTATGCGTATCAACCTACTACAGCAGAGGACATGCGACAAAGAATTACAGCTGCCTTCAGAGAGATTACGCCAGATATTCTACACAATGTCGACAACAACTTTAAAATGCGAATGAGAAAGTGTTTAGAGCAGAATGGCATGCATTTCGAGCATTTGCTGTAATTAATTAATAAATATTATAAATCTGTTTTCAAATTTTATTTTTCAGTTTTTTAAAATAACTTCAATAATTACATTTACTCAGATTATTACGATGTGCAACAGCAATAAATTACAACGGGAGCCACATTCGATTAAGTCAGCCTTCTATTCAGCTTTGAAAAAAAGCAAATAATATTCCAAGGCATACTAGATTATAGTGCATTGACAGAATTTTCCAAAAATTCTAAATATCTCAAAAACCGTTGTAGATAAGTGGAAACAACCTTATATCGGGAGAAAGTAAATTAAATTTAGCTTTTCATTAACAAGAAAAAAATACATACTTCCATTTAAGAAAAAAAGTTATTAGCAATAAAAAATATTTTTTTGACAGTTAAAAATATAATAGTTTATTTTATGGAAAGCTTTGTGCAAATAGTGAAAATGTTAGGTCATTTCTTCTCAAGTCCAACGGTCTAAGCTGCATTGCTGTAAGTTTGATTGTTCACGAGATATTCAAAATGGCGCAAGACGCTGCAAAAGTTGTTTTCTCTGATTATTTCGAAAACCCACGATTTTAAGTATCAAGAAGGCTTATGAAACGGACCCTTATTTTTAATGAGAAATACAAAAATGCAATAAAAATAGTATCATTTCATTTGAAAAAATGAAGTTGAGTCCGTCCCAGCAGATATGGGACACCCTGTATAACTGAAAATAATTTTTTTCATATTCTCATTAATAACGGAGCTCTCGGGGAAGTACGCTTAAGTGGGACACCCTGTATATGGTAGAAAGGGTAAATGGATTATATAGATATATATTATTTTTACATCTTTCAATTTTATCAGTCCTCCTAAACATTGCTTCTTGTTGGTAGAGTTGATGACAAATCCACCCACATCGTCTTTTAACTTAAGATGATGTTGATTTTCAGGTATCCCAGAGCAGCTTGGGACTGAATCCTCGTTGTCCATTATTTCATCATAGTTATCTTTAAATTCAAATTTAAATTCCTTTAAAACATACAATGAAAATTACAGTAAATTTAAGAATAATTTTAAAAATACATTATATTGGTAGCTACTGTACAGTTATCCAATGAGAATGATCATATTTTGCTCATAATAAAGCAAGATAACTGAATAAGTAGATATACTAAGAGAGTTCTGGATCGGAAGTCACAGTAAGCATGCTTTATTTTTCAAAGGGGTCCCGACTAATGTAATAATGGCGTGTGGGCGTGCTGGAAATTTTTGCAACGGGGTTTCAAATGTTAGATTCCTACTTTTCATGAGCGCCATCTAGCGGAGAGGGGATAAGTAACTGCATTTAGATTCCTACTTTTCATGAGCGCCATCTAGCGGAGAGGGGATAAGTTACTGCATTATTAATTATTTAATTTAATTATTTTAAAGCTGAGGAAAAAAAGTTCACCATTGCGCAGGATCGAACCCACAACCACAAACTCCAACACGCTAACAAGCTAGATGTTTTCCAAGCCTGCCATATCGGTTACCCATGTGAATGCGAGAAATCAAACAATATATGATTAGCGGCGGCGCGTGCGCACTTACATCAGATAAGACGAGAGCTCATAAATTGAAATGCTGTCGATGTGTTAACATTGATGTCGGCACCGCTTCGAAGTAAGCAAGGGCGATAAGCCGTTTGGGTCTGTGTGCTCGGACAGCCCTCATCGTTTCAAGCAAACGACTCCCAAAATCGTCTTCTTCCGAAAATTTGATGGCGATTCAGTTATTGATTCGTTTAAATCGGCCAAGAAATAGCGAAGATTTGATTTTCGTATAGAATATATACGCGTTGAAATACAAATAATGCTTATTCGACACAATGTCAACAGCATCATCACAACAAGATTTCTCAGAAGAACAATATTGTTGCATTAAGAAATGTTTTAAAATACCAGAATATCAAGTTGACGGTCGAGCATGTGAACGATGTAACTCTTTCGGATACTGCATGTGTGATTGCCAATCGAGAAATAAATATAAGATGATGCGATGTCTAATGGCTTTCATTTTGTGTCTACGTATTAGAAAAGAAACACAGTAGAAGATGGCTAAATTGAAGGCATCGTTTGTACTTTTATACAATATAATTGGAAACATGTTGTACGTAGATATACCACCAAATGTAATCGAAGCAGGCATTTGTTTCAACGATCAACAATGTATAGCAATGAGAAAAATAACCGTGAACGATGGACAGATGCATGTATTCTCTACCGAAATTCCAGAGCGAGAAAACAAGTTTAAAATTCGACTCGTGTTCTACCCAAATAGAACATGGGGAGATACTGGAATATTTCATCTGCCATCAGAAGAAACTACCAAAAGAAATATGTCCTACGACGATGGTGACGAAGAGGAATCCTCAACTTCGCTTGAGAGCAGCAGGAGCGAAGAGAATTCCAAAATTAAATCGCCAAAATTAGATACTACCAATTCATCTATGATATCATATATAAATTTTTCTATATATTTAATGATGCTTATTATGTATATATTTTAAATCGAAAATAAAAATGAATTGATATGGATTTGTTTATTCAGTTTTCCCAAACCGCAAGAAACCGCCGTTGTATGATAAGTCTAATTAAAAATATCGCTATCAGAAAAAACAAGTTGGTTTTCAGAAGAAGTGAGATTAATCAACAGGAAACAATATCCGCTTGAAATGAGGTTTGTTGCAACAAAAGAATGCATGTGCAGCTCCATGTTATCATTTTCCTATGGATTCGTAGGCGAAAAAAATAAATAAATAACAAAGAAAACCTTTAGGAGCTCATTGCTCATTCTAGTGCCACAGCAGCAGAAGCAGCAGCCTTCATCAGTTAACTTGTACTTTCTCTTCCCTCAACCAACCTTCAATAGTATTACAAACATATACTTTTTTCTCTCTCTCTCTACATATACTTTTCCTCTTTACATATCAATTTAAAAAATGATGCTTTTATTTATATTGTTACACATGGCCTTTTTACAAACACTCAATAAAGCTACCATCATCGAACAAAAATCTTGTACCAAAATCAGCGATCTCCAAATTGATACGAAGTTTCGAATCATAGGTGCAAAGGCAGTCGGCAGCAAGTCTGGCGAAACTATCTTGCTAGAGCTAGAGGAAACTGTATTGTTCCTTCTAAAGCGGGTAGTTGAAAGCTATCTACCACACCTAGACGAAATCGGGAGTGGAAAATACTCCCTAGTTTTCCGGGGACAGGTGCCGACTGGGAAGGCAAACCTTACTGCATCATTCGAAATATTGGAAAATTAAGTAAGTCTTTTTGAATATTTTTATGATGGTAAAAATCAGCGTTATTAAAAAATCTGATAATTTAGTTGTAGCTATAAGAGAATTACGAAAAATTTTATTTGATAAATTCACTAGTGTAGACGAAAGAGTTTGGTTGAATAGGTTAAAACGATATATAGGACTGTGTAATAGGGAAATGAAAAATACAGACTTACCCATCGGAATTAGGAAAAAACTACAGACAAACATTGGACATTTCAAACATTTTCAAAATTTAATTAAAAACCGTAAAGAATATAGAGGTGGTAGCATCATCGGACTTAAACGTAAACAAAGGGTTCAGTGGAGGGAAATAACATCGAGTTTTGTGAGTCGAATTCAGACGGGAATCATATTTAATCATGCTCATATTGACTTGGAACAATTCTTGGCAGATTGTTTCAATATCTTGTAGCTAAAACTTGCTAAAATCCTTAAAAAAACATGTAATTATTAAAGTCAACACAACTTTCTGCGGCGAATTCATAAAGATTTCGAAACATGATGATGGCGAAGTTTTAGATTTAAAATACTTTAATACAAAAAAATCAATTGTGGATGGCTCGACGGACGTGCAACGCTGGTTCATTGATAATGTTTATAGCAAAATTCAAAATGAAATGAGTGAATTTCAAGAACGTGATAGCGGTTGGGCTTTGAAGAAAATAATTTCATTAGAAGTTAATATTAACAAAGTTGAAGTTGGAAACGGTTCATCTTTCATCAGACTACCACAACAAATCACCAATAAGCATGCATGTTTGAATATTCAAAATGACGATACAGCCTGTTTTTATTGGTCGGCTGTTGCAGCATTACATCCTGCAAAAATTAACAATAACCGAACCTCATCATACCCTCACTACAAAACAGTTTTGAAAACTCAAAATCTAGATGCACCGATGTCGTTACACCATATTGCAAAATTTGAGAAAGCAAACGATATTTCTGTAAATATTTACGCGTTAGAGTTGAATGTAGTTAAAGAAAAATCATTTTATAATGTAGTGCCAGCTAGATTAACATCCAATAAATTAGATAAACATGTAAATTTACTTTTGATTCAAAATAAATATTTTCCAAAATTGAATGATTATGATGCTCTTCCCATTGATGATGAGAATGAGACTGTAGATATTAAATTTCATTATTGTCTTATTAAAGATTAATCACGATTAATATCACATCAGATTAATAGACATAATGGGAAAAAATTCATTTGCGATCGATGTCTCAATTATTTCCTACGTAAAGAAAAATTAGAGGAACATCAAACGCTTTGCTCTCAATTAAGTCATTGTAAAATTTCATTTCCAAAATTTACTCATGTAGAATTTAAAAATTTCGCTTACAAACAAACAACTCCTTTCGTTATTTATGCAGATTTTGAGTGCCAATTAGAGAATGTAAATGATTTAGTATATTCTAAAACAGCTAAATTTCAAAGACATACACCATACAGCTCTGGTTATTATGTCAAATGCTCATATGATGATTCTTTGTCATTTTTTAATAGCTATCGAGGTTCAGATTGCATGGACTGGTTTGCAAATGAAATATCCAACATTGCGGAGATTTTTCAATCAAAAATTAAAACAATCACACTGATGATTGAAGATCCTAGCAAGTGTAATGCAATATCATGTCATATTTGCGAGAAAAAATTCATGAAAAAAGACATCATTGTACGTGATCATGATCATTTTACTGGAAAATTCAGAGGATTTGCACACCAATCCTGCAATCTCAATTTTCGACAATTGTTTGTGGTACCCATCATTTTCCACAATTTGTCCGGCTACGATAGTCATTTTATGATTAAACAATTGAGTAGAAAGGGATGCATGAGCATACTGCCAATTAATATGGAAAAAATATATTTCATTCACTCTTTCTGATGATAAAACAAACATAAAATTTAGATTTATAGACTCTTTTCGCTTTCTCGGTACATCATTAGACAAATTATCTTCAATAATGGATCGACAAGATTTGAAAATTATGAAACGCGAGTTCAATGAATTGAGCGAAGAGGCATTCACTTTTCTCACCAAAAAAGGAGTATTTCCCTATGATTATGTTAATTGTTTGGAAAAACTTGAAGAAACTGAATTACCTGCGAAAGAACACTTTTACAATAACCCATTAGTGCATAGCGTCCCCTTTAAGGGACGCCCACATATTTTTTTTTTGTGCCGTTGCCATTGTTACGCAGGTAGGATAGTAGTTCTCAGTCGCTTCGAGATAGTTTAAGTAATCGGTCGACAGTGACATATCTTTGTTCGTGCTAATATTTCAGTTTGAATTGATAATGGATGAAAACCTTTATTCTACTAGGCACGGCGGGTAAGTACTTTTTTTTTGCGAGTAAAAATAATATCTAGTTCACAATATTTATAGATTTTGATTGTATCTGACTGATGGAACTATAGCCATTGTCATTATTTATTTCGAATTATTTTTTTTTATTGTAGACATGATTTAGTGGTGCGTCCCTTATAGGGGACTCCATGCACAGAATACTAATCGCGTATTCTCAGTAAAATATGTCATTCTTACAGATTATCGCTTCATCAGCTCATAGAAATAATTGAGAACGATTCTACTGAAGATGAGCCGTTGGATATTTACATAGAGCCTCCGGAAGTGAATGAAGGGGACACGGATGAGGACAGCGATAATTCGGATGACGAACATATAGGTGACATAAACCATCTCCCACGAGGCATTTTACGCCAGGGAGGCGAAATAAGACATGTAGTTGACGATGAATACGATGCAGATGATTTGATTCCACTTGCACAACTATTTCCACAACCTGGACCAAGCAATAATAAAAAAGGGGATTTAGTCGTGCGAAAACCAATTACACTTGGTTACGAGAAATTGCTGACTTTCCAATGAATAAAATTTGTGAGCCTCGTCTGCCATCTGCAGAAGCACAGTTGGCAAAAAATCCAATAGATTTTTTCAACCTTTTTTTCGACGAAGAACTTTTGGATATTATAATTTACCAGACTAATGTATATTCACAACAGAAAAACATTGATCTTGGTTTCACTAGAGACGAGTTGTATGTAATACTTGGAGCTTTGTTACTTTCTGGTTATGCAAAATACCCGAATAAGAGAATGTTCTGGAACACCACATCTGATGTACCAATAATTTTGAAAAACAGTATGCGATTGAATCGCTTCGAAACCATATTGCACCACATACATTTCAAAGATAATTTGCAAATTGATCGATCCGATAAGCTTTACAAGCTAAGACCTGTAATAGAAACTCTAAAAGATAGATTTAAAAAACATGGCGGACTAGAGGAAAATATTTCAATTGACGAGAGTATGATTCCGTACTATGGCAAACACTATGCCAAACAATATATAAAAGGGAAACCAATTCGTTTTGGATTTAAAAACTGGGCCCTTTGTACAAGCTCTGGATACATGGTGTCTTTTGATATTTACACAGGTAAATCACAAGATAATACTGAAGAACGAGGCTTTGGTCTTGGAGGCGATATAGTGCTCAATTTACTGGAAAAATCAGAAATTTTACCAAATAACGGCTACAAAGTTTTTTTCGACAATTACTTCACTAGCCTGCATCTACTTGGATATTTATCGGAGAAAAAAATCTGTGCCACAGGGACTATACGTGAGAACCGAACAGGACACTGTCCGCTTCCTGAAAAGAATTTCTGGAAATCACAAGATAGGGGCACCTATAAATTTGTGGCCAAAAATGATACGCTGGTGGTCCAATGGAAGGACAATAAAGTAGTTACTGTGGCATCAAATTTTGAAACGGACGAAATCGTTAATACCACAAGATGGTGCAGAACTTCCAAATGCAAGAAACGCATTCCACAACCAAAATTGATTGCCAACTACAACAAAGGAATGGGAGGTGTCGACAAAATGGATTTTATTTATTTTTATATGAAAAATACATATTCTCACACTGAAAGGTATAAAAATAATGTTTAAATAAATGTTTTAATAATATATGTTTTTTTTATGATGTGGTATTTTATGCATAGAGTCCCCTTAAAGGGACGGGTGGTACCGGAGTATCTATAAAAGTTAGGAAAAAATGTTACATAAAAGTTTTACTCCTTTTTATAAATTAAAACAATCAATAATGAAAAAAATTGCAAAATCATTAATTTTTAACTTCATGCACTACTGGGATAAACTCAACGACGAAGATATATCTGATGGGCAGTATGCTCATGCTCAAAGCGTATGGGAAGTTTTCAAAATTTCTAATTTGGGGGTATACTCTGATCTCTATTTAAAGACAGACGTATTGCTGTTGGCTGATGTGTTTGAAAATTTTCGAAAAAAATGTGTAGCAACCTACGAGTTAGATCCAGCTTGGTATTATAGCATGCCTGGATACACTTGGGACGCGATGTTAAAGTTCACTCAATGTAAACTGGAATTACTGAATGATGTAGATCAAATCATGTTTATAGAAAAGGGGATTCGTGGCGGTATTTCGGTTTGTAGCGGTAGGTATTCGGAAGCCAACAACAAATACATGCCGGAATATGATTTCACAAAACCATCGAATTATATAATGCATTTAGATGTTAATAATTTATATGGGTGGGCAATGTCGGAATTTCTTCCTTACTGCGGGTTTTCGTGGCTGGAAGATGTGGAAAATTTTGATGTAACAGCTATCCCAGACGATGCACCTGAGGGATATATGCTACAAGTAGATCTGGAATATCCTCACAACTTACACCGTCTGCATCAAGATTTTCCATTTGCTGCCGAACACCGCATACCACCCGGTTCAAAATTACCAAAATTAATGACAACTCTTTATAATAAAAAAGAATATGTTATACACTATAGAAATTTGAAGCAATATTTGACAAATGGTTTGAAAGTCACGAAAATATATAAAATTTTGAAATTTAAGCAGTCAGCGTGGCTGCGATCTTACATTGAGCTAAACACTACTTTGAGGACCGCAGCCAAGAACGAATTTGAGAAGAACTTATTCAAACTTATGAACAATGCGGTGTTTGGCAAAACGATGGAAAATATCCGTAAGCATAGGGTTGTTAAGCTAGTAAGATCCTGGGAGGGAAGATACGGAGCGAAAAATTTAATTGCAAGTCCACAATTCCGGAACCGAACAATTTTCGATGAAAACTTGGTAGCTATCGAATTACAGAAAACCGAAGTTGTATTCAACAAACCGATGTATGTTGGAATGGCTATTTTAGATCTATCAAAATTGTGCATGTATAATTTTCATTATGATTTTATGCTACCCAAAGTAGGTATTGAAAAATGTAAACTTTTATACATGGACACCGATAGTTTCATTTATGAACTGTTGTGTAGTGATGCATATGAAGAAGTTATAAAGGCTAATATCTCTAAATTTGATACATACGATTATAATGTTGCAAACATCTATAAAATACCTTTGGTCAATAAGAAAAAGTTGGGTTTAATGATGGATGAAGCAAATGGTAAAATAATCACTCATTTTATTGGTTTGCGTTCTAAAATGTATACATTTAAAGTTCAGGGGGGTAAAGTAGTCAAAAATCTAAGGGAGTGAAATATAATATTGTAAAAAATAAGATTACTTTTGATGATTATTTCAATTGCTTGAAGGAATTTAATCAAAAATCGACGAGTCAGCGTTGCATCCGTTCATATGCACACAATGTTTTTAGTATAGAACAGTCAAAAATAAGTCCGTACGACGATAAACGATTTCTAAATCCAAACTCTTTCGATACATTACCGTGGGGTCATCATGATGTTCAATAAAAAAAATTCTGTTTTAGGTAAAAATAATGACATCACCAGCGCAACTGAAGGCTTTATGTATAAAAAGCATTTGCGAAAATGTTACTAGTATTTTAGGTTTTAGTAACTATTGTCTTTATACTTATGCACTACCTTGGATAGTCGTTGAAGAAATTTTTAAAACTTTCGCTTATTACCGTTGGAATAATATTTGGAAAATTGCCGAAGTTGCCAAAGTATCATTAATATGTTTAGAAAATATTTTATATGAAACAGAAATTGATAGGACCATAACGAGGAGTGCAATTTTAAATAAATATGATTGGACAGAAGAATATAGCGAAAATCAGTATTGTGTGTGGGTTTATTTTTATAAAGTTGACGAACTAAATTTAATATTATGTGAAAAACGTTTTGGAATTTATAAAGATGTCATGAAGTCGTATAATAAAAATATAATCGCAATTCGCGAACATTACCATTTGAATTACAAAACCAAAGATTTATCAAAATGATTTCAAAGAATTATTATTTGTATTAAAAGAAAAGAGTGAGTGTGATTATGATTTTCATAATGCTGGGTGCATAATATTTCAAAATTTTAATTAAAACGTGTACAGGTACTCCATCATAGAATATTCAAAAAGGTTTTTTAGCTTTAAGTATTCTTCTTGATTTCAAAATTTATATTAAAATGTTTCAAAAGATTTTCTTATATTTATTTTTTATATTAATAAAAACATATATAGACATAATGTGTTTTATTTATCACAATATTTTTTTCGAATTTCAACGAAATTGTCCTAGCAGTAGACTCTTGCACAAATTGAAAACTGTGCTTTCCAAAGTGACTTCTTTTTTTTATGAATGAGATTGTTTTTTCTATATATTTAATAAAAAACACTATTTTACTACTATGTTATTTTATTTTCTATGTAAAAATTCTGTACAATATCTGCACTATAATAAAAGAGATATTCCCTTAAAGCATTAGTATATAGACAATCGATTGAGGATCCATCCAAAATCCATAAATTAGGTCTAAAACACTCATATTTCCATTATATAACCAATTTCTAACAATATCAAATAAATTTCGATAAAATTCGTTGAAATTGATGGATTCCAACATGGCAAGTCGATCCGAAATCACATGCAGTACATCTAAAATGCCAGCAATATCTTCTTCGTACAGGTCCATGTTGACATTGAACTTGGAAACAGACACGATATTCATGTAGCTGCCATACTGATATGGAACCATTTTCACAAAGTCTCCACATTTTGTCACTAGAGGGTCCATAGCAGCACGATCTTCGTTGTCTTCGACATTTTGATGTATTTCTTGTAAGAAGGCGATGATTGAAGCCCACGCGTAAACATTCGCTTCAGAATAACGCATGCACTAAAGTCTTTTGTAGGACTCAAACCACATCGCACCTCGTAGTTACTTGGTTGCGGTAGAGGAAAAGTCATCAAAAGTAATGGTTTTTCGGTATGAGCTCTAGTTTCGAACATGGTTAAAGCTCTGTCATCAGCCCCATCGCCATACTCTCGTTGGGCAGCATCTTCGTATTGATCTAGAATTCGATCGACAGCTTGGAGAGTTTCTTCATCACTATAATCATTTCCTCGCATAATGTCGTCAGACATACTTTCACATCAACTAACAAACATTTTCCAAATCACACGTTATTTATATTCGAAAGTCACGTAACATCATTTTTGCTTGTTTCTGGTTTTACATGTATTTAAATGGGAAAACGGGTCACATTTGCAGAAAGTGGTAAAAATGCATTGTTTCTTATGTGAAACATGCACAAATCCTTGAGTTTGGGGGGCCTTTTACGAATCACACAATTGCGTCTTTTCCTGTCCAGCTGTTGTGTTTCTTATCTAACATCTATCTTATCTATCACATACAATTTATTTCCTTTCTTCCTGATTACCTTTTCCACGAGATAGATGTTGGGATTTGAGGTTTTTTGCAATTCTTCTTCGTAGAAAGCCCCACTGACTTTTACTCCATGCATATCTTCCAACAAATATGTAACGGGGTTGGTTATCTTGACAGTGACAATTTTAAATAGTTCTGTCATCCAATTGGGAGTGTATCCTTTTTCGAAAAGGTGTTTAGTCTTACTCAAGCGAACAATGTCGCCGACTTTTAATTTTCGCAGACCGATAATCTTCAAGTTATCGAGAATGAGCTTTTCGTTGGATTTATTAACTTGCGATGGTTTGTAACCAGTCTTGCTGTGACGTGTATCATTGTAGGCTTTTGTAATGCTAGGTAATATGTCTATCCATTTGTAGGTCCCATTCAAACTAAAGTATTTGAAAAGTTTTTCTTTCAACGTTTTGACTACATGTTCTGCTATTGCAGCTTTCTTGACGCTGTACGTATTATAGTGGTTGATGTTATGTTTTTTCATAAGTTCTTGGAATTTACTATTATAAAATTCCTTACCCTGGTCCGTCTGTAATTTTTTTGGGAAACGTTTCGTGTGTATCAAAATGTCTGTGAATACTTTAGTTATTTCCTCACCGGTTTTCGTTTTCAATGGACGAGTCCATACGTACTTGGAGAAACAATCAATTATGATCATAATCAATTTAAAATTTCGATTTTGTCCAACATACTGACGCATCTCCGCCAGATCCATTTGCCATAAATCATCCAAACCTTCGATGATTGTACGTCGTCGGGGGTATGTTTTACGAGCAGGTTTATGCAACTCGTTGACAATTTGAACATTTTCTTTCGAAGTGATTACTGCGAATGATTGTGTAAAAATCTTACTTTTTCTTTTTGATGAGTTGCTCAAAATTTGGATGCTTGGATTTTTTTATGCTTATATTCAAATTAAATCACGTGCCATCATTGTGTTATCTTAATTTTTCTTTTGATGAGTTGCTCTAAATTTGTTATGGATGCTTGGATTTTTTTAATCCTTATATTCAAATTTGTAATATCCAGTCCTAATTCAGATATTTGGTAAACGACATTCAACTCTCTTTCCACATTTTCGGTTAAGGTGTGTGCTTCAGTCACATTTTCAATTTTTTTGTTGATGGCATGAGTGATTTGTTTCCAATTGTTTGTGTAAGCACGCTCCACATCTGATATGAGCAAGTTCACTTTAAAGAATTGTGTTTTAACATCTTTCTGCAAGTGATTAAGCTTTTTAGCCAGAATGTCGTCGAAAGTCTGTTTGTATTCAACGTCTCTTGCAGACAGCTCACTAATTCGATTACGAAAGTCACCGAATGTTTCGGTAACAATTTCAAATTTGTTTTCGAATTGTTTCACAATCTCGGTGAGATCCTCAATAGTTTTCGTAAACACGTCAGCCCAATGTTGCATCTGATTGTCTACGTACTGCTTGTTGGTAGCATCCATAGGATTAGTTGGCATTTTTACGTAACACAGTTTAAATTTTTTTAAATCAATATTACCGTCAGAAGTATGTGCTAAGCCATCACCAAATTCAATTATCGGACGCAATATTTGTTTTCTTCAAGAAGAACTACGTCCAAACTTATCGATGGTCATCTTGGAAATGATGTCTATTGAATGATGTTGGCCTCTTTCAATTCTTCGATTATGGATATAATTTCATTGTCAAGTGAAATGTTTCCAGCATTTTTGGACGTTAACAACAATCGTAAACGCTCACACAATTCGTTCGGATCATCCCAATAAATGTATTCCATAGGTTTAGAATTGTAAGACATTAAGCCCCGTCCCTCCACCATTCGCGACGACTTTCGAATAAACATTGGTTTGATGATTTCCATATATTTGCGTCTATTAGTTCCTTTCAATGCATTATTTGCTTTTTTATGTACATTCGACAGTTCTAAAATGTGTTTGTACGCAACGAGATCGTCCTTGTTGAAATTTTCTGGATCATCGTAGAATATCAGTTCATATAGCCCAGGTGTTCCTATCACTTGCTGTCCAGCAACTTTGATGTGCTGCTTATCAAAATCGATTTCTTTTGAACCAAGCCGCCATTTTGAATTTGCAAAATCATATATGGGTCCGTATACTATGTCTATCTTCTCATCATTGCTCCAATATTGTGTTAAGTATTTATGACTCATTGGTGGATACTGATCGATATATGCTTGAATGACTTGAGGAGCAATTGTATCTTCGTCAAATGTTCCTTCTTTTTCATCATCGAACACTTCATCATCATCATCTCCATCAGTACTGGCAATAGGTTCAAGATTCTGGAATGGTGGTAGAATTTCAGCATTGCCGACCGATGCATCCTCTGTCTTCACTTATTTTTTTGGTATAGTGGTATGTTCATTCCTAAGCGATTCTTTGGCTACTGCCAGCTGCTTTTTCAGTGGAACCGATATGGGTTTGAAAAATTTTTGTAATGCCTCATCCTCTTCTGATTTACCCAATTTCAATGATAAGTATTTCTTTTTTATGATCCTAGCGATTTCATTGATTTTCCATATCGATAGCTACCTGCATTCAGATCACACTCCTTTACGATCACCATTGCACCGAATTTTTCATTCCAACAATCAGCACACATACGCTTGAAATCGTTGAATGACACATCAGGTGAAACGTGCCCATCATACACATGCTTTAAATTTATTTAATCTTGCTTGAACAACACAATTAGATTGCAATTGTCTTTTCCTTTGACTTTTTTCAACACCTCTTCGAGTAACTGATACTTGGGTTGATACAATGACTTTGAATACACGTAAACGTTTTCAAATTTAGCACCATTCGGGTGGAAGAGCAGTGAAAGTGCTGCATTTGTTTTCCCACATCCATTCGGTCCACATATGATTGCACGAAATGAATGTGGTAGCAATGTACCTTGCTTACTGCTGGTAGATTGACTTTCATTTAAGTAATCTAAATTTTCGATCGGTAAGGTATGCTTCTGTTGAACGACCCTCGTGTTGTGCACGATACCATGAAATGTTTAGGATTTTGTATAAATGTTCATGTCTTTCAATACTGACATCATTTTCAATGTTGATTCATCACGGTAAGGGTGTGGTTAATACGCTCATCAATAACCTACCATTTGAACTACATCTGGCAGGCTATTCATATTGTGGAACGGGAACTAAATTGAAAGAACGCTTAGAACGTGGAGATAGAGGTATAAATCCGTTGGACGAAGCTTGCAGGGAACACGACATTGCATACTCTCAAAACAGATCATTAGAAGAACGTCATAAAGCTGATCAAGTGCTGGTACATAGATCTTGGGAATGAGTCAAATCGAAAGACGCAAAATTTGGTGAAAATTCTGCTGCTTGGTTCGTCACCAACGCTATGAAGGCAAAACGCAAACTCGGCATGGGTATGGATAAACAATTCTCCCAAATTGCAAAGAAGATTCATCAAGCTATGGAAAAGTCTCATCACGAAGGTGACAGTTTGAAAAAGTCATCTGCTGCTGCTTTGAAAGCAGCTCGATTAGCCGTCAGAAAATGTGGAGGTCGAAAACGTATTCGAGTACCTAGAATTATACCATTGCCAAAAAGTGGCGGTTTTCTACCGCTAATTCCATTGTTTGCCGGTCTCTCGGCTCTAGGGTCGCTGGCTGGAGGAGCGAGCGCCATCGCAAAGACCATCACCGACACGAAAAATGCAAAGAAAGAGATGGAAGAAGACGCACGACATAATAAAGCTATGGAAGACTTGGGATCCGGCATGTATCTACGAAAAACGCGTAACGGATTCGGTCTGTTCTTGAAGAAACAGCATAAAGGAGGAGAAGGATTGTACTTGAAGAAACAAAAACACTACTAGCTCAGCTACCCAACAGAGCTCTGTACGACGGGGAGATTATGGAATGTGCGGAAAATTCCACATTTTCGCGGTGTTTTTATGCGAGAATGTGCCGTAGTGAATTTAGATTCCACCATCAATCCAGGTACACATTGGGTAGCTTACAAAAAGAATGATAACACTGTACAATATTTCGATAGTTTTAGAAATTTGAAGCCGCCAAAGGAATTGGTCCATTATTTTGGAAAGCAGCAGTGCGTAAAGATATTTTATAATCAAGATGTATATCAAACATATGATCAAAACAATTGTGGTCACTTCTGTTTAGCATTTCTATGTCAATAAAAGATACTGTCACAACTACTTGTGTATCAGTCATGTCGATGAAACGAAGTGATACAATATTGACTTTGAAGAGTCATTCTTCGATTAACTCAATTGATCTATCACCGCCGCTTTACTTGCAGCGTGACAGTGAATATGGCTTAGGCTTAAGTTTTCATTCGTACAACAGTATACCCAACATCGATGAAGGTACAAAGTTCCACTATGTAGATGGAAAGGGTAAAAAAAAGCATTGACATTCCAACGGGAGCATACAAAATTGAGGATATTGAAAAGTTTATTCAGAAAACAATCGTACCAAAGACGACGAAGGTAAAGCCTGAAGATTACTTCTACCTCAAACCGAATAATAATACATTGAAATGTGAAATTTTTTGTAAATATTTTGATATTGATTTCACTCCGAACGATAGTTTGACACACATTTTGGGATACTCTCCTAAGATTCTACCAAAAAATGTTACTCACATGTCCGATCAGCCTGTCAACATTATAAAAGTACGAACCATACACATCGCTTCCAACATTACTTCGGGAGCCTTCTTCAACGATAGACCTTTGCACACAATCTACGAATTTGCTATCAGAGAAGATCCTGGTTACGCTATCGACGAAAGTCCAAATCTTTTCATTTATCTACCCATCACTACAGACGAGATTCATAATATAACACTTAAAATTTTGGACCAAAACTTTCAGCTGGTGAATTTCCAAGGTGAAAAAATCATAATTCGATTACATCTCAAAGAATTATGGTACTAGGTATTTATAAAATACATCTACCTACGAATAGACCGTCAGTCTTCTTCGAGACAAAGAACATCCAACACCACCGTGATAGTCATCGTGAACTCAGTGTGAAAAATATCCGATTTCTCAAATCCTTAGGCTACAATGTTATCTCCGCAAGTGTTCAACATTTTACAAAAACCTCAAGTGGACACATCAATTCAAAAAGATGAATGGCGTACCTACTATCCATACGTTAAATCTTTCCGCGACAATGATGTCATAGAAAGTAGCATTAATCAATCGGATGCTTTCGATGCTCTTTACGCAAGTCTGTTACATATCAGTGGAAAAATTAAGCGCACCAAGGGTACTGGAGAAGTATTTTTTGTCAATAATGCTGGCGCTTTCATGTTCCAATCCATTAGCTACGAACAAAATGGTAAAGAGTTGGAATCAGTGCGTGACGTTTGAATTGTGAGTACCGTTCGAGGGTTTTTATGCTATAGCGAAGAAGAGTCTAAGCCCTTGAGTATAGCGACTTGGAGTCCAGATAAAGATGTGGGTATCATCAAGGCAGATGCGGATACTTTGTCATTTAGTATGCTCATTCCGTTGAAACATCTGTTGAATATTTTTAATGACTACGAATATGTTGTATATGGAAAACATACCATTCGATTGGTGCGTGCTCAAAATGACAATCAATGCTTTACCATCGCCAATCCTACAACAACTGAAGTACAATTGGAAATTGAAAATATCGAGCTCAATGTGCAAAGATTGCATCCAAACCATCAAATTAAATTGCAACTTTTAAAAGCAATCAAAGCTGACACTCCCATCTTGATACCGTTTAGAAAATGGGAAATTCACATGTTGCCTGCTCTCACTACAGGAGCCACCAACGAAATTTGGTCGGTGAAAACTTCATCATTTTTAGAAAGTCCTCGCTATGTCATTGTTTGTTTCCAGAGCAACCACGAAAAGAACCAAGTGAATAACGATCCTACGAAATTCAATTATGCAAACATTATGAATATCACCTTGACGCTGAACGGAGACAGCTATCCAAAGGAGAAGATGCATTTGGACTTTGAAAAGGGGGATTTTACCGAAGCTTACTTCAACTACACTCAATTTGGAAAAAGCTACAAACACTCTTATCTACATACGCCCCTCCTAAGTTACTCAGAATTTGCAAATAAACCTCTATTTGTCATCAATTGTTCTCACCGAGATGAAAGCGTGAAAAGTTCAAGTGTTGATGTCAAGCTTGAAATAGAAGCGTCGAAAGGTTTTCCAGCAAATACTTGTGTCTATTGCATCATCATTCACGATAACATAATTGAACAACATCCTCTCAGTGAAATTATAAAGAGATGGAACTAGGATGACAAGACCTCTGTCCTCAGTTTAAGTTCAACCATCGTCGAGGAGAGATGAGAATAGCTTTCGTAGACATTCAAGGCTTCAATGTGGAGTGCCAATTCCACCCCAAAGAAATTGCCTTAAGGATTGGACGTCGATGTAGTAATTATTTGCTTTTACCACCAATACCGTTCTCATCGCTAAGCAAAGCAGATCGATGTGGCGTTTGTTATTTGAAGAAGAATGATCATAACCTCAAATATTCTTCCGGCTTTATACCATACAAAGCGCTAGATGATATTCTAAAGGAAAATCTCAACGAAATTGATATCATCTATGTGCGAGGACATCAGAAGAAGCAATTTTTGGATGATAAACTTCAATCTTTATACGGAGAGCAAGCTAGTAGAGTCGTGAATTTGGAGGAATTTGATAACTCATGGCACACTATTCCAACATTAAAAAATAGTGGATTTACATCATGTATTCACCACACATATAGCAACAGTCAATTCTATTATTGTAGTATTAGAAATTTTGATGAATTGTATAAATGGTTTTGTAATACTTTACATTTATGAGCAATAGAGAGATTTAAAAAAATGTTTTTTATTGGGGGAGAAGGGAGGGGTGCAGACAAGAAACAAGTTTTTTTGTCTGACAGCAGTTTCAGTCTGAGAGTCATAGAGTTACGACGATATTTAAAGAAAGGTTGGAGCAACACATTCGACGTTTGGAAGAATTGAAAAATATTCTAAACTTTTTTGAGGAAAAACAAAAGGTGTTTACATTGTTCAATGATATGACTATCAACCCTACCACCCAATTCAGTGAAAACGATTGGAATGAGAAGGTCTTCAAAAATCCTACACGTTTTCGTCAACGCAATGAGATGCCATCAAGAAGAATCCCTCCATACTCTATTTAAAAATTTGGTTTGATAAAATCATTTATTAAATAAAGCAAATTTTAAGTATAATGTTGTTTTATTCAGAAAATCTCATTTGATAAATAAAATATTAAACATAACACATTTTCTTTCACTCCTGATTTCTTGTTTAAGCACGTTTAATGATACTGTTGTGTCGAATAAGCATTATTTGCAATTCAACTCGTATATATTCTATACGAAAATCAAATCTTCGCTATTTCTTGGCCGATTTAAACGAATCAAAAACTGAATCGCCATCAAATTTTCGGCAGAAGACGATTTTGGGAGTCGTTTGCTTGAAACGATGAGGGCTGTCCGAGCGAACAGACCCAAACGGCTTATCGCCCTTGCTTACGTCGAAGCGGTGCCGACATCGATGTTAACACATCGACAACATTTCAATTTATGAGCTGATGTAAGTACGCACGCGCCGCCATCCAACATATATTCTTTGATTTCTCACATTCACACAGGTATAAAGCAAATTTTAAGTATAATGTTGTTTTTTCAGAAAATCTTTTTTGATAAATACAATTTTAAACATAACATATTTTCTTTCACTCCTGATTATTTGTTTAAGCACGTTTAATGATGCTGTTGTGTCGAATAAGCATAATTTGCAATTTAACTCGTTTTTGCTATACGAAAACCAAATCTTCGCTATTTCTTGCCCGATTTAAACGAATCAAAAACTGAATCGCCAATCGGCAGAAGACGATTTTGGGAGTCGTTTGCTTGAAACGATGAGGGCTGTCCGAGCGCACAGACCCAAACGGCTTATCGCCCTTGCTTACGTCGAAGCGGTGCCGACATCGACAGCATTTCAATATATGAGCTCTCGTCTTATCTGATGTAAGTGCGCACGCGCCGCCGCTAATCATATATTGTTTGATTTCTCGCATTCACATGGGTAGCTTGTTAGCGTGTTGGATTGTGTGGTTGTGGGTTCGATCCCGCGCAATGGTGAACTTTTTTCCTCAGCTTTAAAATAATTAAATTAAATAATTAATAATGCAGTAACTTATCCCGTCTCCGCTAGATGGCGGTCATGAAAAGTAGGAATTTAAATGCAGTTACTTATCCCCTCTCCGCTAGATGGCGCTCATGAAAAGTAGGAATCTAACATTTGAAACCCCGTTGGAAAAATATCCAGAACGCCCACACGCCATTATTACATTATTCGGGACCCCTTTGAAAAATAAAGCATGCTTACTGTGACTTCCGATCCAGAACTCTCTTAGTATATCTACTGGAATATTTCCCTACTTTAATCTTGAAATTGGTAACGCTTTATCTCATTTCACAAATGACATTTATCTAATTCCAACAAAAATGTATATATTATATCCTCCCCTGTACCGTCTGTACTAATGGAATGCTATTTTTAAATGAAGATTGTGCACATACATAAGAATGCAATTTTGGATTAGCCGTGAGTTTTAGTTTGGAATAATTATATTCATAATATACCTGGGTGAATTCATTGTTACAATCTAAAGTACGTTTGTGAGGAACGCACCTCATTCCCAGATTCAATTACCATTTTTTTTATCTTTAAAAAAGCTTGTCTCTAATCACTGCATATTCTAAACAATCAACAAATACTCACTTTTCTGCATTAGTTGTACATTTATGCATCATCTGCTCTAGATCCACAAATAATACAATATTTTGGCATTTTCATTTAATATTATTGCGTCATAATTGTTATAACATTACGATAACAGGTTTGCGAAATTAAACAATATACAATACTGCGATATCAGAAATCAACAAAACGTGGCCAATGTCAAATTTCGCCAACATACGGCTATGATCGGTGTGATTCGGACTGTCGGAAAATGATTTTGCGCTCTCTAAATGAGAATAAACAGAATACTTCAAATGATAATAGAAATTCAAGTCATAGATTGGTATGTTACATTTGCAATCCAAACAATATGTTGACATGCAGCGCAGCAGGTTATTCATCTGAACATGATAAAGAGGCATAGATATTAGATACTGGAGCCTCAATGCACATGACTTTCAAGGGTGAATACTAACAATCAAACAAGAAAATTTTAATATTGTGCAAACAGATATAAATGTTTGGCATGGAAGAAAAGGACATCTGAATGCCAAGGAACTTCAAAATTTGTATAAGAATGGTGTGATCCTAGTTACATTGAGTGGAAATTAGAATTTTGTTTGTGAAACGTGCCAATATGGGAAGCAAGCAAGGTGCCCCGAGGTCCAACATAATTTGGTGAAATTGTGTATAGCAATGTGTGCGGTCCTATAGAAGAACCTTCGGTGTGGGCTATGAAATACTTTGTTTTGTTTAAAGATGGAGCTACAAGCTATCACCATGTTTACTTCAGGAAACATAAGAGTGGAGTATTTCAATGTTTTCTGAAGTACAATGTGTTTTATCTTTTCTTCAAAATGCCATGAGTCTTCTAAAAATAAATTAGATATATTGATTACATTGTTGATTATTTCTTTCTAGTTGTATTGCACAATTGGTTCTTGAATACATAGAAAGTGAAATCTTACCAAAAGCAAATTTTCACATACCTTTTTTCTTCAAATACGTCGACGATTACTTAACAGCTATTCATAAATGAAAGGAAGATTATATTCTAAATCTCCTCCACACATCTCGTAAACAATTAATTTCACGATAGAAACTGAACAAAATAATACTATTAATTTTTTTGATCTAACTTTACACCACAATAACAAGAATATACAAACTGAAGAACTCTTGGTCCGGAAGATATTTGCACTATTAGTCGACGCATCCTCTATTCCAAAAAGATCAGTAATTATCAGCCTGGTAGACAGAGTCATAAAACGCTCAGATCCACAATACAGACTCTACTTCAAACCTCATAAATTCAATATTCAACGCCAAAATTCACGCAACATGCAATAACAATAAACAAATCAAAACCAACAAAGACAAAGACACTAACCTCACTCTACCATTAGAAAATCTTTCAAAAAAACTACAAAAAGTTTTCAAAGACTATAACATACCTATCTGTCATAAACCTTCTAATCTATTAAAAAATATACAGCAAATTAAAATCCAAAACAGACAATAATAAAATAAACCATTCCGTCTATGAAATACCCTGTAGTAATTGTCACAGTACTTATATAGGACAATCCAGCCAATACATCGCAAACCGAATAAAATGACATAAGTATGATAAAATCAGTAAGACAGCTTTAACTAACCATCAGGATCAAGTTCAATTTTAACGAAGTCATAATTCTAGCTACCGAAAAACTTTTAAACGCGTACTATTAGAAATGATACATATTAAAAAAGTCCAACTGCAGTTAATTCAAATACTGAAATTAAGAACCTAAGCACAATATACTATAAAATTCTATAAAACACAAAACAATATAATTATCATCTTGTTTTCTATAAAGGTAACATAAAACCTCCCACTCCATAACGTCAATTTTGAAAAATTCCTAAAAATTAAACTTTAAATTATCAATTTTCGGCCTCTTCAATGTAAAATAATTTAAAAAAATCTGCAACGTGATCTGGCAAAAATAAAATTTTAAGCTCTTTATTAACATAAGATGAATAATAATGTAAATAGTCGGATTAAAAAATACCTTCTTATTTGTATTTTTAAAACTCATGTCCTAGGTAAGCTTCACACATTCCAAGCTATGTCATTAAAAAAATGTTGATTTACTAATTTAAAATGTTCTCTTTATTTACAGTCAATTGAAAAAGACGAAACGTTTTGATTTTACTTTTTGTGGTAGATTTTCTTCTCGCATTCGTAGATCATATCCAAACCATTTGAGGCCTCTATTTTTGATCCGCTCTAGTAAAGTTTCACCTGCTTTCACTATATGTCTAATTTCTTTATTTGTTCTTCTCTCCATTCTTGATATTTCAGCACTTCTTCTGAGGTAATCCTTTTCCACAGTTAGTTTTACGTCTAATGTAGGAGCTAAGTGCCCAAAGCTCAAATCCGTAGCAGATCACCGATTCCACACCTAGTTTTGGTTTTTGCGGATATGTGTCGATCCTACCAAAGGCCATTTAGACTTCCAATAACCTTTTAACTGTTAATAATTCTGGATGTTATCTCGTTCTTATCTATGCCGTCCTTGGTTATTGTAACTCCCAAGTATTTGAATTTACCAACCTGCCTAAGTGGTCAAATACTTACTACAAAGATCTGATACGGAAGATTTATATTTTTTTGTTATTTATATTATTTATTAAAAGTTATGAAGCTTGTTAGACTTTTTAATTACTCTGGATGTATCTACCCCAAGGTGAATGAAAGTACCCCACAAGGGGTGCGTTCGTACAAATACAACCTTTAAACATAATAACTTCAGACGTTTTTATAATTGACTACGATGTATTTGTCATACTTTGGTACATAAACTAGATAATTTAGTCAGTTTCTCATAAACTTAACAACAAAAATGTAAAAAGTGTACGAAGGATAACAACCTTCCCCTAAAGATAATGGTTGCAAGAGCAATGTTATATGCAAAGCAAATTCCCTTAAACATGTGGGCAGAATCTGTCAGCTGTGCAATATATTTGTTGAACAGAGATACGTCAAGACAAACGGGAGATATTACATCATTTGAACTGTGGAATGGAGTAAAACCTTACCTACAACATATCAGAATATTTGGCTACATTAGTTATGTACATGTACCGAAAGAAAAACGAAGGAAGCTTGCCAAGAAAAGTGTGAAGATGTTGTTAGTTAGATATGACCATGATAATTACAGAATGTTTGATTTAGGTCGCAGTGTAATGCAAACTCCTTTAATCTACATTCTACAATGATCAAAATACCAAGATTACAGTATCGCGGGACGTGAAGTTTGATGAATGTAGTACGACAGAAGAAAAACAGAGTTTAGTGGAAATTGAACAAGACGCAAAAGAACGTTCAACAATATCTAACCCACGGAGTGAGTTCCAACGTCAAAACGATGTATCCGATTCTTATTCTTATCTCATCAGATAGTATGAAGAGTTTAGAAGAGATGGATGAAAGTTATGTCCCTCCAAAAGGTATACATGTGGAACAGGAGGAACAGAGAAACATCACGTTACGTGCTCTTCGAAATAATAAGTTAGAAGCTAATTTCACAGAGTTGGAAATACCTAACACTTATGAAGAAGCAATGAATAGTCCAAATTCTCAGCTATGGAAGAAAGTTGTGGCCGAAGAGCTTCAATCACATGCAGAAAATCAAACTCGGATAATGACTGCTCGAGCTGAGAAGAAGCCTGTTTCTTGTAAATGGGTGTTCACCATAAAGAAGAATAGAGATGGAGAAATAGTACGATTCAAAGCATGACTGCACAAGGATTCACACAAATAAAGGGCTTGGGGAATGATGATGTAGAAGACTGGGACCTTTTCCCCCACTAGCAGATACGATTCCATCAAAGTGCTGGTTAGCATCGCTGCTAGAGAGGAACTACACATTGAGCAATTTGATGTCAAGACGGCCTTCTTATATGGTGAGCTCCCCGAGGTCATATACATGAAAGTACCAGAGGGATGGGAAACTTAGTCTTCCAAAGTATGAAAGTTAATTAAGTCTATAACGGTCTTAAGTAATCTTCGATATGTTGGAATGAGAATTTTTTTTCTTGTCTAACTACTTGTGGTCCATCTGATAATTGTGTATTTGTAGGATATTTTAAAGATGCCAAAGTAATATTAACTATTAATGTTGATGATAGATTAGTACTGGCCGAAAGTAAATTTGTTTTATCGATATATTGAATAGTTTTAAACAAAAGTTTGATATTGAGATTGTAAACTGTAATTCATTTATTGTTATGGAAATGAATAGATAAAAGATCATATAAGTATGTGTCAAAGTAGTACTCCTGCTGATGTAAATATAAAGAGATATAAAAATGTCAATGATCCAGGTCCTTCACATGTTGTAGCTGTGAAAAAATCTGACTTATTTAATTAATTCTAAAGATAAGTCGATTTTTTATAAAGTTAATATTGAATTAGTTGGCTACTAAGACTCTGACTTTCCGTTGATTTGGACACTAGGAAATCTAATACAGGTTATATATTTTTTATGAATGGAGTTCGTGTCACTTGATCTAGCTGTAAACAAGATATTTTAGCATTATCCACAACTGAGTCTGAGCACAAGGCACAATTATTTTAAATATCGATAATCAAAGTGCAATTGAATTGATTAACAACTCTGTGTTTCATAAAAGAAGTAAGCACATAAATATAAAATATAATTTTGTCAGAGAGAATGTTGTTATTGTATATATTGAGAGTTCAAATCAGTTGGCTGATTTTCTGACTAAAGCTTTGCCAGTAAATAAATTCAATACAATTAGTGATAAGGTGATGAGAAATGTTTAATGTGACTAACGTTTAATGTTTGCGGATTAAATTCACGTTCAATTTCTGAAATTGTTAAAATAAAAGATTTGAGTTATAAGTTTAGATGAAATAATGTAAATTTTTTAAATTGTTAAAAGTAAAAGAAATATATAGTGAATAATTATGTCTACCTTATAAATAAATTTAAGTGGGAGTTTTGAATGAATATAAAATTATAATATTGATGTTTTTGTCAACATTTTGTTCCCGTTTTATGACAATGGTGGCGCTGTTTTCCTTCTCTATGAAAATAATGTCATGTCACTTGCGTCAATTGTCATGCCACTTGTCACTTGTGTCAATTGAAATGTTATGTGTGTAATTTAATAAATGTTGCCTATAAAAAGAAATCTAACGAGAGTTTTTATTGAAATATTGCTGAAATCCATTAATTACTAAGTATACAAACTAAAAATAATGACTTTTGGGTAAGGTTAACATTAAAGCTCCACAAAAGAAACAAAAAACATCTTGCAAAAAGCAAACTCGTAAATATAGAAAGGAAGAAGTAATGGGAAAATATTTCCGAGTTTACGGACTGGCTTACCCAACTGTTACCTAATAGTCACAAATATATTGAATATAGTTATTGTAAACTATGTGATTGTAACATATTTCCACTTAAAATGATATTGTTCGACATTGTCAGTCAGAAAAACATTGTAATACAAAAGGATTGTTTACACAAAATCAATTGCAAATTATATATTATAATATACAGAATTAAAATTGGCAGGCTTATTGGCTGCAAAAAACTTGCCCTTTGAGTTAATGGATGAATTGTGCCGTTTAAAGCCTGAAATTTTCCCCGACTCTGTAATTGCTAAGAAAATAAAATATAAGCGAACGCAGGCCACAACAATAGAAAAAAGTGTTGGGAGATAGTTTTATACAGGACTTGTACTCAAAGCTCGGTACCGAAGGACAATTATTCCCACTTAATAGATGGAACGACTGAAGTAGACACAGTGAAGCAGTGTGCGTTTACTGTGATTCATCTATCTGAAGAGAATGTCGTAACAACCGATTTTTTTGGTATGACTGAAGTTACTGAAGGTGATTCAGAGAGTTTGTATGCCGCCTTGGAAAATATGTTACAAACGATTAAAATTCCACTCACGAATCTAGTAGGATTTGCTAGCGATGCATCAAATGTTATGGCGGGAGAATATAATTCTGTCATCTCACATTTGAGAATAGATTTACCAAAAATAGCTTGCATAAAGTGTTCTTGTCATGTGGCACATTTAGCTGCTTCTAAAGCATTCTTAAAACTACCTCGAAGTGTAGAGGACACTTTGCGCGATATTGATGCCCACTTTGGCAGAAGTTCCAGTCCTCAGCTGAAGTTCGTGAATTTCAGGAACTTTTTCAAACAGAAATGCATCAAATTTTAAAATCAAGATTTACCAGGTAGCTTTCGGTACAGCTATGTACAGATGGAATACTTGAACAGTATATTCCATTGCGGGAATATTTCAGGTAAAGCTTCATTATTAAAAATAATGTTTGGGATTTGGAACCGTTGGCGTAGATACGACAATATAAAAACAGAGAAATACCACAACACACCAAAAAAATTATTATTGTCACCCGACAATTATTTCGCCAACAAAGTTTGCATCTTTAGGGGTAAACAGTAACAGGTTTACATCTGAAGATGCCAACTTTGTTGGCGAAATAATTGTCGGGTGACAATAATAAATTTGTTGGTGTGTTGTGGTATTTCTCTGTTTTTATATTGTTCCTCATTATTAACTTAAGAAAAATCTATTTTTGTTTTTATTTCTAGACAATTATATTTTGAAGATTCATCTCGAACATATGAGGAGATTTTAAATATTGTAAATAACAAATTTACATTTATTTATTTTGAATTCATGTCCTACATTCTAGGAATGATAAATAACTTTAATAAGATTTTTCAGAGTGATACTCCCCTACTAGATATATTAAAATCAGAAGTTGAAATGTAATTGAAAAAATATTTGCGCTAACTATTTAGACAAAAACTGTGTAAAATCTATGCTTAGATTTCTAAAAGGGTAGTTCTGTCGAAAGAATTTTTAGGCAATTAAAGCTTATTAAAACTAACCATAGAAATAAACTCAAAACAAGCACTACTGAGTCACTATTATTTGCAAAACAGGATATTACATGCCAGAATGGTTTGGTAAAATTTAAACCAGCACCAAGTGAGGTAGTTGAGGTATATATGGCCCACCTAAGAACACATCACTGTTTTATTATTATATTTTGACAGATAATGAGAACTAATACATGTAACATTTTAACATAATGTTTATTGTTAAATTTAACTAAAACATTTTATTCTCTAGTTATATTTGGTCGTAATAAAAAATAAAATTATAATAATTGCAAATGGCCATATTACCCGACTAGCAGGTTAATATGGTCCACATAAAAACAAATGAATATTAGGGGCATTTTTGGCATATAAAAGTACCATCATCGTCTTCTGTGAGGCCTACACACTCCTCATGATAGTACAAGGCAGAAAGAGCAAAGACGCATATCCAGCCGTCTGTCGGTCTTGCAAATGGAGCAGTACCACGACTCTTCTTGTGGTCTTGAAGTTGAAGGTTCCATTGTATTTTGCGGCAAATATTGAAACAGATCTTTTGTCACCTTTTGGGCTCTGTAGTTAATAGCCTTCTTACGGTTAGTTTTGTTAGCATTTGACTGTTTCTTGTTTTTGCCTTCAGGCGTAGGTAAAACTACCTTGAACGAATTATCCAGATGTTCTTTAGATTTGAGTGGCATATGGTTGACGTGAGGAAAGTGGGATATTGTCATCCTATGAAAAATCATCCATATCATTATCTTCAGAAAGCACTTTTTGCACGACTGCCATTTGTTGTTGAAGTTCCTGATGGGTATGGATTGAAGGGGCATAGGCAGAATCAGGTAAAATCGACATATCGAATGGATATATCCCCGTTGCTCTAAATCCACTACACAAATTTGGACAATGGAGTCATACACTTTGGCCACACATTCGATAAAATTATATTGAATCTTGCCTTGTTTAATCATCTTTCTGGATGAACATCCCAATACTTCAGCAACTCCTGATCCCAGTGGAACTCAAAAGATTTATAAACGTCCTTGTCGAGTGGCTGAAGCTCGTGCGTCGTATTTGATGGTAAACAATATAGCGTGATACCCAAAGAGTCCGCAGCTTCAACGATTACGTAGCTTAGATGACTTGAAGCACCGTCAAAAATTAAAAGAACCTCACTTCCAATTTTATATTGTGCTAAATGTTTCAAGAATTACACAAAAAGTTCGGTAGGTATGAAACCTTTGGGTGACATTTTTACTAATATTCCGGGAGGTAAATTGTCCAAGAATTCAGGTTTCAAACGCTGACCTTTGAATATAACCATAGGAGAAATGGAATGTCCTAAAGCATTTCCCATATGGCTCACTTGCGGTTTATATGGCCCGGGCCATATAAACATAAAATATAAATTCCTTGTAAAAGAGAAACTTTTTTAGTAATTGACAAAATCAATGGATCGGATGTTAGAATAAGACTAGCACTTACCAACAACACAAAAATGTCCACTTGTCTTACTATGGAATCTCAATCTAGACTTGCCTAAAGTTAACCTTATTTTACAGCAGCAGTATTCGATATATGTGAATGCAGCAACACGGTACCGCAGGGGCTAAATCTCCCATAGAGTGTATGTTTTGTGGTTAATGTTAAGCTGCACTTTCATGCTGTGCTGCCAGATTTGATTCAATTTCAGTTGTAATAGGTCAATTTACAATGGGCCATATAATCCCCTGGGCTATATATACCTCAACTACCTTATGTATAGAAGCATTATTTTGAAGAAGTAGCATGTGATAGTAGATAGGTAAATTATTTAATTCTGATCAGAGGAACCACAAAAACAAAAGTAGCCGTTGATTGGATATGTACGTGCTCGTTGCCAGTTATTTATCAGGAAACCGCTACTGTAATTTTGTGTTTTCTCTGATTCTGATTAGCAAGAGAGACTGATTTTTATTTTTTTTGAGAGCTTTGTATTTTTTCAATTAAAATTCTAACGCCTTTATTTTGTTTTAAATATATATATTTTCGCTCTGTATCATAATTCATAATATTAAATTCTTTCAAACGATTTCTGTTGTTTCTGTTCTGAAATATTACTTTTGAAAGATAGATGTCGCTTGAGAGGATTGTTACAGTATTTCCAGTAAAATGCCAGTATATTCAATTAAATTTCTCCTTCAGTGGGGACTAGGAACTGTACTGAACGAACTGGTGGTTATCCTCAGGGCGTGCCTTGCATTTACACATGTACCCGAGAAATAGAGAATAGCCAGGGTAGTCTTCCTACGTAAACCAGGCAATAGCGACTACTCATCTGTCAAATCGTACCGTCCAATTTACCTTACCTCGTTTTTACTGAAAACATTGGAAAGGCTATGCGACGGCTGGATCAGGGGTTTTGCCTACACACCAGCGCAATCTACGGAAGTCGCTCTCCACGTTCTGGTGAGAAGGATAGAGAGAGCCCTGGATAATGGCGAAAACTCCCTTGGAGTCTTCATAGACATGGAGGGTGCGTTCAATCGAACTACCTTCGAAGCAGTCAACAAAGCTCTTTGGAACAGAACCGTACAGCCAGGTTCGCGCAGGTGGATAGCAAATGTACTCGAGAGCAGAATAGTTGAGATTAGTGTCGCAGACGCAACTGTCTCAGGGAGTGTTAAGAAGGGCTGTCCTCACGGAGGGGTACTCTCCCCCTTGCTATAGAACATAGTAGTAGACGACCTTCTAACGAACCTGAACGACGAGGGCCTGTACACCATAGGATATGCTGACAGGGAAGCACATTAGAGTGCTATGTGAACTGATGCAAAGGGCACTCCGCATCCTAGAAAAGTGGTGCAGGGTAACGTCTCTTTCAGTGAATCCCGCAAAGTGGAGGCTATGCTCTTTATCAGAAAAAAAAAATTGACATAATAATGCCTACACTAAATGAAACCCAGCTTAAGCTATCCAACGAGGTGAAATACCTAGGGGTGGTAATCGACAGAAAACTGACCTGAGGAAAACATCTGGACAGCAAACTGGACAAAGCCAGTGCAGCTCTATATGCAATGTCGAACAGTTGTAGGTAAAAGTTGGGGCCTATCGCCAAAGGTCACCCTATGGTTGTACACAGCGGTAATAAGGCCCATGATATGCTACGTGTTCAATAGGTCGGCAAATTAAAAACTGAGAAGGACAGACATGCGACAGAGATCTGTCTGCATCGCAGTCACTGGTGCCATGAGGACCACACCATCTGGTGCGCTAGAGGCGTTGTTGTGCTTGCCACCCCTACATCTATATCCGGAGGGGGCAGCAATACTGACCGCCCTTCGTTTAAAAGGAACATTAAGGGTGCACAAAAGCGCGAAGAGTCATACACCCATCTTGGAGGAGGGTCTCGCCAAAAACCACACCTCGAGGCCAGCTCCGACCGCATTACACCCCTATTCAGCAAATGCAAATACCATGTTTGTTGGAAAGAAACAGACCCACGCACTGTGCCGACAATAGACGTATACACTGATGGGTCTACAAAGAGGGACAGCACAGGCATAGGAATCTTCAGCCAAGACCTGCAACTATCTCAACAACAACCACTCGTGAAGTATGCCACCTTATTACAAACAAGGGGCTTATGAGGTCCGCATAAGCAAGGTACGAGGACAAGTAATACGCTTCTTCACAGACAGTAAAGACGCCTTAGAAGCTCTTGAAAAGGGCAGTTACGACGCGAGAAGCACGCTGAACTGCCACCGCGAACTGTCGGAACTAGCGAAGGAGAATGTGATGGAACTAGCTTGGGTGCCAGCACACGATGGGAATGAAGGACAAGGCGGATAAGCTGGCAGTGCCTATCACACCGCACATCATGGCCAACCTCATTAAAGAGAACACACACACTGTCAGAGATAGAACTCAATTCGGGGCTGTCGACAGAGCAAGAACTTCATCACGGAACCATGCCGGAAATGGGCCGAAGACTGCCTTGCTTTGCCCCGGGCTAAACTACGCTCACTTGTAAGCATCTGGACCGGGCATGCTGCGCTAAGAAAACACCTACATACAATGGGTGTCATAGACGACCCGACATGTCGGGCATGCATGGAGGAGGAAGAAACAGTGGAGCATCTCTTCACAGAATGCCCCACTCTATCCGACGTTCGTAAGGCCATCCTAGGACTGAAGTGGCCAACATCAGACGCACCTCGCCTGCGGCAATCCTGAGATATCTGGACCAGGTTGTCGGGATACTCGGAGAACCGTAGGTCTGGTGAGGAAGGGGCCGAATTGGCCTAAGTACCCTCTTTGGCACTCCTGGTCGAATAATAATAATAATAATAACACCTCGGCCACGGTCGATGCTTCTTGGTTAGGGATTGCGTACGCCTCTGTCCACTTTGTGAAGTAATCCATGGCTACCAGGATATACTTATTCCCATTGTCCGTTTCAGGAAATAGCCCTGCGATATTCACAGCTACTCGCTCCACGGGACTCCCAACATTATACTGTCTCATAGGTGCCCGCTTTCTGCCAAGTGGTCCATTGCTGGCTGCACACACTTCACACTTCCGGCACCAGAGTCTCACATCTTTGCTATTCACCCAAAAGAATCGCTCTCGAACCTTCTGTAGAGTCTTGGTTATTCCAAAATGCCCACCAGAGGCTCCATCATGTAGCTGACATAGCACCTCCGGCACTTTGCTTCTTGGCAAAACTAGTTGTAATCTAGATTCAGTACAATCTTCAGACTCAAAGGTTCTATACGGCAGATCATCTCTTAACCCAAGACAGTCCCATTGGCTCAATATGCTTTCACTTCCGGGCTTCATTAACTTATATCCTGCCAAGACGGCGTCTCCTTATGGCGCATCCACTCCAAGACCACTCTCAAACATGGGTCGTACTCTTGGGCCTTTTTCATTTTTTCGGACTGCCATTCCTCATTCTCTACGTTCCCATGATTTTTTCCTGCCCAGTGCTCATTGTCATAGGTCATATTCCTGAAGACGTTCTAACCATCTTGTCCTTCAAGATTACGGAATTGCAGGAGCCACTTCAACGCTGCATAGCAGTTCTAACTAGAAAGCGGCGAGCATACAAATACTTATGAAGTTTCTAGCAATTTTGGTCTGGCCAACTTCAACTCTTCTGCAGCACGCTCTCTCAATCTATTTACAAATGTGTCCACCGCAATTTCATCAAGGAAACTATCGGCAGCTGTAGGATGTGCTATTCGCACAACACGAGCTACCTCTCCCGAGTTCGTAATTGTGCTTTGTGTACTTGCTGAAGATGACTGCTCCATACCGATTCTCCAATTTAGAAAGCAAGACTTGGTAGTTCGCATGGTCAGCCGGAATAGACCTTAGGATGTCTGCTACATCACCTCGTAAAGCAGCAGTTAAGGAAACAGCTTTCTGTTCTTCGATCCACTGATTAGCCATTGCCACTGCTTCAAATTGTTTTCGAGACTTCATCGAATTTCACCCAAAATGTCCTGGTTACTTTTTCGAATTTTTCATTATTTCTTAAAATTTCTTCAAACTTTTTCGAGACTTCATAGAATGTTTCATTATTATTTATCACCTCTTTCAGTAACAATTCTTTCCGATATTAGGGTATGTGTTATGTGTATTTTATTATTAGGGTGAGTTTTCACGTTACACTATGAAACGAATGTCATGTCACTTGTGTCAATTGTCATGTCACTTGTGCCAATAGAAATTCAGAGCTATGGGTGACTGGTGAGAAGATCAGTGACACAGCAGTAATGACAGAGATTCTAAGCACGTTACCATCAACATACCGTTCGCTTAGGCAAGATGAAGAAAGCGAAACAATTCAGAACCTCACTTCTCGCTTGAACCAGAAGCCAACCTTGCCAACGATAAAAGTAGTAGTGATACTGCGCTAGTAAAGTCAAAGGGAAATTCCAATTCAATAAATGAGAATAAACAGAATACTTCAAATGATAATAGAAATTCAAGTCATAGATTGGTATGTTACATTTGCAATCCAAACAATATGTTGACATGCAGCGCAGCAGGTTATTCATCTGAACATGATAAAGAGGCATAGATATTAGATACTGGAGCCTCAATGCACATGACTTTCAAGGGTGAATACTAACAATCAAACAAGAAAATTTTAATATTGTGCAAACAGATATAAATGTTTGGCATGGAAGAAAAGGACATCTGAATGCCAAGGAACTTCAAAATTTGTATAAGAATGGTGTGATCCTAGTTACATTGAGTGGAAATTAGAATTTTGTTTGTGAAACGTGCCAATATGGGAAGCAAGCAAGGTGCCCCGAGGTCCAACATAATTTGGTGAAATTGTGTATAGCAATGTGTGCGGTCCTATAGAAGAACCTTCGGTGTGGGCTATGAAATACTTTGTTTTGTTTAAAGATGGAGCTACAAGCTATCACCATGTTTACTTCAGGAAACATAAGAGTGGAGTATTTCAATGTTTTCTGAAGTACAATGTGTTTTATCTTTTCTTCAAAATGCCATGAGTCTTCTAAAAATAAATTAGATATATTGATTACATTGTTGATTATTTCTTTCTAGTTGTATTGCACAATTGGTTCTTGAATACATAGAAAGTGAAATCTTACCAAAAGCAAATTTTCACATACCTTTTTTCTTCAAATACGTCGACGATTACTTAACAGCTATTCATAAATGAAAGGAAGATTATATTCTAAATCTCCTCCACACATCTCGTAAACAATTAATTTCACGATAGAAACTGAACGAAATAATACTATTAATTTTTTTGATCTAACTTTACACCACAATAACAAGAATATACAAACTGAAGAACTCTTGGTCCGGAAGATATTTGCACTATTAATCGACGCATCCTCTATTCCAAAAAGATCAGTAATTATCAGCCTGGTAGACAGAGTCATAAAACGCTCAGATCCACAATACAGACTCTACTTCAAACCTCATAAATTCAATATTCAACGCCAAAATTCACGCAACATGCAATACCAATAAACAAATCAAAACCAACAAAGACAAAGACACTAACCTCACTCTACCATTCATAGAAAATCTTTCAAAAAAACTACAAAAAGTTTTCAAAGACTATAACATATCTATCTGTCATAAACCTTCTAATCTATTAAAAAATATACAGCAAATTAAAATCCAAAACAGACAATAATAAAATAAACCATTCCGTCTATGAAATACCCTGTAGTAATTGTCACAGTACTTATATAGGACAATCCAGCCAATACATTGCAAACCGAATAAAATGACATAAGTATGATAAAATCAGTAAGACAGCTTTAACTAACCATCAGGATCAAGTTCAATTTTAACGAAGTCATAATACTAGCTACCGAAAAACTTTTAAACGCGTACTATTAGAAATGATACATATTAAAAAAGTCCAACTGCAGTTAATTCAAATACTGAAATTAAGAACCTAAGCACAATATACTATAAAATTCTATAAAACACAAAACAATATAATTATCATCTTGTTTTCTATAAAGGTAACATAAAACCTCCCACTCCATAACGTCAATTTTGAAAAATTCCTAAAAATTAAAATTTAAATTATCAATTTTCGGCCTCTTCAATGTAAAATAATTTAAAAAAATCTGCAACGTGATCTGGCAAAATAAAATTTTAAGCTCTTTATTAACATAAGATGAATAATAATGTAAATAGTCGGATTAAAAAATACCTTCTTATTTGTATTTTTAAAACTCATGTCCTAGGTAAGCTTCACACATTCCAAGCTATGTCATTAAAAAAATGTTGATTTACTAATTTAAAATGTTCTCTTTATTTACAGTCAATTGAAAAAGACGAAATGTTTTGATTTTACTTTTTGTGGTAGATTTTCTTCTCGCATTCGTAGATCATATCCAAACCATTTGAGGCCTCTATTTTCGATCCGCTCTAGTAAAGTTTCACCTGCTTTCACTATATGTCTAATTTCTTTATTTGTTCTTCTCTCCATTCTTGATATTTCAGCACTTCTTCTGAGGTAATCCTTTTCCACAGTTTGTTTTACGTCTAATGTAGGAGCTAAGTGCCCAAAGCTCAAATCCGTAGCAGATCACCGATTCCACACCTAGTTTTGGTTTTTGCGGATATGTGTCGATCCTACCAAAGGCCATTTAGACTTCCAATAACCTTTTAACTGTTAATAATTCTGGATGTTATCTCGTTCTTATCTATGCCGTCCTTGGTTATTGTAACTCCCAAGTATTTGAATTTACCAACCTGCCTAAGTGGTCAAATACTTACTACAAAGATCTGATACGGAAGATTTATATTTTTTTGTTATTTATATTATTTATTAAAAGTTATGAAGCTTGTTAGACTTTTTAATTACTCTGGATGTATCTACCCCAAGGTGAATGAAAGTACCCCACAAGGGGTGCGTTCGTACAAATACAACCTTTAAACATAATAACTTCAGACGTTTTTATAATTGACTACGATGTATTTGTCATACTTTGGTACATAAACTAGATAATTTAGTCAGTTTCTCATAAACTTAACAACAAAAATGTAAAAAGTGTACGAAGGATAACAACCTTCCCCTACAGATAATGGTTGCAAGAGCAATGTTATATGCAAAGCAAATTCCCTTAAACATGTGGGCAGAATCTGTCAGCTGTGCAATATATTTGTTGAACAGAGATACGTCAAGACAAACGGGAGATATTACATCATTTGAACTGTGGAATGGAGTAAAACCTTACCTACAACATATCAGAATATTTGGCTACATTAGTTATGTACATGTACCGAAAGAAAAACGAAGGAAGCTTGCCAAGAAAAGTGTGAAGATGTTGTTAGTTAGATATGACCATGATAATTACAGAATGTTTGATTTAGGTCGCAGTGTAATGCAAACTCCTTTAATCTACATTCTACAATGATCAAAATACCAAGATTACAGTATCGCGGGACGTGAAGTTTGATGAATGTAGTACGACAGAAGAAAAACAGAGTTTTGTGGAAATTGAACAAGACGCAAAAGAACGTTCAACAATATCTAACCCACGGAGTGAGTTCCAACGTCAAAACGATGTATCCGAAGAAATCTCATCAGATAGTATGAAGAGTTTAGAAGAGATGGATGAAAGTTATGTCCCTCCAAAAGGTATACATGTGGAACAGGAGAAACAGAGAAACATCACGTTACGTGCTCGTCGAAATAATAAGTTAGAAGCTAATTTCACAGAGTTGGAAATACCTAACACTTATGAAGAAGCAATGAATAGTCCAAATTCTCAGCTATGGAAGAAAGTTGTGGCCGAAGAGCTTCAATCACATGCAGAAAATCAAACTCGGATAATGACTGCTCGAGCTGAGAAGAAGCCTGTTTCTTGTAAATGGGTGTTCACCATAAAGAAGAATAGAGATGGAGAAATAGTACGATTCAAAGCATGACTGCACAAGGATTCACACAAATAAAGGGCTTGGGTAATGATGATGTAGAAGACTGGGACCTTTTCCCCCACTAGCAGATACGATTCCATCAAAGTGCTGGTTAGCATCGCTGCTAGAGAGGAACTACACATTGAGCAATTTGATGTCAAGACGGCCTTCTTATATGGTGAGCTCCCCGAGGTCATATACATGAAAGTACCAGAGGGATGGGAAACTTAGTCTTCCAAAGTATGAAAGTTAATTAAGTCTATAACGGTCTTAAGTAATCTTCGATATGTTGGAATGAGAAATTTTTTTCTTGTCTAACTACTTGTGGTCCATCTGATAATTGTGTATTTGTAGGATATTTTAAAGATGCCAAAGTAATATTAACTATTAATGTTGATGATAGATTAGTACTGGCCGAAAGTAAATTTGTTTTATCGATATATTGAATAGTTTTAAACAAAGGTTTGATATTGAGATTGTAAACTGTAATTCATTTATTGTTATGGAAATGAATAGATAAAAGATCATATAAGTATGTGTCAAAGTAGTACTCCTGCTGATGTAAATATAAAGAGATATAAAAATGTCAATGATCCAGGTCCTTCACATGTTGTAGCTGTGAAAAAATCTGACTTATTTAATTAATTCTAAAGATAAGTCGATTTTTTATAAAGGTAATATTGAATTAGTTGGCTACTAAGACTCTGACTTTCCGTTGATTTGGACACTAGGAAATCTAATACAGGTTATATATTTTTTATGAATGGAGTTCGTGTCACTTGATCTAGCTGTAAACAAGATATTTTAGCATTATCCACAACTGAGTCTGAGCACAAGGCACAATTATTTTAAATATCGATAATCAAAGTGCAATTGAATTGATTAACAACTCTGTGTTTCATAAAAGAAGTAAGCACATAAATATAAAATATAATTTTGTCAGAGAGAATGTTGTTATTGTATATATTGAGAGTTCAAATCAGTTGGCTGATTTTCTGACTAAAGCTTTGCCAGTAAATAAATTCAATACAATTAGTGATAAGGTGATGAGAAATGTTTAATGTGACTAACGTTTAATGTTTGCGGATTAAATTCACGTTTAATTTCTGAAATTGTTAAAATAAAAGATTTGAGTTATAAGTTTAGATGAAATAATGTAAATTTTTTAAATTGTTAAAAGTAAAAGAAATATATAGTGAATAATTATGTCTACCTTATAAATAAATTTAAGTGGGAGTTTTGAATGAATATAAAATTATAATATTGATGTTTTTGTCAACATTTTGTTCCCGTTTTATGACACTGGTGGCGCTGTTTTCCTTCTCTATGAAAATAATGTCATGTCACTTGCGTCAATTGTCATGCCACTTGTCACTTGTGTCAATTGAAATGTTATGTGTGTAATTTAATAAATGTTGCCTATAAAAAGAAATCTAATGAGAGTTTTTATTGAAATATTGCTGAAATCCATTAATTACTAAGTATACAATTAAAGTTCCACAAAAGAAACAAAAAACATCTTGCAAAAAGCAAACTCGTAAATATAGAAAGGAAGAAGTAATGGGAAAATATTTCCGAGTTTACGGACTGGCTTACCCAACTGTTACCTAATAGTCACAAATATATTGAATATAGTTATTGTAAACTATGTGATTGTAACATATTTCCACTTAAAATCATATTGTTCGACATTGTCAGTCAGAAAAAAATTGTAATACAAAAGGATTGTTGACACAAAATCAATTGCAAATTATATATTATAATATACAGAATTAAAATTGGCAGGCTTATTGGCTGCAAAAAAACTTGCCCTTTGAGTTAATGGATGAATTGTGCCATTTAAAGCCTGAAATTTTCCCCGACTCTGTAATTGCTAAGAAAATAAAATATAAGCGAACGCAGGCCACAACAATAGAAAAAAGTGTTGGGAGATAGTTTTATACAGGACTTGTACTCAAAGCTCGGTACCGAAGGACATTTATTCCCACTTAATAGATGGAACGACTGAAGTAGACACAGTGAAGCAGTGTGCGTTTACTGTGATTCATCTATCTGAAGAGAATGTCGTAACAACCGATTTTTTTGGTATGACTGAAGTTACTGAAGGTGATTCAGAGAGTTTGTATGCCGCCTTGGAAAATATGTTACAAACGATTAAAATTCCACTCACGAATCTAGTAGGATTTGCTAGCGATGCATCAAATGTTATGGCGGGAGAATATAATTCTGTCATCTCACATTTGAGAATAGATTTACCAAAAATAGCTTGCATAAAGTGTTCTTGTCATGTGGCACATTTAGCTGCTTCTAAAGCATTCTTAAAACTACCTCGAAGTAGAGGACACTTTGCGCGATATTGATGCCCACTTTGGCAGAAGTTCCAGTCCTCAGCTGAAGTTCGTGAATTTCAGGAACTTTTTCAAACAGAAATGCATCAAATTTTAAAATCAAGATTTACCAGGTAGCTTTCGGTACAGCTATGTACAGATGGAATACTTGAACAGTATATTCCATTGCAGGAATATTTCAGGTAAAGCTTCATTATTAAAAATAATGTTTGGGATTTGGAACCGTTGGCGTAGATACGACAATATAAAAACAGAGAAATACCACAACACACCAAAAAAATTATTATTGTCACCCGACAATTATTTCGCCAACAAAGTTTGCATCTTTAGGGGTAAACAGTAACAGGTTTACCTCTGAAGATGCCAACTTTGTTGGCGAAATAATTGTCGGGTGACAATAATAAATTTGTTGGTGTGTTGTGGTATTTCTCTGTTTTTATATTGTTCCTCATTATTAACTTAAGAAAAATCTATTTTTGTTTTTATTTCTAGACAATTATATTTTGAAGATTCATCTCGAACATATGAGGAGATTTTAAATATTGTAAATAACAAATTTACATTTATTTATTTTGAATTCATGTCCTACATTCTAGGAATGATAAATAACTTTAATAAGATTTTTCAGAGTGATACTCCCCTACTAGATATATTAAAATCAGAAGTTGAAATGTAATTGAAAAAATATTTGCGCTAACTATTTAGACAAAAACTGTGTAAAATCTATGCTTAGATTTCTAAAAGGGTAGTGCTGTCGAAAGAATTTTTAGGCAATTAAAGCTTATTAAAACTAACCATAGAAATAAACTCAAAACAAGCACTACTGAGTCACTATTATTTGCAAAACAGGATATTACATGCCAGAATGGTTTGGTAAAATTTAAACCAGCACCAAGTGAGGTAGTTGAGGTATATATGGCCCACCTAAGAACACATCACTGTTTTATTATTATATTTTGACAGATAATGAGAACTAATACATGTAAAATTTTAACATAATGTTTATTGTTAAATTTTACTAAAACATTTTATTCTCTAGTTATATTTGGTCGTAATAAAAAATAAAATTATAATAATTGCAAATGGCCATATTACCCGACTAGCAGGTTAATATGGTCCACATAAAAACAAATGAATATTAGGGGCATTTTTGGCATATAAAAGTACCATCATCGTCTTCTGTGAGGCCTACACACTCCTCATGATAGTACAAGGCAGAAAGAGCAAAGACGCATATCCAGCCGTCTGTCGGTCTTGCAAATGGAGCAGTACCACGACTCTTCTTGTGGTCTTGAAGTTGAAGGTTCCATTGTATTTTGCGGCAAATATTGAAACAGATCTTTTGTCACCTTTTGGGCTCTGTAGTTAATAGCCTTCTTACGGTTAGTTTTGTTAGCATTTGACTGTTTCTTGTTTTTGCCTTCAGGCGTAGGTAAAACTACCTTGAACGAATTATCCAGATGTTCTTTAGATTTGAGTGGCATATGGTTGACGTGAGGAAAGTGGGATATTGTCATCCTATGAAAAATCATCCATATCATTATCTTCAGAAAGCACTTTTTGCACGACTGCCATTTGTTGTTGAAGTTCCTGATGGGTATGGATTGAAGGGGCATAGGCAGAATCAGGTAAAATCGACATATCGAATGGATATATCCCCGTTGCTCTAAATCCACTACACAAATTTGGACAATGGAGTCATACACTTTGGCCACACATTCGATAAAATTATATTGAATCTTGCCTTGTTTAATCATCTTTCTGGATGAACATCCCAATACTTCAGCAACTCCTGATCCCAGTGGAACTCAAAAGATTTATAAACGTCCTTGTCGAGTGGCTGAAGCTCGTGCGTCGTATTTGATGGTAAACAATATAGCGTGATACCCAAAGAGTCCGCAGCTTCAACGATTACGTAGCTTAGATGACTTGAAGCACCGTCAAAAATTAAAAGAACCTCACTTCCAATTTTATATTGTGCTAAATGTTTCAAGAATTACACAAAAAGTTCGGTAGGTATGAAACCTTTGGGTGACATTTTTACTAATATTCCGGGAGGTAAATTGTCCAAGAATTCAGGTTTCAAACGCTGACCTTTGAATATAACCATAGGAGAAATGGAATGTCCTAAAGCATTTCCCATATGGCTCACTTGCGGTTTATATGGCCCGGGCCATATAAACATAAAATATAAATTCCTTGTAAAAGAGAAACTTTTTTAGTAATTGACAAAATCAATGGATCGGATGTTAGAATAAGACTAGCACTTACCAACAACACAAAAATGTCCACTTGTCTTACTATGGAATCTCAATCTAGACTTGCCTAAAGTTAACCTTATTTTACAGCAGCAGTATTCGATATATGTGAATGCAGCAACACGGTACCGCAGGGGCTAAATCTCCCATAGAGTGTATGTTTTGTGGTTAATGTTAAGCTGCACTTTCATGCTGTGCTGCCAGATTTGATTCAATTTCAGTTGTAATAGGTCAATTTACAATGGGCCATATAATCCCCTGGGCTATATATACCTCAACTACCTTATGTATAGAAGTATTATTTTGAAGAAGTAGCATGTGATAGTAGTTAGGTAAATTATTTAATTCTGATCAGAGGAACCACAAAAACAAAAGTAGCCGTTGATTGGATATGTACGTGCTCGTTGCCAGTTATTTATCAGGAAACCGCTACTGTAATTTTGTGTTTTCTCTGATTCTGATTAGCAAGAGAGACTGATTTTTATTTTTTTTGAGAGCTATGTATTTTTTCAATTAAAATTCTAACGCCTTTATTTTGTTTTAAATATATATATTTTCGCTCTGTATCATAATTCATAATATTAAATTCTTTCAAACGATTTCTGTTGTTTCTGTTCTGAAATATTACTTTTGAAAGATAGATGTCGCTTGAGAGGATTGTTACAGTATTTCCAGTAAAATGCCAGTATATTCAATTAAATTTCTCCTTCAGTGGGGACTAGGAACTGTACTGAACGAACTGGTGGTTATCCTCAGGGCGTGCCTTGCATTTACACATGTACCCGAGAAATAGAGAATAGCCAGGGTAGTCTTCCTACGTAAACCAGGCAATAGCGACTACTCATCTGTCAAATCGTACCGTCCAATTTACCTTACCTCGTTTTTACTGAAAACATTGGAAAGGCTATGCGACGGCTGGATCAGGGGTTTTGCCTACACACCAGCGCAATCTACGGAAGTCGCTCTCCACGTTCTGGTGAGAAGGATAGAGAGAGCCCTGGATAATGGCGAAAACTCCCTTGGAGTCTTCATAGACATGGAGGGTGCGTTCAATCGAACTACCTTCGAAGCAGTCAACAAAGCTCTTTGGAACAGAACCGTACAGCCAGGTTCGCGCAGGTGGATAGCAAATGTACTCGAGAGCAGAATAGTTGAGATTAGTGTCGCAGACGCAACTGTCTCAGGGAGTGTTAAGAAGGGCTGTCCTCACGGAGGGGTACTCTCCCCCTTGCTATAGAACATAGTAGTAGACGACCTTCTAACGAACCTGAACGACGAGGGCCTGTACACCATAGGATATGCTGACAGGGAAGCACATTAGAGTGCTATGTGAACTGATGCAAAGGGCACTCCGCATCCTAGAAAAGTGGTGCAGGGTAACGTCTCTTTCAGTGAATCCCGCAAAGTGGAGGCTATGCTCTTTATCAGAAAAAAAAAATTGACATAATAATGCCTACACTAAATGAAACCCAGCTTAAGCTATCCAACGAGGTGAAATACCTAGGGGTGGTAATCGACAGAAAACTGACCTGAGGAAAACATCTGGACAGCAAACTGGACAAAGCCAGTGCAGCTCTATATGCAATGTCGAACAGTTGTAGGTAAAAGTTGGGGCCTATCGCCAAAGGTCACCCTATGGTTGTACACAGCGGTAATAAGGCCCATGATATGCTACGTGTTCAATAGGTCGGCAAATTAAAAACTGAGAAGGACAGACATGCGACAGAGATCTGTCTGCATCGCAGTCACTGGTGCCATGAGGACCACACCATCTGGTGCGCTAGAGGCGTTGTTGTGCTTGCCACCCCTACATCTATATCCGGAGGGGGCAGCAATACTGACCGCCCTTCGTTTAAAAGGTAGTGGAACATTAAGGGTGCACAAAAGCGCGAAGAGTCATACACCCATCTTGGAGGAGGGTCTCGCCAAAAACCACACCTCGAGGCCAGCTCCGACCGCATTACACCCCTATTCAGCAAATGCAAATACCATGTTTGTTGGAAAGAAACAGACCCACGCACTGTGCCGACAATAGACGTATACACTGATGGGTCTACAAAGAGGGACAGCACAGGCATAGGAATCTTCAGCCAAGACCTGCAACTATCTCAACAACAACCACTCGTGAAGTATGCCACCTTATTACAAACAAGGGGCTTATGAGGTCCGCATAAGCAAGGTACGAGGACAAGTAATACGCTTCTTCACAGACAGTAAAGACGCCTTAGAAGCTCTTGAAAAGGGCAGTTACGACGCGAGAAGCACGCTGAACTGCCACCGCGAACTGTCGGAACTAGCGAAGGAGAATGTGATGGAACTAGCTTGGGTGCCAGCACACGATGGGAATGAAGGACAAGGCGGATAAGCTGGCAGTGCCTATCACACCGCACATCATGGCCAACCTCATTAAAGAGAACACACACACTGTCAGAGATAGAACTCAATTCGGGGCTGTCGACAGAGCAAGAACTTCATCACGGAACCATGCCGGAAATGGGCCGAAGACTGCCTTGCTTTGCCCCGGGCTAAACTACGCTCACTTGTAAGCATCTGGACCGGGCATGCTGCGCTAAGAAAACACCTACATACAATGGGTGTCATAGACGACCCGACATGTCGGGCATGCATGGAGGAGGAAGAAACAGTGGAGCATCTCTTCACAGAATGCCCCACTCTATCCGACGTTCGTAAGGCCATCCTAGGACTGAAGTGGCCAACATCAGACGCACCTCGCCTGCGGCAATCCTGAGATATCTGGACCAGGTTGTCGGGATACTCGGAGAACCGTAGGTCTGAGGAGGAAGGGGCCGAATTGGCCTAAGTACCCTCTTTGGCACTCCTGGTCGAATAATAATAATAATAATAACACCTCGGCCACGGTCGATGCTTCTTGGTTAGGGATTGCGTACGCCTCTGTCCACTTTGTGAAGTAATCCATGGCTACCAGGATATACTTATTCCCATTGTCCGTTTCAGGAAATAGCCCTGCGATATTCACAGCTACTCGCTCCACGGGACTCCCAACATTATACTGTCTCATAGGTGCCCGCTTTCTGCCAAGTGGTCCATTGCTGGCTGCACACACTTCACACTTTCGGCACCAGAGTCTCACATCTTTGCTATTCACCCAAAAGAATCGCTCTCGAACCTTCTGTAGAGTCTTGGTTATTCCAAAATGCCCACCAGAGGCTCCATCATGTAGCTGACATAGCACCTCCGGCACTTTGCTTCTTGGCACAACTAGTTGTAATCTAGATTCAGTACAATCTTCAGACTCAAAGGTTCTATACGGCAGATCATCTCTTAACCCAAGACAGTCCCATTGGCTCAATATGCTTTCACTTCCGGGCTTCATTAACTTATATCCTGCCAAGACGGCGTCTCCTTATGGCGCATCCACTCCAAGACCACTCTCAAACATGGGTCGTACTCTTGGGCCTTTTTCATTTTTTCGGACTGCCATTCCTCATTCTCTACGTTCCCATGATTTTTTCCTGCCCAGTGCTCATTGTCATAGGTCATATTCCTGAAGACGTTCTAACCATCTTGTCCTTCAAGATTACGGAATTGCAGGAGCCACTTCAACGCTGCATAGCAGTTCTAACTAGAAAGCGGCGAGCATACAAATACTTATGAAGTTTCTAGCAATTTTGGTCTGGCCAACTTCAACTCTTCTGCAGCACGCTCTCTCAATCTATTTACAAATGTGTCCACCGCAATTTCATCAAGGAAACTATCGGCAGCTGTAGGATGTGCTATTCGCACAACACGAGCTACCTCTCCCGAGTTCGTAATTGTGCTTTGTGTACTTGCTGAAGATGACTGCTCCATACCGATTCTCCAATTTAGAAAGCAAGACTTGGTAGTTCGCATGGTCAGCCGGAATAGACCTTAGGATGTCTGCTACATCACCTCGTAAAGCAGCAGTTAAGGAAACAGCTTTCTGTTCTTCGATCCACTGATTAGCCATTGCCACTGCTTCAAATTGTTTTCGAGACTTCATCGAATTTCACCCAAAATGTCCTGGTTACTTTTTCGAATTTTTCATTATTTCTTAAAATTTCTTCAAACTTTTTCGAGACTTCATAGAATGTTTCATTATTATTTATCACCTCTTTCAGTAACAATTCTTTCCGATATTAGGGTATGTGTTATGTGTATTTTATTATTAGGGTGAGTTTTCACGTTACACTATGAAACGAATGTCATGTCACTTGTGTCAATTGTCATGTCACTTGTGCCAATAGAAATTCAGAGCTACGGGTGACTGGTGAGAAGATCAGTGACACAGCAGTAATGACAGAGATTCTAAGCACGTTACCATCAACATACCGTTCGCTTAGGCAAGATGAAGAAAGCGAAACAATTCAGAACCTCACTTCTCGCTTGAACCAGAAGCCAACCTTGCCAACGATAAAAGTAGTAGTGATACTGCGCTAGTAAAGTCAAAGGGAAATTCCAATTCAATAAATGAGAATAAACAGAATACTTCAAATGATAATAGAAATTCAAGTCATAGATTGGTATGTTACATTTGCAATCCAAACAATATGTTGACATGCAGCGCAGCAGGTTATTCATCTGAACATGATAAAGAGGCATAGATATTAGATACTGGAGCCTCAATGCACATGACTTTCAAGGGTGAATACTAACAATCAAACAAGAAAATTTTAATATTGTGCAAACAGATATAAATGTTTGGCATGGAAGAAAAGGACATCTGAATGCCAAGGAACTTCAAAATTTGTATAAGAATGGTGTGATCCTAGTTACATTGAGTGGAAATTAGAATTTTGTTTGTGAAACGTGCCAATATGGGAAGCAAGCAAGGTGCCCCGAGGTCCAACATAATTTGGTGAAATTGTGTATAGCAATGTGTGCGGTCCTATAGAAGAACCTTCGGTGTGGGCTATGAAATACTTTGTTTTGTTTAAAGATGGAGCTACAAGCTATCACCATGTTTACTTCAGGGAACATAAGAGTGGAGTATTTCAATGTTTTCTGAAGTACAATGTGTTTTATCTTTTCTTCAAAATGCCATGAGTCTTCTAAAAATAAATTAGATATATTGATTACATTGTTGATTATTTCTTTCTAGTTGTATTGCACAATTGGTTCTTGAATACATAGAAAGTGAAATCTTACCAAAAGCAAATTTTCACATACCTTTTTTCTTCAAATACGTCGACGATTACTTAACAGCTATTCATAAATGAAAGGAAGATTATATTCTAAATCTCCTCCACACATCTCGTAAACAATTAATTTCACGATAGAAACTGAACAAAATAATACTATTAATTTTTTTGATCTAACTTTACACCACAATAGCAAGAATATACAAACTGAAGAACTCTTGGTCCGGAAGATATTTGCACTATTAGTTGACGCATCCTCTATTCCGAAAAGATCAGTAATTATCAGCCTGGTAGACAGAGTCATAAAACGCTCAGATCCACAATACAGACTCTACTTCAAACCTCATAAATTCAATATTCAACGCCAAAATTCACGCAACATGCAATACCAATAAACAAATCAAAACCAACAAAGACAAAGACACTAACCTCACTCTACCATTCATAGAAAATCTTTCAAAAAAACTACAAAAAGTTTTCAAAGACTATAACATACCTATCTGTCATAAACCTTCTAATCTATTAAAAAATATACAGCAAATTAAAATCCAAAACAGACAATAATAAAATAAACCATTCCGTCTATGAAATACCCTGTAGTAATTGTCACAGTACTTATATAGGACAATCCAGCCAATACATCGCAAACCGAATAAAATGACATAAGTATGATAAAATCAGTAAGACAGCTTTAACTAACCATCAGGATCAAGTTCAATTTTAACGAAGTCATAATTCTAGCTACCGAAAAACTTTTAAACGCGTACTATTAGTAATGATACATATTAAAAAAGTCCAACTGCAGTTAATTCAAATACTGAAATTAAGAACCTAAGCACAATATACTATAAAATTCTATAAAACACAAAACAATATAATTATCATCTTGTTTTCTATAAAGGTAACATAAAACCTCCCACTCCATAACGTCAATTTTGAAAAATTCCTAAAAATTAAACTTTAAATTATCAATTTTCGGCCTCTTCAATGTAAAATAATTTAAAAAAATCTGCAACGTGATCTGGCAAAAATAAAATTTTAAGCTCTTTATTAACATAAGATGAATAATAATGTAAATAGTCGGATTAAAAAATACCTTCTTATTTGTATTTTTAAAACTCATGTCCTAGGTAAGCTTCACACATTCCAAGCTATGTCATTAAAAAAATGTTGATTTACTAATTTAAAATGTTCTCTTTATTTACAGTCAATTGAAAAAGACGAAACGTTTTGATTTTACTTTTTGTGGTAGATTTTCTTCTCGCATTCGTAGATCATATCCAAACCATTTGAGGCCTCTATTTTCGATCCGCTCTAGTAAAGTTTCACCTGCTTTCACTATATGTCTAATTTCTTTATTTGTTCTTCTCTCCATTCTTGATATTTCAGCACTTCTTCTGAGGTAATCCTTTTCCACAGTTTGTTTTACGTCTAATGTAGGAGCTAAGTGCCCAAAGCTCAAATCCGTAGCAGATCACCGATTCCACACCTAGTTTTGGTTTTTGCGGATATGTGTCGATCCTACCAAAGGCCATTTAGACTTCCAATAACCTTTTAACTGTTAATAATTCTGGATGTTATCTCGTTCTTATCTATGCCGTCCTTGGTTATTGTAACTCCCAAGTATTTGAATTTACCAACCTGCCTAAGTGGTCAAATACTTACTACAAAGATCTGATACGGAAGATTTATATTTTTTTGTTATTTATATTATTTATTAAAAGTTATGAAGCTTGTTAGACTTTTTAATTACTCTGGATGTATCTACCCCAAGGTGAATGAAAGTACCCCACAAGGGGTGCGTTCGTACAAATACAACCTTTTAACATAATAACTTCAGACGTTTTTATAATTGACTACGATGTATTTGTCATACTTTGGTACATAAACTAGATAATTTAGTCAGTTTCTCATAAACTTAACAACAAAAATGTAAAAAGTGTACGAAGGATAACAACGTTCCCCTACAGATAATGGTTGCAAGAGCAATGTTATATGCAAAGCAAATTCCCTTAAACATGTGGGCAGAATCTGTCAGCTGTGCAATATATTTGTTGAACAGAGATACGTCAAGACAAACGGGAGATATTACATCATTTGAACTGTGGAATGGAGTAAAACCTTACCTACAACATATCAGAATATTTGGCTACATTAGTTATGTACATGTACCGAAAGAAAAACGAAGGAAGCTTGCCAAGAAAAGTGTGAAGATGTTGTTAGTTAGATATGACCATGATAATTACAGAATGTTTGATTTAGGTCGCAGTGTAATGCAAACTCCTTTAATCTACATTCTACAATGATCAAAATACCAAGATTACAGTATCGCGGGACGTGAAGTTTGATGAATGTAGTACGACAGAAGAAAAACAGAGTTTTGTGGAAATTGAACAAGACGCAAAAGAATATTACAATATCTAACCCACGGAGTGAGTTCCAACGTCAAAACGATGTATCCGAAGAAATCTCATCAGATAGTATGAAGAGTTTAGAAGAGATGGATGAAAGTTATGTCCCTCCAAAAGGTATACATGTGGAACAGGAGGAACAGAGAAACATCACGTTACGTGCTCGTCGAAATAATAAGTTAGAAGCTAATTTCACAGAGTTGGAAATACCTAACACTTATGAAGAAGCAATGAATAGTCCAAATTCTCAGCTATGGAAGAAAGTTGTGGCCGAAGAGCTTCAATCACATGCAGAAAATCAAACTCGGATAATGACTGCTCGAGCTGAGAAGAAGCCTGTTTCTTGTAAATGGGTGTTCACCATAACGAAGAATAGAGATGGAGAAATAGTACGATTCAAAGCATGACTGCACAAGGATTCACACAAATAAAGGGCTTGGGGAATGATGATGTAGAAGACTGGGACCTTTTCCCCCACTAGCAGGCGAAATTGTCGAAAATGTCAAATTTCAAAAGTTGGCGACGCCAACATACGGCTATGATCGGTGTGATTCGGACTGTCGGAAAATGATTTTGCGCACTCTAGGACTCAGGATCTATTTTGTAGGACAGTGAAATATATGTAAATGAACATTGAACAAGGATGCAATTATAACAAGATTTGTTTATGAGTCGAACACAATTTGCCTATCTAGTTGACCGTCTCATGGTTGTCTCTGATAAACATAAATAAATATATGTATTATGCATTGTTGCCTTCTCCTCAACGCTAGTTACGAATATAATTATAATGAATTATTTCATTTCAAAACGCAGAGAATGCAATAATATGATAGATTGATACCTAATTAGGATTGTGATAAGTGTTTGGAGCGATATTTCTGGTTATTCTATTCGTTTTACACTAATTTAAAGATTAATATTTCCAATGTTGGCTAATCTGATGATTTCTCATGCTTTCAGTAGCGCTTCCCCTTTCCTCAAACACTTGACTGTGTTATCGAACTTCCTTAACATCATGTTTGATTGGATAAATTTTGTCACTTATTGAACGTTTCTATTGTTCATTAAATATTTTAAAAAAGATATGTTCCACTCTTTCAAATTTAACTCGCGTTCTGCTGTCGTGTACTTTATTCGGAGCTGCGCAGCCATCGCGATGTATCTCGGATGAACGACACGATGGACACGAGCATACTAAACTAACTAACCTGTGTTGCCAACCCAAAATTGTATATTACTGGCAAATTTAATTGAATATACTGGCATTTTACTGGCAATACTGTAAAAATCCTCTCAAGCGACATCTATCTTTCAAATGTAATATTTCAGAACAGAAATCGTTTGAAAGAATTTAATATTATGAATTATGATACAGAGCGAAAATATATATATTTAAAACAAAATAAAGGCGTTAGAATTTTAATTGAAAAAATACATAGCTCTCAAAAAAAAAAAACAGCCTCTCTTGCTAATCAGAATCAGAGAAAACACAAAATTACAGTAGCGGTTTCCTGATAAATAACTGGCAACGAGCAGGTACATATCCAATCAACGGCTACTTTTGTTTTTGTGTTTCCTCTGATCAGAATTAAATAATTTACCTAACTACTATCACATGCTACTTCTTCAAAATAATACTTCTATACATAAGGTAGTTGAGGTATATATAGCCCAGGGGATTATATGGCCCATTGTAAATTGACCTATTACAACTGAAATTGAATCAAATCTGGCAGCACAGCATGAAAGTGCAGCTTAACATTAACCACAAAACATACACTCTATGGGAGATTTAGCCCCTGCGGTACCGTGTTGCTGCATTCACATATATCCAGGGCCTGCGCACTCTATTCCGTAAAAGCTTCCAACATTTTGAGCGCCACCCCATCGGCCTGGAAGCCAACTAAAATCATTTTAAGTCATCATAAATTACCCAGATGGCTCCCCTGTTTGTTGATAGATTTTAATTATCAATTTTACCTTGAATGTGTTCGCTTGAGGTTTAAAATTTTAAATTGTGTCCTTATTATTATTATATATTTATATATATATATATATATAATTTTATAAATAAGTATTGCTTGAGTACTTACAACATCATGCCTGCCCTACGATGCTGTGTTTATGGTTGTTATGAAAGATCTTTTTCTAAACATCGCTTCCCAAATCCTTCCAAGCAAGATGATGATTCACTTTTAAAAAAGTGGATTATTTTATGTGGAAACAGAAGGTTGAAGGAGGAAATGGCACCTGATAAAATTTACAGTAATTGTAGAGTTTGCGCTGCACATTTTAAGCCTGAAGACTTTGGCCCCAATAATGTGCTTAAAAAAGGAGTCTGTCCATCAGTTAACTTGCCAGGTAACTTAACATTTATATCTATTTTTTATCATGTTTGAATTATAATGTGCATGTTATTACTCATTTTCTTCTCTAAGGTGTGTAATTTTTCCTCTCATTAAAAGTTTATTAATTTGACGAGCCGGTGATTGATATTACTGAAGCATATTAAATAGAATAGTAATGTAATTTGATGAAATTAAGATGCTCAACGACCTGCTCATCTGTGATTTATTATCTATTATTCTTTATCTTTGAAAGGGAATTTGAAAATGTTTCATAATATTATCTCTATCAATACTTTTATTGACAAGTTTTCTTTCCTGAACTGCCCTTTTTTCCTGTCATTAATTGTATTTGTTCTTTAGAACCCTTAGAGCCAGTCGACGATATTCTGGATCATCTTATAACTTACACAGAATCTCCTACTAGGGGCTCTTGCTCATTGAAAATAGAAGAGTCCTTAAACACTGATGACTTAAAGTCAACATCACAAGGAGAGTGTCATCTTAGTTCTCTAGCCGGGCCAGAATTATCTTCCGTTACCTTTCATAACTCTGATGATGATAAGTTATCACCACCTAGTACACCTAAAAGTAGAAGTAAGTCTATTTTTTATCACTTTTGCGTATTTGAATTATTATGAATATTTAATCTACTATTTTAGAACGATCTGACTTACTTGCTGAGGTAAATGTCACGAGCATCAAAGAACTCACGCCAAAAGCCAAACGTCTCTATCGTATGGCTATTGACTTCAAAAAAAGAGCAGCCCTATTGACTAGAAGTCGACTCTCATTAAAGAAAAGATTGGATTATGCTTCGAAATTCACAAAAACCGAATTATTTGAGAAATGTGTATCCACTATGGATCGCATACGACAACGGTTTTTCCAAAGTCAAATTTGTAATTCCGATAAAAAACCTAAAGGAAGAAGATATACTCTGGAAGATAAAGTACTTGCATTAGCTTTATATAAGCAGAGTGCTAGCGGATATAGATTTTTGTCAAAATTATTTGCGTTGCCCTCACGGAAGACTGTTATGAAACTACTGAACCGAATTCCAATTCGTCCTGGAATTCACAACGAGGTTCTAGAAGTTCTAAAGGCAGAAGCAAAGAATTTCAAGAATCCTCTAGATAAGTATTGTATCTTAATGTTCGACGAAATAAGCATCCAACCCAGCTTGCAACCTAATTGGCACGAAGGAAATGTTGTTGGTTTTGAAAACTTAGGATCAAAACAATCCGCGCAAATAGCGAATCATGCTCAGGTAAGGGGGTAGTGAGGTCAATGGAAATAATTTATTTTAACTATTTCATAAGAATAATTTTTAATGTTATGTTGTTTTTATTTGTTTTCAGGTATTTATGCTGCGAGGGATTCATCGCAAATGGAAGCAACCCATTTATTATAATTTAGTTAATGGTGGTACAAAAAAGTATGATATAATGAATATCATAAAATGCATAGTTAGAAAATGCCGCGATATTGGCTTGCATGTGGTGGCCACTGTTTGCGACCAAGGGTCTAACAATCAAGCAGCGATTAATAAGCTTGTGGATGATACCAAAGCAAAATATCTTCGACAAGGGCATGATTTTGTTGACTATTACTTTGAAATAGATGACTTGAAAGTAATCCCATTATTTGATGTTCCTCACATTTTCAAGTGCCTTCGAAATAATCTAATAAATTATAACTTATGTTATAAAGAAGAGGGCTCTAATAAAACTGCAAAATGGGAGCATATTTTCAAGGCCTACCAGCTAGATCCTTTCTTAGGCAGTCTAAGATTGATGCCCAAGATTACAGATTCACATGTGAACCCAGAAAAGATACATAAAATGAAGGTCGCCAAATGTACGCAGGTGTTCAGCCATTCGGTTGCTTCTGCAATTAACGTATTTGCATTTTCAGGTACTTACTTTAAGATATTGAACTAATTATTAGTTTTTTAAAATTGTCATTTATTCTTATTATATTTTCTCTCATTCTAGGAACAACTGTGTGCATAGAGGATGAAATAATAAAATTAGACAAGTCGGCTGCGGATACTGCTATTTTGTTGGACTTTCTGGATAAACTTTTTGATAGCCTTAATGGAAACTCCTTCAATACTGTTCCAGGAAAGAATCTACGAATAGCCGTTACGAGAAATTCACCTCATTTGACATTCTGGGATGAGGCACTTAAGAAACTGGATACGGTTTATTTTCAAAGAGTTAATAAAGATGGAAAAGTTGAAAAAGTGTTACCACCTTCACTAAAAAATTTGAAACAAACAATAAAAAATTTTAAAGAATTATGGAGAGTCCTGCAAGGTTTAAATTTTGAATATATGATGCCGCGGACGTTCAATCAGGATCCTCTGGAAAATTTCTTTGGGCAAATAAGGCAAAGAGGACAAAGAAATACAAATCCAACAGCAATGGACTTTGGAAATTATTATAAGAGTTTAATTGTAAGGCAGCTGACCTCATCCCAATCTGTTGGAGCCAACTGTGAGGATGATAATTCAGAAGTTTTTCTAAGCCTCCAGAGACTTGTAGCACAGGTTTGTCTTTTTATAGTTATACAAACATAAGAAATCACATAAATCACCGTATTCAGACAGTACTTCTATAGTATGAAACTTTTATTTGTATTTTACTATTTTAACTGCTTACACCTATAATAAATTCTCATTTTAAATATTTTGAACTTTTTAACAGGGGCTACCAGAATGTGAGAATGACACGACTTCAGAAGGCTTCTGTACTGTTCCGGAAGATGTGCCTTCATCCTTGCAGAACATTGAAATCCAGGCACTGCGATATGTCTCGGGATACCTTATAAAAAAAGTGGGAAACGTGCCTTGCTCTTGCAAAGATCTTCTTGTGAAGAAGGCATGTCAAGGTAGTGAACCCACTGAGATGTTCACATTTGCCAAGCAATATAATAAGAAAAACCTGTCCCTGAATTATGTTACAGCGTCATTCTTGGAGAAAATGAAAAAAGCGGGAAGTATAATTAGATATATATTTAATCGTGATTTATATAAAATGAATTTAGTGGCATTTACTTTTGAAACATTAATAGAGAGAATACAATTAACTGCATGTCAGCATAATAATATTTTACAAAAATCTATTTTCAATTATTTGATCAAAGTCCAAATATTTAATTACACAAAACAAATTAATCGAGTTATAAGAGGTTTAGATGTCAGACCAATTCCTAATAATGCTCCAATAATTTTTCAAAGTGCTAAGAAAATTAGAAACATTTCTAGGCTGAGGATCCACAGAAATTGATGTTTGATAGAGAATTTGAATTTATTTATTAAGCTTGCCTTCTTTGTTTTATGTCCTTCGGTCCTCCAGAATAAATAATAATTGTATAAATTATCAGATTTTCCGTATAATAAAACTAGGAACATTTTGTTAGGTTCTTTTTTGAGTGGATCTTATAAATATGCACGTTTGGTAATGCCACGGTTCAATTTAATTAATATATGAATATTACATCATTATATCTTTTTCAGCAATAATTTATATTTTTCCTAATTAAGGACCTACTTGTTTTTGTTCGTTCTTATTTCTGGCTCTATTCATATTTCATCGAGACATTTTTATATGTTCTTTTTATCGTGGAATAGGCCTATTTGGGGATACCACGTAATAAAAAAAACGCACCTTTGTTACCCGACCTCATGGGTGGTGTGGAACAGGGTAAGACTTAATTTGTTTATATCTTGTTTGTTATGTCCAAATGATGGTATTTCAATACATTTTTTAATTAATATTTTTGTTTCTTTTTGAACTTTTTAAACCAAAACTTCTACCCAAGACATGATTCTCATAAAAATGTACTTGAAGTTCATATTTATTTTTTAATCTGGATTTGTATTGTGTATCAATATTGTAGCAATTATTTTTTTTTTATATATAAATTCAGTAACCTTGTCTCCTTTTGGTGTTTATTAATATCTAAATATATTATAAAATGCTTATCAAAGCGATTTAAGATCTTGTACTTAGTGATTATTAGTGCTTAACCCAATTGTTAACCTGTGATAAATAGTAAAAATATCCTGTATGTGACACTTGAAATGTATACAAAATTTTATTTCATTTTATATAGAATTAGCTATTACTGCTTTTATAGTATTTTAACTTATTTTAGACGTTTTCCTATGCAATTTTACATAATATACATGTATAGTGGTTTGTAGACTTTTATTCAATAAAATTATTTAAAAAATAGAATTTCTTTTTTTTTTCATCTATAGATGAATATGAAATCTAAATTCAAAAATCCCTCCATTTAGATGGCCAAAATACAGGAATCTATGAATTATTTTTCCATCTTGTTACATAGTAGGCTTCCACGATAAGAGATGGCGCGCAAAATGCTGACAGCCACTTTATATTAGAGTTTCCATTCTATCCCGTGTATATATTTTATCTATGCATATATCGAATACTGCTGCTGTAAAATAAGGTTAACTTTAGGCAAGTCTAGATTGAGATTCCATAGTAAGACAAGTGGACATTTTTGTGTTGTTGGTAAGTGCTAGTCTTATTCTAACATCCGATCCATTGATTTTGTCAATTACTAAAAAAGTTTCTCTTTTACAAGGAATTTATATTTTATGTTTATATGGCCCGGGCCATATAAACCGCAAGTGAGCCATATGGGAAATGCTTTAGGACATTCCATTTCTCCTATGGTTATATTCAAAGGTCAGCGTTTGAAACCTGAATTCTTGGACAATTTACCTCCCGGAATATTAGTAAAAATGTCACCCAAAGGTTTCATACCTACCGAACTTTTTGTGTAATTCTTGAAACATTTAGCACAATATAAAATTGGAAGTGAGGTTCTTTTAATTTTTGACGGTGCTTCAAGTCATCTAAGCTACGTAATCGTTGAAGCTGCGGACTCTTTGGGTATCACGCTATATTGTTTACCATCAAATACGACGCACGAGCTTCAGCCACTCGACAAGGACGTTTATAAATCTTTTGAGTTCCACTGGGATCAGGAGTTGCTGAAGTATTGGGATGTTCATCCAGAAAGATGATTAAACAAGGCAAGATTCAATATAATTTTATCGAATGTGTGGCCAAAGTGTATGACTCCATTGTCCAAATTTGTGTAGTGGATTTAGAGCAACGGGGATATATCCATTCGATATGTCGATTTTACCTGATTCTGCCTATGCCCCTTCAATCCATACCCATCAGGAACTTCAACAACAAATGGCAGTCGTGCAAAAAGTGCTTTCTGAAGATAATGATATGGATGATTTTTCATAGGATGACAATATCCCACTTTCCTCACGTCAACCATATGCCACTCAAATCTAAAGAACATCTGGATAATTCGTTCAAGGTAGTTTTACCTACGCCTGAAGGCAAAAACAAGAAACAGTCAAATGCTAACAAAACTAACCGTAAGAAGGCTATTAACTACAGAGCCCAAAAGGTGACAAAAGATCTGTTTCAATATTTGCCGCAAAATACAATGGAACCTTCAACTTCAAGACCACAAGAAGAGTCGTGGTACTGCTCCATTTGCAAGACCGACAGACGGCTGGATATGCGTCTTTGCTCTTTCTGCCTTGTACTATCATGAGGAGTGTGTAGGCCTCACAGAAGACGATGATGGTACTTTTATATGCCAAAAATGCGCCTAATATTCATTTGTTTTTATGTGGAACATATTAACCTGCTAGTCGGGTAATATGGCCATTTGCAATTATTATAATTTTATTTATATATATAACTAGAGAATAAAATGTTTTAGTAAAATTTAACAATAAACATTATGTTAAAATGTTACATGTATTAGCTCTCATTATCTGTCAAAATATAATAATAAAACAGTGATGTGTTCTTAGGTGGGCCATATATACCTCAACTACCTCACTTGGTGCTGGTTTAAATTTTACCAAACCATTCTGGCATGTAATATCCTGTTTTGCAAATAATAGTGACTCAGTAGTGCTTGTTTTGAGTTTATTTCTATGGTTAGTTTTAATAAGCTTTAATTGCCTAAAAATTCTTTCGACAGCACTACCCTTTTAGAAATCTAAGCATAGATTTTACACAGTTTTTGTCTAAATAGTTAGCGCAAATATTTTTTCAATTACATTTCAACTTCTGATTTTAATATATCTAGTAGGGGAGTATCACTCTGAAAAATCTTATTAAAGTTATTTATCATTCCTAGAGTGTAGGACATGAATTCAAAATAAATAAATGTAAATTTGTTATTTACAATATTTAAAATCTCCTCATATGTTCGAGATGAATCTTCAAAATATAATTGTCTAGAAATAAAAACAAAAATAGATTTTTCTTAAGTTAATAATGAGGAACAATATAAAAACAGAGAAATACCACAACACACCAACAAATTTATTATTGTCACCCGACAATTATTTCGCCAACAAAGTTGGCATCTTCAGAGGTAAACCTGTTACTGTTTACCCCTAAAGATGCAAACTTTGTTGGCGAAATAATTGTCGGGTGACAATAATAATTTTTTTGGTGTGTTGTGGTATTTCTCTGTTTTTATATTGTCGTATCTACGCCAACGGTTCCAAATCCCAAACATTATTTTTAATAATGAAGCTTTACCTGAAATATTCCCGCAATGGAATATACTGTTCAAGTATTCCATCTGTACATAGCTGTACCGAAAGCTACCTGGTAAATCTTGATTTTAAAATTTGATGCATTTCTGTTTGAAAAAGTTCCTGAAATTCACAAACTTCAGCTGAGGACTGGAACTTCTGCCAAAGTGGGCATCAATATCGCGCAAAGTGTCCTCTACTTCGAGGTAGTTTTAAGAATGCTTTAGAAGCAGCTAAATGTGCCACATGACAAGAACACTTTATGCAAGCTATTTTTGGTAAATCTATTCTCAAATGTGAGATGACAGAATTATATTCTCCCGCCATAACATTTGATGCATCGCTATCAAATCCTACTAGATTCGTGAGTGGAATTTTAATCGTTTGTAACATATTTTCCAAGGCGGCATACAAACTCTCTGAATCACTTTCAGTAACTTCAGTCATACCAAAAAAATCGGTTGTTACGACATTCTCTTCAGATAGATGAATCACAGTAAACGCACACTGCTTCACTGTGTCTACTTCAGTCGTTCCATCTATTAAGTGGGAATAAATGTCCTTCGGTACCGAGCTTTGAGTACAAGTCCTGTATAAAACTATCTCCCAACACTTTTTTCTATTGTTGTGGCCTGCGTTCGCTTATATTTTATTTTCTTAGCAATTACAGAGTCGGGGAAAATTTCAGGCTTTAAATGGCACAATTCATCCATTAACTCAAAGGGCAAGTTTTTTTGCAGCCAATAAGCCTGCCAATTTTAATTCTGTATATTATAATATATAATTTGCAATTGATTTTGTGTCAACAATCCTTTTGTATTACAATGTTTTTCTGACTGACAATGTCGAACAATATCATTTTAAGTGGAAATATGTTACAATCACATAGTTTACAATAACTATATTCAATATATTTGTGACTATTAGGTAACAGTTGGGTAAGCCAGTCCGTAAACTCGGAAATATTTTCCCATTACTTCTTCCTTTCTATATTTACGAGTTTGCTTTTTGCAAGATGTTTTTTGTTTCTTTTGTGGAACTTTAATTGTATACTTAGTAATTAATAGATTTCAGCAATATTTCAATAAAAACTCTCGTTAGATTTCTTTTTATAGGCAACATTTATTAAATTACACACATAACATTTCAATTGACACAAGTGACAAGTGGCATGACAATTGACGCAAGTGACATGACATTATTTTCATAGAGAAGGAAAACAGCGCCACCAGTGTCATAAAACGGGAACAAAATGTTGACAAAAACATCAATATTATAATTTTATATTCATTCAAAACTCCCACTTACATTTATTTATAAGGTAGACATAATTATTCACTATATATTTCTTTTACTTTTAACAATTTAAAAAATTTACATTATTTCATCTAAACTTATAACTCAAATCTTTTATTTTAACAATTTCAGAAATTAAACGTGAATTTAATCCGCAAACATTAAACGTTAGTCACATTAAACATTTCTCATCACCTTATCACTAATTGTATTGAATTTATTTACTGGCAAAGCTTTAGTCAGAAAATCAGCCAACTGTTTTGAACTCTCAATATATACAATAACAACATTCTCTCTGGCAAAATTATATTTTATATTTATGTGCTTACTTCTTTTATGAAACACAGAGTTGTTAATCAATTCAATTGCACTTTGATTATCGATATTTAAAATAATTGTGCCTTGTGCTCAGACTCAGTTGTGGATAATGCTAAAATATCTTGTTTACAGCTAGATCAAGTGACACGAACTCCATTCATAAAAAATATATAACCTGTATTAGATTTCCTAGTGTCCAAATCAACGGAAAGTCAGAGTCTTAGTAGCCAACTAATTCAATATTACCTTTATAAAAAATCGACTTATCTTTAGAATTAATTAAATAAGTCAGATTTTTTCACAGCTACAACATGTGAAGGACCTGGATCATTGACATTTTTATATCTCTTTATATTTACATCAGCAGGAGTACTACTTTGACACATACTTATATGATCTTTTATCTATTCATTTCCATAACAATAAATGAATTACAGTTTACAATCTCAATATCAAACTTTTGTTTAAAACTATTCAATATATCGATAAAACAAATTTACTTTCGGCCAGTACTAATCTATCATCAACATTAATAGTTAATATTACTTTGGCATCTTTAAAATATCCTACAAATACACAATTATCAGATGGACCACAAGTAGTTAGACAAGAAAAAAATTTCTCATTCCAACATATCGAAGATTACTTAAGACCGTTATAGACTTAATTAACTTTCATACTTTGGAAGACTAAGTTTCCCATCCCTCTGGTACTTTCATGTATATGACCTCGGGGAGCTCACCATATAAGAAGGCCGTCTTGACATCAAATTGCTCAATGTGTAGTTCCTCTCTAGCAGCGATGCTAACCAGCACTTTGATGGAATCGTATCTGCTAGTGGGGGAAAAGGTCCCAGTCTTCTACATCATCATTACCCAAGCCCTTTATTTGTGTGAATCCTTGTGCAGTCATGCTTTGAATCGTACTATTTCTCCATCTCTATTCTTCTTTATGGTGAACACCCATTTACAAGAAACAGGCTTCTTCTCAGCTCGAGCAGTCATTATCCGAGTTTGATTTTCTGCATGTGATTGAAGCTCTTCGGCCACAACTTTCTTCCATAGCTGAGAATTTGGACTATTCATTGCTTCTTCATAAGTGTTAGGTATTTCCAACTCTGTGAAATTAGCTTCTAACTTATTATTTCGACGAGCACGTAACGTGATGTTTCTCTGTTCCTCCTGTTCCACATGTATACCTTTTGGAGGGACATAACTTTCATCCATCTCTTCTAAACTCTTCATACTATCTGATGAGATTTCTTCGGATACATCGTTTTGACGTTGGAACTCACTCCGTGGGTTAGATATTGTTGAACGTTCTTTTGCGTCTTGTTCAATTTCCACAAAACTCTGTTTTTCTTCTGTCGTACTACATTCATCAAACTTCACGTCCCGCGATACTGTAATCTTGGTATTTTGATCATTGTAGAATGTAGATTAAAGGAGTTTGCATTACACTGCGACCTAAATCAAACATTCTGTAATTATCATGGTCATATCTAACTAACAACATCTTCACACTTTTCTTGGCAAGCTTCCTTCGTTTTTCTTTCGGTACATGTACATAACTAATGTAGCCAAATATTCTGATATGTTGTAGGTAAGGTTTTACTCCATTCCACAGTTCAAATGATGTAATATCTCCCGTTTGTCTTGACGTATCTCTGTTCAACAAATATATTGCACAGCTGACAGATTCTGCCCACATGTTTAAGGGAATTTGCTTTGCATATAACATTGCTCTTGCAACCATTATCTGTAGGGGAAGGTTGTTATCCTTCGTACACTTTTTACATTTTTGTTGTTAAGTTTATGAGAAACTGACTAAATTATCTAGTTTATGTACCAAAGTATGACAAATACATCGTAGTCAATTATAAAAACGTCTGAAGTTATTATGTTTAAAGGTTGTATTTGTACGAACGCACCCCTTGTGGGGTACTTTCATTCACCTTGGGGTAGATACATCCAGAGTAATTAAAAAGTCTAACAAGCTTCATAACTTTTAATAAATAATATAAATAACAAAAAAATATAAATCTTCCGTATCAGATCTTTGTAGTAAGTATTTGACCACTTAGGCAGGTTGGTAAATTCAAATACTTGGGAGTTACAATAACCAAGGACGGCATAGATAAGAACGAGATAACATCCAGAATTATTAACAGTTAAAAGGTTATTGGAAGTCTAAATGGCCTTTGGTAGGATCGACACATATCCGCAAAAACCAAAACTAGGTGTGGAATCGGTGATCTGCTACGGATTTGAGCTTTGGGCACTTAGCTCCTACATTAGACGTAAAACAAACTGTGGAAAAGGATTACCTCAGAAGAAGTGCTGAAATATCAAGAATGGAGAGAAGAACAAATAAAGAAATTAGACATATAGTGAAAGCAGGTGAAACTTTACTAGAGCGGATCGAAAATAGAGGCCTCAAATGGTTTGGATATGATCTACGAATGCGAGAAGAAAATCTACCACAAAAAGTAAAATCAAAACGTTTCGTCTTTTTCAATTGACTGTAAATAAAGAGAACATTTTAAATTAGTAAATCAACATTTTTTTAATGACATAGCTTGGAATGTGTGAAGCTTACCTAGGACATGAGTTTTAAAAATACAAATAAGAAGGTATTTTTTAATCCGACTATTTACATTATTATTCATCTTATGTTAATAAAGAGCTTAAAATTTTATTTTTGCCAGATCACGTTGCAGATTTTTTTAAATTATTTTACATTGAAGAGGCCGAAAATTGATAATTTAAATTTTAATTTTTATGAATTTTTCAAAATTGACGTTATGGAGTGGGAGGTTTTATGTTACCTTTATAGAAAACAAGGTGATAATTATATTGTTTTGTGTTTTATAGAATTTTATAGTATATTGTGCTTAGGTTCTTAATTTCAGTATTTGAATTAACTGCAGTTGGACTTTTTTAATATGTATCATTTCTAATAGTACGCGTTTAAAAGTTTTTCGGTAGCTAGAATTATGACTTCGTTAAAATTGAACTTGATCCTGATGGTTAGTTAAAGCTGTCTTACTGATTTTATCATACTTATGTCATTTTATTCGGTTTGCGATGTATTGGCTGGATTGTCCTATATAAGTACTGTGACAATTACTACAGGGTATTTCATAGACGGAATGGTTTATTTTATTATTGTCTGTTTTGGATTTTAATTTGCTGTATATTTTTTAATAGATTAGAAGGTTTATGACAGATAGATATGTTATAGTCTTTGAAAACTTTTTGTAGTTTTTTTGAAAGATTTTCTATGAATGGTAGAGTGAGGTTAGTGTCTTTGTCTTTGTTGGTTTTGATTTGTTTATTAGTATTGCATGTTGCGTGAATTTTGGCGTTGAATATTGAATTTATGAGGTTTGAAGTAGAGTCTGTATTGTGGATCTTAGCGTTTTATGACTCTGTCTACCAGGCTGATAATTACTGATCTTTTTGGAATAGAGGATGCGTCGACTAATAGTGCAAATATCTTCCGGACCAAGAGTTCTTCAGTTTGTATATTCTTGTTATTGTGGTGTAAAGTTAGATCAAAAAAATTAATAGTATTATTTTGTTCAGTTTCTATCGTGAAATTAATTGTTTACGAGATGTGTGGAGGAGATTTAGAATATAATCTTCCTTTCATTTATGAATAGCTGTTAAGTAATCGTCGACGTATTTGAAGAAAAAAGGTATGTGAAAATTTGCTTTTGGTAAGATTTCACTTTCTATGTATTCAAGAACCAATTGTGCAATACAACTAGAAAGAAATAATCAACAATGTAATCAATATATCTAATTTATTTTTAGAAGACTCATGGCATTTTGAAGAAAAGATAAAACACATTGTACTTCAGAAAACATTGAAATACTCCACTCTTATGTTTCCTGAAGTAAACATGGTGATAGCTTGTAGCTCCATCTTTAAACAAAACAAAGTATTTCATAGCCCACACCGAAGGTTCTTCTATAGGACCGCACACATTGCTATACACAATTTCACCAAATTATGTTGGACCTCGGGGCACCTTGCTTGCTTCCCATATTGGCACGTTTCACAAACAAAATTCTAATTTCCACTCAATGTAACTAGGATCACACCATTCTTATACAAATTTTGAAGTTCCTTGGCATTCAGATGTCCTTTTCTTCCATGCCAAACATTTATATCTGTTTGCACAATATTAAAATTTTCTTGTTTGATTGTTAGTATTCACCCTTGAAAGTCATGTGCATTGAGGCTCCAGTATCTAATATCTATGCCTCTTTATCATGTTCAGATGAATAACCTGCTGCGCTGCATGTCAACATATTGTTTGGATTGCAAATGTAACATACCAATCTATGACTTGAATTTCTATTATCATTTGAAGTATTCTGTTTATTCTCATTTATTGAATTGGAATTTCCCTTTGACTTTACTAGCGCAGTATCACTACTACTTTTATCGTTGGCAAGGTTGGCTTCTGGTTCAAGCGAAAAGTGAGGTTCTGAATTGTTTCGCTTTCTTCATCTTGCCTAAGCGAACGGTATGTTGATGGTAACGTGCTTAGAATCTCTGTCATTACTGCTGTGTCACTGATCTTCTCACCAGTCACCCGTAGCTCTGAATTTCTATTGGCACAAGTGACATGACAACTGACACAAGTGACAAGACATTCGTTTCATAGTGTAACGTGAAAACTCACCCTAATAATAAAATACACATAACACATACCCTAATATCGGAAAGAATTGTTACTGAAAGAGGTGATAAATAATAATGAAACATTCTATGAAGTCTCGAAAAAGTTTGAAGAAATTTTAAGAAATAATGAAAAATTCGAAAAAGTAACCAGGACATTTTGGGTGAAATTCGATGAAGTCTCGAAAACAATTTGAAGCAGTGGCAATGGCTAATCAGTGGATCGAAGAACAGAAAGCTGTTTCCTTAACTGCTGCTTTACGAGGTGATGTAGCAGACATCCTAAGGTCTATTCCGGCTGACCATGCGAACTACCAAGTCTTGCTTTCTAAATTGGAGAATCGGTATGGAGCAGTCATCTTCAGCAAGTACACAAAGCACAATTACGAACTCGGGAGAGGTAGCTCGTGTTGTGCGAATAGCACATCCTACAGCTGCCGATAGTTTCCTTGATGAAATTGCGGTGGACACATTTGTAAATAGATTGAGAGAGCGTGCTGCAGAAGAGTTGAAGTTGGCCAGACCAAAATTGCTAGAAACTTCATAAGTATTTGTATGCTCGCCGCTTTCTAGTTAGAACTGCTATGCAGCGTTGAAGTGGCTCCTGCAATTCCGTAATCTTGAAGGACAAGATGGTTAGAACGTCTTCAGGAATATGACCTATGACAATGAGCACTGGGCAGGAAAAATTCATGGGAACGTAGAGAATGAGGAATGGCAGTCCGAAAAAATGAAAAAGGCCCAAGAGTACGACCCATGTTTGAGAGTGGTCTTGGAGTGGATGCGCCATAAGGAGACGCCGTCTTGGCAGGATATAAGTTAATGAAGCCCGGAAGTGAAAGCATATTGAGCCAATGGGACTGTCTTGGGTTAAGAGATGATCTGCCGTATAGAACCTTTGAGTCTGAAGACTGTACTGAATCTAGATTACAACTAGTTGTGCCAAGAAGCAAAGTGCCGGAGGTGCTATGTCAGCTACATGATGGAGCCTCTGGTGGGCATTTTGGAATAACCAAGACTCTACAGAAGGTTCGAGAGCGATTCTTTTGGGTGAATAGCAAAGATGTGAGACTCTGGTGCCGGAAGTGTGAAGTATGTGCAGCCAGCAATGGACCACTTGGCAGAAAGCGGGCACCTATGAGACAGTATAATGTTGGGAGTCCCGTGGAGCGAGTAGCTGTGAATATCGCAGGGCTATTTCCTGAAACGGACAATGGGAATAAGTATATCCTGGTAGCCATGGATTACTTCACAAAGTGGACAGAGGCGTACGCAATCCCTAACCAAGAAGCATCGACCGTGGCCGAGGTGTTATTATTATTATTATTATTCGACCAGGAGTGCCAAAGAGGGTACTTAGGCCAATTCGGCCCCTTCCTCCTCAGACCTACGGTTCTCCGAGTATCCCGACAACCTGGTCCAGATATCTCAAGATTGCCGCAGGCGAGGTGCGTCTGATGTTGGCCACTTCAGTCCTAGGATGGCCTTACGAACGTCGGATAGAGTGGGGCATTCTGTGAAGAGATGCTCCACTGTTTCTTCCTCCTCCATGCATGCCCGACATGTCGGGTCGTCTATGACACCCATTGTATGTAGGTGTTTTCTTAGCGCAGCATGCCCGATCCAGATGCTTACAAGTGAGCGTAGTTTAGCCCGGGGCAAAGCAAGGCAGTCTTCGGCCCGTTTCCGGCATGGTTCCGTGATGAAGTTCTTGCTCTGTCGACAGCCCCGAATTGAGTTCTATCTCTGACAGTGTGTGTGTTCTCTTTAATGAGGTTGGCCATGATGTGCGGTGTGATAGGCACTGCCAGCTTATCCGCCTTGTCCTTCATTCCCATCGTGTGCTGGCACCCAAGCTAGTTCCATCACATTCTCCTTCGCTAGTTCCGACAGTTCGCGGTGGCAGTTCAGCGTGCTTCTCGCGTCGTAACTGCCCTTTTCAAGAGCCTCTAAGGCGTCTTTACTGTCTGTGAAGAAGCGTATTACTTGTCCTCGTACCTTGCTTATGCGGACCTCATAAGCCCCTTGTTTGTAATAAGGTGGCATACTTCACGAGTGGTTGTTGTTGAGATAGTTGCAGGTCTTGGCTGAAGATTCCTATGCCTGTGCTGTCCCTCTTTGTAGACCCATCAGTGTATACGTCTATTGTCGGCACAGTGCGTGGGTCTGTTTCTTTCCAACAAACATGGTATTTGCATTTGCTGAATAGGGGTGTAATGCGGTCGGAGCTGGCCTCGAGGTGTGGTTTTTGGCGAGACCCTCCTCCAAGATGGGTGTATGACTCTTCGCGCTTTTGTGCACCCTTAATGTTCCACTACCTTTTAAACGAAGGGCGGTCAGTATTGCTGCCCCCTCCGGATATAGATGTAGGGGTGGCAAGCACAACAACGCCTCTAGCGCACCAGATGGTGTGGTCCTCATGGCACCAGTGACTGCGATGCAGACAGATCTCTGTCGCATGTCTGTCCTTCTCAGTTTTTAATTTGCCGACCTATTGAACACGTAGCATATCATGGGCCTTATTACCGCTGTGTACAACCATAGGGTGACCTTTGGCGATAGGCCCCAACTTTTACCTACAACTGTTCGACATTGCATATAGAGCTGCACTGGCTTTGTCCAGTTTGCTGTCCAGATGTTTTCCTCAGGTCAGTTTTCTGTCGATTACCACCCCTAGGTATTTCACCTCGTTGGATAGCTTAAGCTGGGTTTCATTTAGTGTAGGCATTATTATGTCAATTTTTTTTTTCTGATAAAGAGCATAGCCTCCACTTTGCGGGATTCACTGAAAGAGACGTTACCCTGCACCACTTTTCTAGGATGCGGAGTGCCCTTTGCATCAGTTCACATAGCACTCTAATGTGCTTCCCTGTCAGCATATCCTATGGTGTACAGGCCCTCGTCGTTCAGGTTCGTTAGAAGGTCGTCTACTACTATGTTCTATAGCAAGGGGGAGAGTACCCCTCCGTGAGGACAGCCCTTCTTAACACTCCCTGAGACAGTTGCGTCTGCGACACTAATCTCAACTATTCTGCTCTCGAGTACATTTGCTATCCACCTGCGCGAACCTGGCTGTACGGTTCTGTTCCAAAGAGCTTTGTTGACTGCTTCGAAGGTAGTTCGATTGAACGCACCCTCCATGTCTATGAAGACTCCAAGGGAGTTTTCGCCATTATCCAGGGCTCTCTCTATCCTTCTCACCAGAACGTGGAGAGCGACTTCCGTAGATTGCGCTGGTGTGTAGGCAAAACCCCTGATCCAGCCGTCGCATAGCCTTTCCAATGTTTTCAGTAAAAACGAGGTAAGGTAAATTGGACGGTACGATTTGACAGATGAGTAGTCGCTATTGCCTGGTTTACGTAGGAAGACTACCCTGGCTATTCTCTATTTCTCGGGTACATGTGTAAATGCAAGGCACGCCCTGAGGATAACCACCAGTTCGTTCAGTACAGTTCCTAGTCCCCACTGAAGGAGAAATTTAATTGAATATACTGGCATTTTACTGGAAATACTGTAACAATCCTCTCAAGCGACATCTATCTTTCAAAAGTAATATTTCAGAACAGAAACAACAGAAATCGTTTGAAAGAATTTAATATTATGAATTATGATACAGAGCGAAAATATATATATTTAAAACAAAATAAAGGCGTTAGAATTTTAATTGAAAAAATACATAGCTCTCAAAAAAAATAAAAATCAGTCTCTCTTGCTAATCAGAATCAGAGAAAACACAAAATTACAGTAGCGGTTTCCTGATAAATAACTGGCAACGAGCACGTACATATCCAATCAACGGCTACTTTTGTTTTTGTGGTTCCTCTGATCAGAATTAAATAATTTACCTAACTACTATCACATGCTACTTCTTCAAAATAATACTTCTATACATAAGGTAGTTGAGGTATATATAGCCCAGGGGATTATATGGCCCATTGTAAATTGACCTATTACAACTGAAATTGAATCAAATCTGGCAGCACAGCATGAAAGTGCAGCTTAACATTAACCACAAAACATACACTCTATGGGAGATTTAGCCCCTGCGGTACCGTGTTGCTGCATTCACATATATCGAATACTGCTGCTGTAAAATAAGGTTAACTTTAGGCAAGTCTAGATTGAGATTCCATAGTAAGACAAGTGGACATTTTTGTGTTGTTGGTAAGTGCTAGTCTTATTCTAACATCCGATCCATTGATTTTGTCAATTACTAAAAAAGTTTCTCTTTTACAAGGAATTTATATTTTATGTTTATATGGCCCGGGCCATATAAACCGCAAGTGAGCCATATGGGAAATGCTTTAGGACATTCCATTCCTCCTATGGTTATATTCAAAGGTCAGCGTTTGAAACCTGAATTCTTTGACAATTTACCTCCCGGAATATTAGTAAAAATGTCACCCAAAGGTTTCATAACTACCGACCTTTTTGTGTAATTCTTGAAACATTTAGCACAATATAAAATTGGAAGTGAGGTTCTTTTAATTTTTGACGGTGCTTCAAGTCATCTAAGCTACGTAATCGTTGAAGCTGCGGACTCTTTGGGTATCACGCTATATTGTTTACCATCAAATACGACGCACGAGCTTCAGCCACTCGACAAGGACGTTTATAAATCTTTTGAGTTCCACTGGGATCAGGAGTTGCTGAAGTATTGGGATGTTCATCCAGAAAGATGATTAAACAAGGCAAAATTCAATATAATTTTATCGAATGTGTGGCCAAAGTGTATGACTCCATTGTCCAAATTTGTGTAGTGGATTTAGAGCAACGGGGATATATCCATTCGATATGTCTATTTTACCTGATTCTGCCTATGCCCCTTCAATCCATACCCATCAGGAACTTCAACAACAAATGACAGTCGTGCAAAAAGTGCTTTCTGAAGATAATGATATGGATGATTTTTCATAGGATGACAATATCCCACTTTCCTCACGTCAACCATATGCCACTCAAATCTAAAGAACATCTGGATAATTCGTTCAAGGTAGTTTTACCTACGCCTGAAGGCAAAAACAAGAAACAGTCAAATGCTAACAAAACTAACCGTAAGAAGGCTATTAACTACAGAGCCCAAAAGGTGACAAAAGATCTGTTTCAATATTTGCCGCAAAATACAATGGAACCTTCAACTTCAAGACCACAAGAAGAGTCGTGGTACTGCTCCATTTGCAAGACCGACAGACGGCTGGATATGCGTCTTTGCTCTTTCTGCCTTGTACTATCATGAGGAGTGTGTAGGCCTCACAGAAGACGATGATGGTACTTTTATATGCCAAAAATGCGCCTAATATTCATTTGTTTTTATGTGGACCATATTAACCTGCTAGTCGGGTAATATGGCCATTTGCAATTATTATAATTTTATTTATATATATAACTAGAGAATAAAATGTTTTAGTAAAATTTAACAATAAACATTATGTTAAAATGTTACATGTATTAGCTCTCATTATCTGTCAAAATATAATAATAAAACAGTGATGTGTTCTTAGGTGGGCCATATATACCTCAACTACCTCACTTGGTGCTGGTTTAAATTTTACCAAACCATTCTGGCATGTAATATCCTGTTTTGCAAATAATAGTGACTCAGTAGTGCTTGTTTTGAGTTTATTTCTATGGTTAGTTTTAATAAGCTTTAATTGCCTAAAAATTCTTTCGACAGCACTACCCTTTTAGAAATCTAAGCATAGATTTTACACAGTTTTTGTCTAAATAGTTAGCGCAAATATTTTTTCAATTACATTTCAACTTCTGATTTTAATATATCTAGTAGGGGAGTATCACTCTGAAAAATCTTATTAAAGTTATTTATCATTCCTAGAATGTAGGACATGAATTCAAAATAAATAAATGTAAATTTGTTATTTACAATATTTAAAATCTCCTCATATGTTCGAGATGAATCTTCAAAATATAATTGTCTAGAAATAAAAACAAAAATAGATTTTTCTTAAGTTAATAATGAGGAACAATATAAAAACAGAGAAATACCACAACACACCAACAAATTTATTATTGTCACCCGACAATTATTTCGCCAACAAAGTTGGCATCTTCAGAGGTAAACCTGTTACTGTTTACCCCTAAAGATGCAAACTTTGTTGGCGAAATAATTGTCGGGTGACAATAATAATTTTTTTGGTGTGTTGTGGTATTTCTCTGTTTTTATATTGTCGTATCTACGCCAACGGTTCCAAATCCCAAACATTATTTTTAATAATGAAGCTTTACCTGAAATATTCCCGCAATGGAATATACTGTTCAAGTATTCCATCTGTACATAGCTGTACCGAAAGCTACCTGGTAAATCTTGATTTTAAAATTTGATGCATTTCTGTTTGAAAAAGTTCCTGAAATTCACAAACTTCAGCTGAGGACTGGAACTTCTGCCAAAGTGGGCATCAATATCGCGCAAAGTGTCCTCTACTTCGAGGTAGTTTTAAGAATGCTTTAGAAGCAGCTAAATGTGCCACATGACAAGAACACTTTATGCAAGCTATTTTTGGTAAATCTATTCTCAAATGTGAGATGACAGAATTATATTCTCCCGCCATAACATTTGATGCATCGCTAGCAAATCCTACTAGATTCGTGAGTGGAATTTTAATCGTTTGTAACATATTTTCCAAGGCGGCATACAAACTCTCTGAATCACCTTCAGTAACTTCAGTCATACCAAAAAAATCGGTTGTTACGACATTCTCTTCAGATAGATGAATCACAGTAAACGCACACTGCTTCACTGTGTCTACTTCAGTCGTTCCATCTATTAAGTGGGAATAAATGTCCTTCGGTACCGAGCTTTGAGTACAAGTCCTGTATAAAACTATCTCCCAACACTTTTTTCTATTGTTGTGGCCTGCGTTCGCTTATATTTTATTTTCTTAGCAATTACAGACTCGGGGAAAATTTCAGGCTTTAAATGGCACAATTCATCCATTAACTCAAAGGGCAAGTTTTTTTGCAGCCAATAAGCCTGCCAATTTTAATTCTGTATATTATAATATATAATTTGCAATTGATTTTGTGTCAACAATCCTTTTGTATTACAATTTTTTTCTGACTGACAATGTCGAACAATATGATTTTAAGTGGAAATATGTTACAATCACATAGTTTACAATAACTATATTCAATATATTTGTGACTATTAGGTAACAGTTGGGTAAGCCAGTCCGTAAACTCGGAAATATTTTCCCATTACTTCTTCCTTTCTATATTTACGAGTTTGCTTTTTGCAAGATGTTTTTTGTTTCTTTTGTGGAACTTTAATTGTATACTTAGTAATTAATGGATTTCAGCAATATTTCAATAAAAACTCTCGTTAGATTTCTTTTTATAGGCAACATTTATTAAATTACACACATAACATTTCAATTGACACAAGTGACAAGTGGCATGACAATTGACGCAAGTGACATGACATTATTTTCATAGAGAAGGAAAACAGCGCCACCAGTGTCATAAAACGGGAACAAAATGTTGACAAAAACATCAATATTATAATTTTATATTCATTCAAAACTCCCACTTAAATTTATTTATAAGGTAGACATAATTATTCACTATATATTTCTTTTACTTTTAACAATTTAAAAAATTTACATTATTTCATCTAAACTTATAACTCAAATCTTTTATTTTAACAATTTCAGAAATTAAACGTGAATTTAATCCGCAAACATTAAACGTTAGTCACATTAAACATTTCTCATCACCTTATCACTAATTGTATTGAATTTATTTACTGGCAAAGCTTTAGTCAGAAAATCAGCCAACTGATTTGAACTCTCAATATATACAATAACAACATTCTCTCTGACAAAATTATATTTTATATTTATGTGCTTACTTCTTTTATGAAACACAGAGTTGTTAATCAATTCAATTGCACTTTGATTATCGATATTTAAAATAATTGTGCCTTGTGCTCAGACTCAGTTGTGGATAATGCTAAAATATCTTGTTTACAGCTAGATCAAGTGACACGAACTCCATTCATAAAAAATATATAACCTGTATTAGATTTCCTAGTGTCCAAATCAACGGAAAGTCAGAGTCTTAGTAGCCAACTGATTCAATATTACCTTTATAAAAAATCGACTTATCTTTAGAATTAATTAAATAAGTCAGATTTTTTCACAGCTACAACATGTGAAGGACCTGGATCATTGACATTTTTATATCTCTTTATATTTACATCAGCAGGAGTACTACTTTGACACATACTTATATGATCTTTTATCTATTCATTTCCATAACAATAAATGAATTACAGTTTACAATCTCAATATCAAACTTTTGTTTAAAACTATTCAATATATCGATAAAACAAATTTACTTTCGGCCAGTACTAATCTATCATCAACATTAATAGTTAATATTACTTTGGCATCTTTAAAATATACAAATACAAAATTATCAGATGGACCACAAGTAGTTAGACAAGAAAAAAATTTCTCATTCCAACATAGCGAAGATTACTTAAGACCGTTATAGACTTAATTAACTTTCATACTTTGGAAGACTAAGTTTCCCATCCCTCTGGTACTTTCATGTATATGACCTCGGGGAGCTCACCATATAAGAAGGCCGTCTTGACATCAAATTGCTCAATGTGTAGTTCCTCTCTAGCAGCGATGCTAACCAGCACTTTGATGGAATCGTATCTGCTAGTGGGGGAAAAGGTCCCAGTCTTCTACATCATCATTCCCCAAGCCCTTTATTTGTGTGAATCCTTGTGCAGTCATGCTTTGAATCGTACTATTTCTCCATCTCTATTCTTCTTTATGGTGAACACCCATTTACAAGAAACAGGCTTCTTCTCAGCTCGAGCAGTCATTATCCGAGTTTGATTTTCTGCATGTGATTGAAGCTCTTCGGCCACAACTTTCTTCCATAGCTGAGAATTTGGACTATTCATTGCTTCTTCATAAGTGTTAGGTATTTCCAACTCTGTGAAATTAGCTTCTAACTTATTATTTCGACGAGCACGTAACGTGATGTTTCTCTGTTCCTCCTGTTCCACATGTATACCTTTTGGAGGGACATAACTTTCATCCATCTCTTCTAAACTCTTCATACTATCTGATGAGATAAGAATAAGAATCGGATACATCGTTTTGACGTTGGAACTCACTCCGTGGGTTAGATATTGTTGAACGTTCTTTTGCGTCTTGTTCAATTTCCACAAAACTCTGTTTTTCTTCTGTCGTACTACATTCATCAAACTTCACGTCCCGCGATACTGTAATCTTGGTATTTTGATCATTGTAGAATGTAGATTAAAGGAGTTTGCATTACACTGCGACCTAAATCAAACATTCTGTAAATATCATGGTCATATCTAACTAACATCTTCACACTTTTCTTGGCAAGCTTCCTTCGTTTTTCTTTCGGTACATGTACATAACTAATGTAGCCAAATATTCTGATATGTTGTAGGTAAGGTTTTACTCCATTCCACAGTTCAAATGATGTAATATCTCCCGTTTGTCTTGACGTATCTCTGTTCAACAAATATATTGCACAGCTGACAGATTCTGCCCACATGTTTAAGGGAATTTGCTTTGCATATAACATTGCTCTTGCAACCATTATCTGTAGGGGAAGGTTGTTATCCTTCGTACACTTTTTACATTTTTGTTGTTAAGTTTATGAGAAACTGACTAAATTATCTAGTTTATGTACCAAAGTATGACAAATACATCGTAGTCAATTATAAAAACGTCTGAAGTTATTATGTTTAAAGGTTGTATTTGTACGAACGCACCCCTTGTGGGGTACTTTCATTCACCTTGGGGTAGATACATCCAGAGTAATTAAAAAGTCTAACAAGCTTCATAACTTTTAATAAATAATATAAATAACAAAAAAATATAAATCTTCTGTATCAGATCTTTGTAGTAAGTATTTGACCACATAGGCAGGTTGGTAAATTCAAATACTTGGGAGTTACAATAACCAAGGACGGCATAGGTAAGAACGAGATAACATCCAGAATTATTAACAGTTAAAAGGTTATTGGAAGTCTAAATGGCCTTTGGTGGGATCGACACATATCCGCAAAAACCAAAACTAGGTGTGGAATCGGTGATCTGCTACGGATTTGAGCTTTGGGCACTTAGCTCCTACATTAGACGTAAAACAAACTGTGGAAAAGGATTACCTCAGAAGAAGTGCTGAAATATCAAGAATGGAGAGAAGAACAAATAAAGAAATTAGACATATAGTGAAAGCAGGTGAAACTTTACTAGAGCGGATCGAAAATAGAGGCCTCAAATGGTTTGGATATGATCTACGAATGCGAGAAGAAAATCTACCACAAAAAGTAAAATCAAAACGTTTCGTCTTTTTCAATTGACTGTAAATAAAGAGAACATTTTAAATTAGTAAATCAACATTTTTTTAATGACATAGCTTGGAATGTGTGAAGCTTACCTAGGACATGAGTTTTAAAATTACAAATAAGAAGGTATTTTTTAATCCGACTATTTACATTATTATTCATCTTATGTTAATAAAGAGCTTAAAATTTTATTTTTGCCAGATCACGTTGCAGATTTTTTTAAATTATTTTACATTGAAGAGGCCGAAAATTGATAATTTAAATTTTAATTTTTAGGAATTTTTCAAAATTGACGTTATGGAGTGGGAGGTTTTATGTTACCTTTATAGAAAACAAGGTGATAATTATATTGTTTTGTGTTTTATAGAATTTTATAGTATATTGTGCTTAGGTTCTTAATTTCAGTATTTGAATTAACTGCAGTTGGACTTTTTTAATATGTATCATTTCTAATAGTACGCGTTTAAAAGTTTTTCGGTAGCTAGAATTATGACTTCGTTAAAATTGAACTTGATCCTGATGGTTAGTTAAAGCTGTCTTACTGATTTTATCATACTTATGTCATTTTATTCGGTTTGCGATGTATTGGCTGGATTGTCCTATATAAGTACTGTGACAATTACTACAGGGTATTTCATAGACGGAATGGTTTATTTTATTATTGTCTGTTTTGGATTTTAATTTGCTGTATATTTTTTAATAGATTAGAAGGTTTATGACAGATAGATATGTTATAGTCTTTGAAAACTTTTTGTAGTTTTTTTGAAAGATTTTCTATGAATGGTAGAGTGAGGTTAGTGTCTTTGTCTTTGTTGGTTTTGATTTGTTTATTAGTATTGCATGTTGCGTGAATTTTGGCGTTGAATATTGAATTTATGAGGTTTGAAGTAGAGTCTGTATTGTGGATCTGAGCGTTTTATGACTCTGTCTACCAGGCTGATAATTACTGATCTTTTTGGAATAGAGGATGCGTCGACTAATAGTGCAAATATCTTCCGGACCAAGAGTTCTTCAGTTTGTATATTCTTGTTATTGTGGTGTAAAGTTAGATCAAAAAAATTAATAGTATTATTTTGTTCAGTTTCTATCGTGAAATTAATTGTTTACGAGATGTGTGGAGGAGATTTAGAATATAATCTTCCTTTCATTTATGAATAGCTGTTAAGTAATCGTCGACGTATTTGAAGAAAAAAGGTATGTGAAAATTTGCTTTTGGTAAGATTTCACTTTCTATGTATTCAAGAACCAATTGTGCAATACAACTAGAAAGAAATAATCAACAATGTAATCAATATATCTAATTTATTTTTAGAAGACTCATGGCATTTTGAAGAAAAGATAAAACACATTGTACTTCAGAAAACATTGAAATACTCCACTCTTATGTTTCCTGAAGAAAACATGGTGATAGCTTGTAGCTCCATCTTTAAACAAAACAAAGTATTTCATAGCCCACACCGAAGGTTCTTCTATAGGACCGCACACATTGCTATACACAATTTCACCAAATTATGTTGGACCTCGGGGCACCTTGCTTGCTTCCCATATTGGCACGTTTCACAAACAAAATTCTAATTTCCACTCAATGTAACTAGGATCACACCATTCTTATACAAATTTTGAAGTTCCTTGGCATTCAGATGTCCTTTTCATCCATGCCAAACATTTATATCTGTTTGCACAATATTAAAATTTTCTTGTTTGATTGTTAGTATTCACCCTTGAAAGTCATGTGCATTGAGGCTCCAGTATCTAATATCTATGCCTCTTTATCATGTTCAGATGAATAACCTGCTGCGCTGCATGTCAACATATTGTTTGGATTGCAAATGTAACATACCAATCTATGACTTGAATTTCTATTATCATTTGAAGTATTCTGTTTATTCTCATTTATTGAATTGGAATTTCCCTTTGACTTTACTAGCGCAGTATCACTACTACTTTTATCGTTGGCAAGGTTGGCTTCTGGTTCAAGCGAAAAGTGAGGTTCTGAATTGTTTCGCTTTCTTCATCTTGCCTAAGCGAACGGTATGTTGATGGTAACGTGCTTAGAATCTCTGTCATTACTGCTGTGTCACTGATCTTCTCACCAGTCACCCGTAGCTCTGAATTTCTATTGGCACAAGTGACATGACAACTGACACAAGTGACAAGACATTCGTTTCATAGTGTAACGTGAAAACTCACCCTAATAATAAAATACACATAACACATACCCTAATATCGGAAAGAATTGTTACTGAAAGAGGTGATAAATAATAATGAAACATTCTATGAAGTCTCGAAAAAGTTTGAAGAAATTTTAAGAAATAATGAAAAATTCGAAAAAGTAACCAGGACATTTTGGGTGAAATTCGATGAAGTCTCGAAAACAATTTGAAGCAGTGGCAATGGCTAATCAGTGGATCGAAGAACAGAAAGCTGTTTCCTTAACTGCTGCTTTACGAGGTTATGTAGCAGACATCCTAAGGTCTATTCCGGCTGACCATGCGAACTACCAAGTCTTGCTTTCTAAATTGGAGAATCGGTATGGAGCAGTCATCTTCAGCAAGTACACAAAGCACAATTACGAACTCGGGAGAGGTAGCTCGTGTTGTGCGAATAGCACATCCTACAGCTGCCGATAGTTTCCTTGATGAAATTGCGGTGGACACATTTGTAAATAGATTGAGAGAGCGTGCTGCAGAAGAGTTGAAGTTGGCCAGACCAAAATTGCTAGAAACTTCATAAGTATTTGTATGCTCGCCGCTTTCTAGTTAGAACTGCTATGCAGCGTTGAAGTGGCTCCTGCAATTCCGTAATCTTGAAGGACAAGATGGTTAGAACGTCTTCAGGAATATGACCTATGACAATGAGCACTGGGCAGGAAAAATTCATGGGAACGTAGAGAATGAGGAATGGCAGTCCGAAAAAATGGAAAAGGCCCAAGAGTACGACCCATGTTTGAGAGTGGTCTTGGAGTGGATGCGCCATAAGGAGACGCCGTCTTGGCAGGATATAAGTTAATGAAGCCCGGAAGTGAAAGCATATTGAGCCAATGGGACTGTCTTGGGTTAAGAGATGATCTGCCGTAAAGAACCTTTGAGTCTGAAGATTGTACTGAATCTAGATTACAACTAGTTGTGCCAAGAAGCAAAGTGCCGGAGGTGCTATGTCAGCTACATGATGGAGCCTCTGGTGGGCATTTTGGAATAACCAAGACTCTACAGAAGGTTCGAGAGCGATTCTTTTGGGTGAATAGCAAAGATGTGAGACTCTGGTGCCGGAAGTGTGAAGTGTGTGCAGCCAGCAATGGACCACTTGGCAGAAAGCGGGCACCTATGAGACAGTATAATGTTGGGAGTCCCGTGGAGCGAGTAGCTGTGAATATCGCAGGGCTATTTCCTGAAACGGACAATGGGAATAAGTATATCCTGGTAGCCATGGATTACTTCACAAAGTGGACAGAGGCGTACGCAATCCCTAACCAAGAAGCATCGACCGTGGCCGAGGTGTTATTATTATTATTATTATTCGACCAGGAGTGCCAAAGAGGGTACTTAGGCCAATTCGGCCCCTTCCTCCTCAGACCTACGGTTCTCCGAGTATCCCGACAACCTGGTCCAGATATCTCAAGATTGCCGCAGGCGAGGTGCGTCTGATGTTGGCCACTTCAGTCCTAGGATGGCCTTACGAACGTCGGATAGAGTGGGGCATTCTGTGAAGAGATGCTCCACTGTTTCTTCCTCCTCCATGCATGCCCGACATGTCGGGTCGTCTATGACACCCATTGTATGTAGGTGTTTTCTTAGCGCAGCATGCCCGATCCAGATGCTTACAAGTGAGCGTAGTTTAGCCCGGGGCAAAGCAAGGCAGTCTTCGGCCCGTTTCCGGCATGGTTCCGTGATGAAGTTCTTGCTCTGTCGACAGCCCCGAATTGAGTTCTATCTCTGACAGTGTGTGTGTTCTCTTTAATGAGGTTGGCCATGATGTGCGGTGTGATAGGCACTGCCAGCTTATCCGCCTTGTCCTTCATTCCCATCGTGTGCTGGCACCCAAGCTAGTTCCATCACATTCTCCTTCGCTAGTTCCGACAGTTCGCGGTGGCAGTTCAGCGTGCTTCTCGCGTCGTAACTGCCCTTTTCAAGAGCCTCTAAGGCGTCTTTACTGTCTGTGAAGAAGCGTATTACTTGTCCTCGTACCTTGCTTATGCGGACCTCATAAGCCCCTTGTTTGTAATAAGGTGGCATACTTCACGAGTGGTTGTTGTTGAGATAGTTGCAGGTCTTGGCTGAAGATTCCTATGCCTGTGCTGTCCCTCTTTGTAGACCCATCAGTGTATACGTCTATTGTCGGCACAGTGCGTGGGTCTGTTTCTTTCCAACAAACATGGTATTTGCATTTGCTGAATAGGGGTGTAATGCGGTCGGAGCTGGCCTCGAGGTGTGGTTTTTGGCGAGACCCTCCTCCAAGATGGGTGTATGACTCTTCGCGCTTTTGTGCACCCTTAATGTTCCACTACCTTTTAAACGAAGGGCGGTCAGTATTGCTGCCCCCTCCGGATATAGATGTAGGGGTGGCAAGCACAACAACGCCTCTAGCGCACCAGATGGTGTGGTCCTCATGGCACCAGTGACTGCGATGCAGACAGATCTCTGTCGCATGTCTGTCCTTCTCAGTTTTTAATTTGCCGACCTATTGAACACGTAGCATATCATGGGCCTTATTACCGCTGTGTACAACCATAGGGTGACCTTTGGCGATAGGCCCCAACTTTTACCTACAACTGTTCGACATTGCATATAGAGCTGCACTGGCTTTGTCCAGTTTGCTGTCCAGATGTTTTCCTCAGGTCAGTTTTCTGTCGATTACCACCCCTAGGTATTTCACCTCGTTGGATAGCTTAAGCTGGGTTTCATTTAGTGTAGGCATTATTATGTCAATTTTTTTTTCTGATAAAGAGCATAGCCTCCACTTTGCGGGATTCACTGAAAGAGACGTTACCCTGCACCACTTTTCTAGGATGCGGAGTGCCCTTTGCATCAGTTCACATAGCACTCTAATGTGCTTCCCTGTCAGCATATCCTATGGTGTACAGGCCCTCGTCGTTCAGGTTCGTTAGAAGGTCGTCTACTACTATGTTCTATAGCAAGGGGGAGAGTACCCCTCCGTGAGGACAGCCCTTCTTAACACTCCCTGAGACAGTTGCGTCTGCGACACTAATCTCAACTATTCTGCTCTCGAGTACATTTGCTATCCACCTGCGCGAACCTGGCTGTACGGTTCTGTTCCAAAGAGCTTTGTTGACTGCTTCGAAGGTAGTTCGATTGAACGCACCCTCCATGTCTATGAAGACTCCAAGGGAGTTTTCGCCATTATCCAGGGCTCTCTCTATCCTTCTCACCAGAACGTGGAGAGCGACTTCCGTAGATTGCCCTGGTGTGTAGGCAAAACCCCTGATCCAGCCGTCGCATAGCCTTTCCAATGTTTTCAGTAAAAACGAGGTAAGGTAAATTGGACGGTACGATTTGACAGATGAGTAGTCGCTATTGCCTGGTTTACGTAGGAAGACTACCCTGGCTATTCTCTATTTCTCGGGTACATGTGTAAATGCAAGGCACGCCCTGAGGATAACCACCAGTTCGTTCAGTACAGTTCCTAGTCCCCACTGAAGGAGAAATTTAATTGAATATACTGGCATTTTACTGGAAATACTGTAACAATCCTCTCAAGCGACATCTATCTTTCAAAAGTAATATTTCAGAACAGAAACAACAGAAATCGTTTGAAAGAATTTAATATTATGAATTATGATACAGAGCGAAAATATATATATTTAAAACAAAATAAAGGCGTTAGAATTTTAATTGAAAAAATACATAGCTCTCAAAAAAAATAAAAATCAGTCTCTCTTGCTAATCAGAATCAGAGAAAACACAAAATTACAGTAGCGGTTTCCTGATAAATAACTGGCAACGAGCACGTACATATCCAATCAACGGCTACTTTTGTTTTTGTGTTTCCTCTGATCAGAATTAAATAATTTACCTAACTACTATCACATGCTACTTCTTCAAAATAATACTTCTATACATAAGGTAGTTGAGGTATATATAGCCCAGGGGATTATATGGCCCATTGTAAATTGACCTATTACAACTGAAATTGAATCAAATCTGGCAGCACAGCATGAAAGTGCAGCTTAACATTAACCACAAAACATACACTCTATGGGAGATTTAGCCCCTGCGGTACCGTGTTGCTGCATTCACATATATCGAATACTGCTGCTGTAAAATAAGGTTAACTTTAGGCAAGTCTAGATTGAGATTCCATAGTAAGACAAGTGGACATTTTTGTGTTGTTGGTAAGTGCTAGTCTTATTCTAACATCCGATCCATTGATTTTGTCAATTACTAAAAAAGTTTCTCTTTTACAAGGAATTTATATTTTATGTTTATATGGCCCGGGCCATATAAACCGCAAGTGAGCCATATGGGAAATGCTTTAGGACATTCCATTCCTCCTATGGTTATATTCAAAGGTCAGCGTTTGAAACCTGAATTCTTGGACAATTTACCTCCCGGAATATTAGTAAAAATGTCACCCAAAGGTTTCATAACTACCGACCTTTTTGTGTAATTCTTGAAACATTTAGCACAATATAAAATTGGAAGTGAGGTTCTTTTAATTTTTGACGGTGCTTCAAGTCATCTAAGCTACGTAATCGTTGAAGCTGCGGACTCTTTGGGTATCACGCTATATTGTTTACCATCAAATACGACGCACGAGCTTCAGCCACTCGACAAGGACGTTTATAAATCTTTTGAGTTCCACTGGGATCAGGAGTTGCTGAAGTATTGGGATGTTCATCCAGAAAGATGATTAAACAAGGCAAAATTCAATATAATTTTATCGAATGTGTGGCCAAAGTGTATGACTCCATTGTCCAAATTTGTGTAGTGGATTTAGAGCAACGGGGATATATCCATTCGATATGTCTATTTTACCTGATTCTGCCTATGCCCCTTCAATCCATACCCATCAGGAACTTCAACAACAAATGACAGTCGTGCAAAAAGTGCTTTCTGAAGATAATGATATGGATGATTTTTCATAGGATGACAATATCCCACTTTCCTCACGTCAACCATATGCCACTCAAATCTAAAGAACATCTGGATAATTCGTTCAAGGTAGTTTTACCTACGCCTGAAGGCAAAAACAAGAAACAGTCAAATGCTAACAAAACTAACCGTAAGAAGGCTATTAACTACAGAGCCCAAAAGGTGACAAAAGATCTGTTTCAATATTTGCCGCAAAATACAATGGAACCTTCAACTTCAAGACCACAAGAAGAGTCGTGGTACTGCTCCATTTGCAAGACCGACAGACGGCTGGATATGCGTCTTTGCTCTTTCTGCCTTGTACTATCATGAGGAGTGTGTAGGCCTCACAGAAGACGATGATGGTACTTTTATATGCCAAAAATGCGCCTAATATTCATTTGTTTTTATGTGGACCATATTAACCTGCTAGTCGGGTAATATGGCCATTTGCAATTATTATAATTTTATTTATATATATAACTAGAGAATAAAATGTTTTAGTAAAATTTAACAATAAACATTATGTTAAAATGTTACATGTATTAGCTCTCATTATCTGTCAAAATATAATAATAAAACAGTGATGTGTTCTTAGGTGGGCCATATATACCTCAACTACCTCACTTGGTGCTGGTTTAAATTTTACCAAACCATTCTGGCATGTAATATCCTGTTTTGCAAATAATAGTGACTCAGTAGTGCTTGTTTTGAGTTTATTTCTATGGTTAGTTTTAATAAGCTTTAATTGCCTAAAAATTCTTTCGACAGCACTACCCTTTTAGAAATCTAAGCATAGATTTTACACAGTTTTTGTCTAAATAGTTAGCGCAAATATTTTTTCAATTACATTTCAACTTCTGATTTTAATATATCTAGTAGGGGAGTATCACTCTGAAAAATCTTATTAAAGTTATTTATCATTCCTAGAATGTAGGACATGAATTCAAAATAAATAAATGTAAATTTGTTATTTACAATATTTAAAATCTCCTCATATGTTCGAGATGAATCTTCAAAATATAATTGTCTAGAAATAAAAACAAAAATAGATTTTTCTTAAGTTAATAATGAGGAACAATATAAAAACAGAGAAATACCACAACACACCAACAAATTTATTATTGTCACCCGACAATTATTTCGCCAACAAAGTTGGCATCTTCAGAGGTAAACCTGTTACTGTTTACCCCTAAAGATGCAAACTTTGTTGGCGAAATAATTGTCGGGTGACAATAATAATTTTTTTGGTGTGTTGTGGTATTTCTCTGTTTTTATATTGTCGTATCTACGCCAACGGTTCCAAATCCCAAACATTATTTTTAATAATGAAGCTTTACCTGAAATATTCCCGCAATGGAATATACTGTTCAAGTATTCCATCTGTACATAGCTGTACCGAAAGCTACCTGGTAAATCTTGATTTTAAAATTTGATGCATTTCTGTTTGAAAAAGTTCCTGAAATTCACAAACTTCAGCTGAGGACTGGAACTTCTGCCAAAGTGGGCATCAATATCGCGCAAAGTGTCCTCTACTTCGAGGTAGTTTTAAGAATGCTTTAGAAGCAGCTAAATGTGCCACATGACAAGAACACTTTATGCAAGCTATTTTTGGTAAATCTATTCTCAAATGTGAGATGACAGAATTATATTCTCCCGCCATAACATTTGATGCATCGCTAGCAAATCCTACTAGATTCGTGAGTGGAATTTTAATCGTTTGTAACATATTTTCCAAGGCGGCATACAAACTCTCTGAATCACCTTCAGTAACTTCAGTCATACCAAAAAAATCGGTTGTTACGACATTCTCTTCAGATAGATGAATCACAGTAAACGCACACTGCTTCACTGTGTCTACTTCAGTCGTTCCATCTATTAAGTGGGAATAAATGTCCTTCGGTACCGAGCTTTGAGTACAAGTCCTGTATAAAACTATCTCCCAACACTTTTTTCTATTGTTGTGGCCTGCGTTCGCTTATATTTTATTTTCTTAGCAATTACAGAGTCGGGGAAAATTTCAGGCTTTAAATGGCACAATTCATCCATTAACTCAAAGGGCAAGTTTTTTTGCAGCCAATAAGCCTGCCAATTTTAATTCTGTATATTATAATATATAATTTGCAATTGATTTTGTGTCAACAATCCTTTTGTATTACAATGTTTTTCTGACTGACAATGTCGAACAATATCATTTTAAGTGGAAATATGTTACAATCACATAGTTTACAATAACTATATTCAATATATTTGTGACTATTAGGTAACAGTTGGGTAAGCCAGTCCGTAAACTCGGAAATATTTTCCCATTACTTCTTCCTTTATATATTTACGAGTTTGCTTTTTGCAAGATGTTTTTTGTTTCTTTTGTGGAACTTTAATGTTAACCTTACCCAAAAGTCATTATTTTTAGTTTGTATACTTAGTAATTAATGGATTTCAGCAATATTTCAATAAAAACTCTCGTTAGATTTCTTTTTATAGGCAACATTTATTAAATTACACACATAACATTTCAATTGACACAAGTGACAAGTGGCATGACAATTGACGCAAGTGACATGACATTATTTTCATAGAGAAGGAAAACAGCGCCACCAGTGTCATAAAACGGGAACAAAATGTTGACATAAACATCAATATTATAATTTTATATTCATTCAAAACTCCCACTTAAATTTATTTATAAGGTAGACATAATTATTCACTATATATTTCTTTTACTTTTAACAATTTAAAAAATTTACATTATTTCATCTAAACTTATAACTCAAATCTTTTATTTTAACAATTTCAGAAATTAAACGTGAATTTAATCCGCAAACATTAAACGTTAGTCACATTAAACATTTCTCATCACCTTATTACTAATTGTATTGAATTTATTTACTGGCAAAGCTTTAGTCAGAAAATCAGCCAACTGATTTGAACTCTCAATATATACAATAACAATATTCTCTCTGACAAAATTATATTTTATATTTATGTGCTTACTTCTTTTATGAAACACAGAGTTGTTAATCAATTCAATTGCACTTTGATTATCGATATTTAAAATAATTGTGCCTTGTGCTCAGACTCAGTTGTGGATAATGCTAAAATATCTTGTTTACAGCTAGATCAAGTGACACGAACTCCATTCATAAAAAATATATAACCTGTATTAGATTTCCTAGTGTCCAAATCAACGGAAAGTCAGAGTCTTAGTAGCCAACTGATTCAATATTACCTTTATAAAAAATCGACTTATCTTTAGAATTAATTAAATAAGTCAGATTTTTTCACAGCTACAACATGTGAAGGACCTGGATCATTGACATTTTTATATCTCTTTATATTTACATCAGCAGGAGTACTACTTTGACACATACTTATATGATCTTTCATCTATTCATTTCCATAACAATAAATGAATTACAGTTTACAATCTCAATATCAAACTTTTGTTTAAAACTATTCAATATATCGATAAAACAAATTTACTTTCGGCCAGTACTAATCTATCATCAACATTAATAGTTAATATTACTTTGGCATCTTTAAAATATACAAATACAAAATTATCAGATGGACCACAAGTAGTTAGACAAGAAAAAAATTTCTCATTCCAACATAGCGAAGATTACTTAAGACCGTTATAGACTTAATTAACTTTCATACTTTGGAAGACTAAGTTTCCCATCCCTCTGGTACTTTCATGTATATGACCTCGGGGAGCTCACCATATAAGAAGGCCGTCTTGACATCAAATTGCTCAATGTGTAGTTCCTCTCTAGCAGCGATGCTAACCAGCACTTTGATGGAATCGTATCTGCTAGTGGGGGAAAAGGTCCCAGTCTTCTACATCATCATTCCCCAAGCCCTTTATTTGTGTGAATCCTTGTGCAGTCATGCTTTGAATCGTACTATTTCTCCATCTCTATTCTTCTTTATGGTGAACACCCATTTACAAGAAACAGGCTTCTTCTCAGCTCGAGCAGTCATTATCCGAGTTTGATTTTCTGCATGTGATTGAAGCTCTTCGGCCACAACTTTCTTCCATAGCTGAGAATTTGGACTATTCATTGCTTCTTCATAAGTGTTAGGTATTTCCAACTCTGTGAAATTAGCTTCTAACTTATTATTTCGACGAGCACGTAACGTGATGTTTCTCTGTTCCTCCTGTTCCACATGTATACCTTTTGGAGGGACATAACTTTCATCCATCTCTTCTAAACTCTTCATACTATCTGATGAGATAAGAATAAGAATCGGATACATCGTTTTGACGTTGGAACTCACTCCGTGGGTTAGATATTGTTGAACGTTCTTTTGCGTCTTGTTCAATTTCCACAAAACTCTGTTTTTCTTCTGTCGTACTACATTCATCAAACTTCACGTCCCGCGATACTGTAATCTTGGTATTTTGATCATTGTAGAATGTAGATTAAAGGAGTTTGCATTACACTGCGACCTAAATCAAACATTCTGTAATTATCATGGTCATATCTAACTAACATCTTCACACTTTTCTTGGCAAGCTTCCTTCGTTTTTCTTTCGGTACATGTACATAACTAATGTAGCCAAATATTCTGATATGTTGTAGGTAAGGTTTTACTCCATTCCACAGTTCAAATGATGTAATATCTCCCGTTTGTCTTGACGTATCTCTGTTCAACAAATATATTGCACAGCTGACAGATTCTGCCCACATGTTTAAGGGAATTTGCTTTGCATATAACATTGCTCTTGCAACCATTATCTGTAGGGGAAGGTTGTTATCCTTCGTACACTTTTTACATTTTTGTTGTTAAGTTTATGAGAAACTGACTAAATTATCTAGTTTATGTACCAAAGTATGACAAATACATCGTAGTCAATTATAAAAACGTCTGAAGTTATTATGTTTAAAGGTTGTATTTGTACGAACGCACCCCTTGTGGGGTACTTTCATTCACCTTGGGGTAGATACATCCAGAGTAATTAAAAAGTCTAACAAGCTTCATAACTTTTAATAAATAATATAAATAACAAAAAAATATAAATCTTCTGTATCAGATCTTTGTAGTAAGTATTTGACCACTTAGGCAGGTTGGTAAATTCAAATACTTGGGAGTTACAATAACCAAGGACGGCATAGGTAAGAACGAGATAACATCCAGAATTATTAACAGTTAAAAGGTTATTGGAAGTCTAAATGGCCTTTGGTGGGATCGACACATATCCGCAAAAACCAAAACTAGGTGTGGAATCGGTGATCTGCTACGGATTTGAGCTTTGGGCACTTAGCTCCTACATTAGACGTAAAACAAACTGTGGAAAAGGATTACCTCAGAAGAAGTGCTGAAATATCAAGAATGGAGAGAAGAACAAATAAAGAAATTAGACATATAGTGAAAGCAGGTGAAACTTTACTAGAGCGGATCGAAAATAGAGGCCTCAAATGGTTTGGATATGATCTACGAATGCGAGAAGAAAATCTACCACAAAAAGTAAAATCAAAACGTTTCGTCTTTTTCAATTGACTGTAAATAAAGAGAACACTTTAAATTAGTAAATCAACATTTTTTTAATGACATAGCTTGGAATGTGTGAAGCTTACCTAGGACATGAGTTTTAAAAATACAAATAACAAGGTATTTTTTAATCCGACTATTTACATTATTATTCATCTTATGTTAATAAAGAGCTTAAAATTTTATTTTTGCCAGATCACGTTGCAGATTTTTTTAAATTATTTTACATTGAAGAGGCCGAAAATTGATAATTTAAAGTTTAATTTTTAGGAATTTTTCAAAATTGACGTTATGGAGTGGGAGGTTTTATGTTACCTTTATAGAAAACAAGATGATAATTATATTGTTTTGTGCTTTATAGAATTTTATAGTATATTGTGCTTAGGTTCTTAATTTCAGTATTTGAATTAACTGCAGTTGGACTTTTTTAATATGTATCATTTCTAATAGTACGCGTTTAAAAGTTTTTCGGTAGCTAGAATTATGACTTCGTTAAAATTGAACTTGATCCTGATGGTTAGTTAAAGCTGTCTTACTGATTTTATCATACTTATGTCATTTTATTCGGTTTGCGATGTATTGGCTGGATTGTCCTATATAAGTACTGTGACAATTACTACAGGGTATTTCATAGACGGAATGGTTTATTTTATTATTGTCTGTTTTGGATTTTAATTTGCTGTATATTTTTTAATAGATTAGAAGGTTTATGACAGATAGGTATGTTATAGTCTTTGAAAACTTTTTGTAGTTTTTTTGAAAGATTTTCTATGAATGGTAGAGTGAGGTTAGTGTCTTTGTCTTTGTTGGTTTTGATTTGTTTATTGGTATTGCATGTTGCGTGAATTTTGGCGTTGAATATTGAATTTATGAGGTTTGAAGTAGAGTCTGTATTGTGGATCTGAGCGTTTTATGACTCTGTCTACCAGGCTGATAATTACTGATCTTTTTGGAATAGAGGATGCGTCGACTAATAGTGCAAATATCTTCCGGACCAAGAGTTCTTCAGTTTGTATATTCTTGTTATTGTGGTGTAAAGTTAGATCAAAAAAATTAATAGTATTATTTTGTTCAGTTTCTATCGTGAAATTAATTGTTTACGAGATGTGTGGAGGAGATTTAGAATATAATCTTCCTTTCATTTATGAATAGCTGTTAAGTAATCGTCGACGTATTTGAAGAAAAAAGGTATGTGAAAATTTGCTTTTGGTAAGATTTCACTTTCTATGTATTCAAGAACCAATTGTGCAATACAACTAGAAAGAAATAATCAACAATGTAATCAATATATCTAATTTATTTTTAGAAGACTCATGGCATTTTGAAGAAAAGATAAAACACATTGTACTTCAGAAAACATTGAAATACTCCACTCTTATGTTTCCTGAAGTAAACATGGTGATAGCTTGTAGCTCCATCTTTAAACAAAACAAAGTATTTCATAGCCCACACCGAAGGTTCTTCTATAGGACCGCACACATTGCTATACACAATTTCACCAAATTATGTTGGACCTCGGGGCACCTTGCTTGCTTCCCATATTGGCACGTTTCACAAACAAAATTCTAATTTCCACTCAATGTAACTAGGATCACACCATTCTTATACAAATTTTGAAGTTCCTTGGCATTCAGATGTCCTTTTCTTCCATGCCAAACATTTATATCTGTTTGCACAATATTAAAATTTTCTTGTTTGATTGTTAGTATTCACCCTTGAAAGTCATGTGCATTGAGGCTCCAGTATCTAATATCTATGCCTCTTTATCATGTTCAGATGAATAACCTGCTGCGCTGCATGTCAACATATTGTTTGGATTGCAAATGTAACATACCAATCTATGACTTGAATTTCTATTATCATTTGAAGTATTCTGTTTATTCTCATTTATTGAATTGGAATTTCCCTTTGACTTTACTAGCGCAGTATCACTACTACTTTTATCGTTGGCAAGGTTGGCTTCTGGTTCAAGCGAGAAGTGAGGTTCTGAATTGTTTCGCTTTCTTCATCTTGCCTAAGCGAACGGTATGTTGATGGTAACGTGCTTAGAATCTCTGTCATTACTGCTGTGTCACTGATCTTCTCACCAGTCACCCGTAGCTCTGAATTTCTATTGGCACAAGTGACATGACAATTGACACAAGTGACATGACATTCGTTTCATAGTGTAACGTGAAAACTCACCCTAATAATAAAATACACATAACACATACCCTAATATCGGAAAGAATTGTTACTGAAAGAGGTGATAAATAATAATGAAACATTCTATGAAGTCTCGAAAAAGTTTGAAGAAATTTTAAGAAGTAATGAAAAATTCGAAAAAGTAACCTGGACATTTTGGGTGAAATTCGATGAAGTCTCGAAAACAATTTGAAGCAGTGGCAATGGCTAATCAGTGGATCGAAGAACAGAAAGCTGTTTCCTTAACTGCTGCTTTACGAGGTGATGTAGCAGACATCCTAAGGTCTATTCCGGCTGACCATGCGAACTACCAAGTCTTGCTTTCTAAATTGGAGAATCGGTATGGAGCAGTCATCTTCAGCAAGTACACAAAGCACAATTACGAACTCGGGAGAGGTAGCTCGTGTTGTGCGAATAGCACATCCTACAGCTGCCGATAGTTTCCTTGATGAAATTGCGGTGGACACATTTGTAAATAGATTGAGAGAGCGTGCTGCAGAAGAGTTGAAGTTGGCCAGACCAAAATTGCTAGATGAGGCACTAGCTATTGCTTTCCAGCACGAAGCCGATAGCCAAACTTCATAAGTATTTGTATGCTCGCCGCTTTCTAGTTAGAACTGCTATGCAGCGTTGAAGTGGCTCCTGCAATTCCGTAATCTTGAAGGACAAGATGGTTAGAACGTCTTCAGGAATATGACCTATGACAATGAGCACTGGGCAGGAAAAATTCATGGGAACGTAGAGAATGAGGAATGGCAGTCCGAAAATATGAAAAAGGCCCAAGAGTACGACCCATGTTTGAGAGTGGTCTTGGAGTGGATGCGCCATAAGGAGACGCCGTCTTGGCAGGATATAAGTTAATGAAGCCCGGAAGTGAAAGCATATTGAGCCAATGGGACTGTCTTGGGTTAAGAGATGATCTGCCGTATAGAACCTTTGAGTCTGAAGATTGTACTGAATCTAGATTACAACTAGTTGTGCCAAGAAGCAAAGTGCCGGAGGTGCTATGTCAGCTACATGATGGAGCCTCTGGTGGGCATTTTGGAATAACCAAGACTCTACAGAAGGTTCGAGAGCGATTCTTTTGGGTGAATAGCAAAGATGTGAGACTCTGGTGCCGGAAGTGTGAAGTGTGTGCAGCCAGCAATGGACCACTTGGCAGAAAGCGGGCACCTATGAGACAGTATAATGTTGGGAGTCCCGTGGAGCGAGTAGCTGTGAATATCGCAGGGCTATTTCCTGAAACGGACAATGGGAATAAGTATATCCTGGTAGCCATGGATTACTTCACAAAGTGGACAGAGGCGTACGCAATCCCTAACCAAGAAGCATCGACCGTGGCCGAGGTGTTATTATTATTATTATTATTCGACCAGGAGTGCCAAAGAGGGTACTTAGGCCAATTCGGCCCCTTCCTCCTCAGACCTACGGTTCTCCGAGTATCCCGACAACCTGGTCCAGATATCTCAGGATTGCCGCAGGCGAGGTGCGTCTGATGTTGGCCACTTCAGTCCTAGGATGGCCTTACGAACGTCGGATAGAGTGGGGCATTCTGTGAAGAGATGCTCCACTGTTTCTTCCTCCTCCATGCATGCCCGACATGTCGGGTCGTCTATGACACCCATTGTATGTAGGTGTTTTCTTAGCGCAGCATGCCCGGTCCAGATGCTTACAAGTGAGCGTAGTTTAGCCCGGGGCAAAGCAAGGCAGTCTTCGGCCCGTTTCCGGCATGGTTCCGTGATGAAGTTCTTGCTCTGTCGACAGCCCCGAATTGAGTTCTATCTCTGACAGTGTGTGTGTTCTCTTTAATGAGGTTGGCCATGATGTGCGGTGTGATAGGCACTGACAGCTTATCCGCCTTGTCCTTCATTCCCATCGTGTGCTGGCACCCAAGCTAGTTCCATCACATTCTCATTCGCTAGTTCCGACAGTTCGCGGTGGCAGTTCAGCGTGCTTCTCGCGTCGTAACTGCCCTTTTCAAGAGCTTCTAAGGCGTCTTTACTGTCTGTGAAGAAGCGTATTACTTGTCCTCGTACCTTGCTTATGCGGACCTCATAAGCCCCTTGTTTGTAATACGGTGGCATACTTCACGAGTGGTTGTTGTTGAGATAGTTGCAGGTCTTGGCTGAAGATTCCTATGCCTGTGCTGTCCCTCTTTGTAGACCCATCAGTGTATACGTCTATTGTCGGCACAGTGCGTGGGTCTATTTCTTTCCAACAAACATGGTATTTGCATTTGCTGAATAGGGGTGTAATGCGGTCGGAGCTGGCTCGAGGCGTGGTTTTTGGCGAGACCCTCCTCCAAGATGGGTGTATGACTCTTCGCGCTTTTGTGCACCCTTAATGTTCCACTACCTTTTAAACGAAGGGCGGTCAGTATTGCTGCCCCCTCCGGATATAGATGTAGGGGTGGCAAGCACAACAACGCCTCTAGCGCACCAGATGGTGTGGTCCTCATGGCACCAGTGACTGCGATGCAGATAGATCTCTGTCGCATGTCTGTCCTTCTCAGTATTTAATTTGCCGACCTATTGAACACGTAGCATATCATGGGCCTTATTACCGCTGTGTACAACCATAGGGTGACCTTTGGCGATAGGCCCCAACTTTTACCTACAACTGTTCGACATTGCATATAGAGCTGCACTGGCTTTGTCCAGTTTGCTGTCCAGATGTTTTCCTCAGGTCAGTTTTCTGTCGATTACCACCCCTAGGTATTTCACCTCGTTGGATAGCTTAAGCTGGGTTTCATTTAGTGTAGGCATTATTATGTCAATTTTTTTTTCTGATAAAGAGCATAGCCTCCACATTGCGGGATTCACTGAAAGAGACGTTACCCTGCACCACTTTTCTAGGATGCGGAGTGCCCTTTGCATCAGTTCACATAGCACTCTAATGTGCTTCCCTGTCAGCATATCCTATGGTGTACAGGCCCTCGTCGTTCAGATTCGTTAGAAGGTCGTCTACTACTATGTTCTATAGCAAGGGGGAGAGTACCCCTCCGTGAGGACAGCCCTTCATAACACTCCCTGAGACAGTTGCGTCTGCGACACTAATCTCAACTATTCTGCTCTCGAGTACATTTGCTATCCACCTGCGCGAACCTGGCTGTACGGTTCTGTTCCAAAGAGCTTTGTTGACTGCTTCGAAGGTAGTTCGATTGAACGCACCCTCCATGTCTATGAAGACTCCAAGGGAGTTTTCGCCATTATCCAGGGCTCTCTCTATCCTTCTCACCAGAACGTGGAGAGCGACTTCCGTAGATTGCCCTGGTGTGTAGGCAAAACCCCTGATCCAGCCGTCGCATAGCCTTTCCAATGTTTTCAGTAAAAACGAGGTAAGGTAAATTGGACGGTACGATTTGACAGATGAGTAGTCGCTATTGCCTGGTTTACGTAGGAAGACTACCCTGGCTATTCTCTATTTCTCGGGTACATGTGTAAATGCAAGGCACGCCCTGAGGATAACCACCAGTTCGTTCAGTACAGTTCCTAGTCCCCACTGAAGGAGACCCGGGAAAATCTCATCCCTGCCTGATGACTTATATGGGGAGAATGTCTTGACCGCCTGATTTACGACTTCTCTCGCCAATTGCAAATCCTCCGCAGAGGGACATCTTGAGTTGTGAGGAAGTTCCGTAACTTTCCCTAGTAATATCGACCCTGGGAAATGTGTTGACAGGAGTGTGTCAGTATAGGTACCGTCCTTTCTGATACAGCCCACTTGTCTAGGATCTTTGGAGATCACCTCAAGCAGTCGGGATGCTGCAGGTGTACTTTCTGTCTGTTTACAGAAGAGTTTCCATGATTCCCGTTGCTTTGACCGAATTTTATTCCTATACGACCTTTGGTATAGTTTATAGACCTACGGACGTATTTCAGGATGACTTGGCTCTGTTGAAGAGTCTCCGCAGGTGGGTCCTTTTGGTCTCAAGACTCATGCTCCATCATGTGTCGGAGCCAGGTCTGAGCTGTCCTCTTCTTAGGGAAGAGGCGTGCTCATAAGCACTCATAATCCGCCCAGTGAGTGCGTTGACTCGCTTATCTAGATCCTTTACAGACGTCATCTGAGTGGCCGCCCCATAATTGCCCATGGAAGACTCCAGGTTCGTAAGGTACACTTCCCCGTCTGTCTTCCTGGGATTCCGGTCCGGCTCTTTTTATGTCTTGGCCGCTAAGAGTCTCATTATTATCCATTTGTGGTCAGAGAAGGTAGCTTCGGAGCTGACCCTCCATTCCACGATTTATTTGGAGATCTCTTGTGTTGCGACTGAGATGTCAATCACTGTCTGACACCGCGAGGTTACGAACGTGGTTTCATTCCCTCGGTTGAGGATTTCCCAATTTGTCCCTAACAGGTATTCTAATAGTGCCCTACCTCTGCTGTTGCAGTCTTCACTACCCCAAGCGTAGTGGTGGGCATTTGCGTCATTTGCGTCATACCCTATTATGAGGTGTTTTATCCCCTGCTCGCAGAAGTCGACCAGCGCTGGGGGTGGCTCTGTGGCGTCTATTTGGCAGGTAGGATGAGGTTACAACAACCTCTTCTTTACCATTTCCGAAGTCCAGGTGAACTTGGAAAGCCGTTAGGTCACGTCCTGGGAGTCCTGTCAGTAGGATGGCTTCTATATGACTTGAAAGGGAAACACATGTCCTTGGTCTTTTATCAATTGCTCCAACAAAGATTTTCCTTTGGGAGGAGTTATCGCTCCATCCACATACCCGGTTGCCTGTGCTTCAGGGTTCTTGGATAAGAGCTATTGCTGTCTGCTCAGCCTCCAGGTGACGACGTGGGAGAGCAGTCGCACCCCGGGAGCGGTGCAGGTTTGCCTGAGGGTGAGGGGGCAGCTTTGATCCGACCGGTCGACAATGGCCAGCCTGAGGTGGCTGGCCACTGCTTTCTTGAAGGACCGCGCCGCCGAGACAACCTTTGCCTGTCCAGCGCGCGTTTGCTCCCTGGCCTTCGCCCTCTTTCCAGGATGAGTCCCAGGTAAGGGCGTGTTACCGGGCGAGCGGTCGCCGTACCGCTTTGAGCCGTCAGGGTTTTACCCCTTCTCTGTCCCTCCTTCTTCTGCTGCAGCTGCCTCCTTGCTGCCCCCGGCAGCTTCTTCTTCGGTGGGTCTTTCAGTACTGCCAGATCGCCCGAAGCCCCTGCTTGCTGATTATGAGTTGTTTTAGTGTCCATAGATCTTTTTTTCATCCCTCGGGCTCCCCACTCGCCACGGAGCCCGCACTGGGGACGCCGTACCTCCCCCGCTGCACGATCCGTGCTCCCTAGGGACTCACCCAGCAGGCCCTCTGACGGGATAGCACAGCCGATTGATCAAGGTGGGTTAGTCTTGGCCGTCCGTCTAGTGGAGGAGTGGAGGAAGGGCCAAAGACGAGTGTTGCCGGACTTCCGCCTCCCGAAGCGAGTCCCGGTACCCGGTACCCTTGCCGCAGCAGAGACAATGACGGGGGGTTGTTCTTGGTCGCTCCTGGGAACTACTTGCCTGTTGATACTCCCCAGCATCTTCCTCTCAGGAACCGTACTAGTCCAGACCGACTACGTGTAGTGTCTAGGTATCCCCTCACTCCAGGAGAGCCAATTTTATTGAGATCCAGTTTGTCGAAGATACCCCTTACTAGGAGGTCTAGGGCCTTCTATTTCCAGGGGCTTAAACCTCTCCACCAGCGTCAAGGTCCTTTAACCCCTTGGAGAGGTGCCGAGATGTTGGTGAAAGAATTATTTTCACGTTTTGGCTTTCCTCTTGAAATCCATTCTTACCAAGGAAGAAACTTCGAGTCAGCCCTGTTCCAAGATGTGTACAGACTAATAGGTACAAACAAGACCAGAACGACCCCTTTGCATCCTCAATCGGATGGAATGGTAGAGATGATGAACCGAACCATGGGCAAGCACATCTCTATGGTTGTCTCAGAACCTCAGAGAGATTGGGATCAGTACATCTATTTGTTCCTGGTGGCCTATCGGGCGGCTGTGAATGAACAGACTGGTCAAACTCCTGCTTGTTTAATGCTGGGGCGCGAGTTACGTCTACCCTGTGACCTGAAATTCGGCCGCAGACCTACAGAGGACAGTGTCGCAGGAGAAGGATACGTCGAGCAAAATAAAGGGATAAAGTCCACGAGTTAGCCAGACAGAACATCCAGCTTGCTAGTAATCGAATGAAACACCACTACAATACTCGATCAGTTAGATGGAGTCTTCAACGTGGGAGACACGGTTTGCTCTGAAATCCCCAACGACGTCGATGTCTTTGTCCCAAACTTCAGAGGCAGTGGGTAGGTCCATATGAAATCATGAAGAGGATAAATGATCTATTGTATCCGAAAGTTATCAAGGGGGAAACCTAGAGTGGTGCACATATACTGACTCACACCATACGCTGGATCAAACAACCAGGAGAAAGCACGAGTGGCCCTTGGAGAAAATAACGTTGAATAGTAAAATTTCAGTTTCAACGAGTTCGTCGGACATGAACTCGTTGAAACTGAAATTTTACTATTCAACGTTATTTTCTCCAAGGGCCACACGCGGATCGGAAGAAAGTCAGACTCGGTGTGACAGTTGAGGTTAAACAAGATCTTTTCAAACTGCCTGCCGACGTTTCTATTGCCCACTGTGTAGCAGAGGACCTACGTATGGGCCGAGAAATCGCTCTGGTGTTTAAAAGTTTGAAAGATTGGATGAATAGTCAGCCTAACGACTAAGAGTGGGAAAAGTTCTGCGACTAACAGATGGTAATCGAGAACTCTTCTATTTGGTTACGAAGAAGATGTCTATAGGAAAACCCACTTAAAATGACATCTGGCATTCACTGAAGAGCCTAAGGAATGAAGTCAGGAATTACGACATCAAGAAGTTGGGTCTTCCGAAAATATGCTGTGGGTCAGACGGGCTGGATTATTGGAAATTACCGTGTGTTGTTTCAATCCAAGAGGAGTATGCTCGGGAAAGACGATAGACTGTTACTCCTTCAACAGGTGCCTGGCAGGAACCAAGTGCAGATTTTGCCATGGAATAGAAATGCAGCAAGGTACTACCAAGGATGATTGCGATCGGGGTTTAATTAGAATTCCCGTTACAATAGAGAAGGAAAACAGCGCCACAATTGTCATAAAACGGGTACAAAATATTTACAAAGACATCTATCTTATAAATTTATGTTCATTTAACAGTAATATTAGCGAATCTAATGTCTCTATTATCATTTTATTTCGGGGTTTGTTTTTACGAACCCTTTCGACTGCATTGCTCAACGACAAATTTAAAAGTTTTTAAGATATCTTTGATACATTTTCTAACATTGGTTCTCCAATTGCATTTTTAAATTTATTTACGTATGCCCAAAACTCAGTTTCCTCACCATATGGAAAAAAATTGCCTAATTAAGTGTAATTAAAATTCTCCACTCATTTTCAACTTGATCAATATCACATTGGATAAATTCAAATGAAAATGTCTCCTGTAAAGGAGGTCTTGATTGGGAAACATTTGGAGACAAATTTCTTAGCATTTTCAAAACCTTAAAATTTTCTGGTAACCTCTGAACTAATTGCTTAGCTAGAGTTTCTAAAAAGCCGAAATTTTTTTTTTTCAAATTTATTTAGGTCTATTTCACTAATCTTTCCTTTGTCTAATTCCTACAGGAAAACAAGAACATAATCTAATAATAAAAAAATATTATTTTAGCCTTCCCAAATTTATAATTTTTTGTTTATTTCTTCTTTATAATCGAAAAAGAATATCGGTTTTAAAATCCATCTCAAGATATTCAATACTAAACAAATTAAGGCCTAAAATACCTTATAAATGTCAGCATCTGAAAAAGTATATTAATACTCACTGTAAGTCTTTTAAAATTGGTTTAAAAAAATAAAAATCTTAAGTTTGTATCGTTATACATTGACTCAAGTCAACATTTTTATTTATTGTTTTCCTTGGTAAAAAGAGTTTTAAGTTCTAAGCATAAATTTATTTGTAATCAGCTTGTCCGCAAGGGCTTATTCGAAACCAAAGAAATTATGTGCCAGCGGGTAACTCATCCGCTGCTTTCTCAGAGCACAAATGCACCGAGTGGCAAACATATTTAATTAGCTGTAACTGTGGAACATCTTTTCTAACAAAATATTTGGTGAATGGTTGCGACCGCGGAAATTATTGGCCCTATCTGTCCCAATACCCACTAACCTTAATATTTTCAAATTATTATTTAAAACAATGCATTTACTGCCTGGTATACATCTTCAGGTAGGTTTCGAATTACTGGAACAAGCCCTATATTACTCTGTTATAATTTGACCTTTGCTGTGATTAAAATATCTCACACAAACGCAAATATATTTTGAAACTGACACATCTAAAATCAATGAATAAAAAGAATCAGAGTCATTGATATCTTCAATTATGCTATGCCGACATTTAGTGCGATGCATTCTAAAATCTTCCAAATGACTGACTTTTCCTATCTCTATGTCTATCCATTTTGTTGAAGTATGTATGCATTGCATCAAAAGTTTCAAATTTAAGATACTTTTTGTTTGATTATTAGAAGAACCCTCTCACTAATAATTCCCACTCTTATAAGTACATTTTGGTTTTCTGGCAGAGTGGTTTGGACTGCTTATTTTCATGTGCCTCTTTAAATCAGCCACTTGTCCCCGAAGTTCTATTTAATATACTTTACTCCTAGTATTGTACTCCTGGTTCCAACCAATCTAGAAAAGTAGATAATTAAATCAAAAATAATAATTTCTTGTGGACTAGTACAGACTTACATTCAAATATTGCCATTTGCTGCCATTCTTTCCGAAACTTTTAACAGTACTTGTGATATTTTCCCATTATCTTATTAATTTGTCTTTCTGATTCTGAACAAAGAATATTAGAGCTTTTTCCGTTTATACCATCGTAATGGTTATCTGTTACGTTTATAATGTTTATTCCGGTTTCCTGAAACCTTGCTTGACATTATTGACAATGACAATGGAAAGCGTTGCCTGAAAATATTCTGTCAACAATGTCACCAAAGCAACCGATCTTTTTTTCGGTTTTTAGTTTTCCCATGAAAAAAATCTCGTTTTTTATAATCATTTATATCTAAAATAACATAATTATTGATTATAAACTGTAAAATAGATGTAAGAGAATAATCTTTGAAAAAGAAAGAAACTTTGCTTAAAATGTAGAGGCCAAATATGATATAGCCTACATTTAATAATTATTATTGCCAAGGGCACTTTATCCAAAGCAATACCTTTTAAAACAACGATGATAATTCCATCAATCCCATCCACCTTTCTATTTTTCATTGACATAATAATACTCTTTATTTCCCCTGCGTTTGTATCCTCTAAGTACAATGACTTATTGTTACAAACTCCAAGTGGAAGAAACATAGATTCATATACAATTTTATCCCAAAGAGACTTGGTAAAATATACTTATTGAGCTCCTGATCTATCTCAAATCCGTCCTTTAATACTTCTTTCTTAGTATCAAATATTTAATGTATATATGGTGTTCTGGATGTATTTCCCAATATATTCCTTCGAGAATAGAGCAAATAAGTATATTCTCCATGTTTCGGGATTTCCAGGATGTTTGTGATATTTGTGAGTGTGCGTTGGTGTATTCAGGTAACTTTTCACGTTACACTTCTCCCTCCTTAGCACCTGATCGTCCCGACAAGAATCATCCTTGAAAGTACCTTGCTGCATTTCTGTTCTATGGCGGAATCTGCACTTGGCTCCTGCCAGGCAAACACCCTTGTTGAAGAAGTAACAGTCTATCGTCTTTCCCGAGTACACTTCTTTTGGATTGAAGCAACACACGGTAATTTGCACACCAGCATCCTGGAAGATGTATTCGATCATGCTCCTTACAATCTTCCAATCTAGCCCTTCCAACCCGCAGCCTATTTTCGGAAGACCCAACTTCTTGATGTCATAATTCCTGACTTCATTCCTTAGGCTCTTCAGTGCATGCCAGATGTCCTTGGAAGTGGGTTTTCCTCTAGACATCTTCTTTGTAACTAAATAGAAGAGGTTCCGATTACCATCTGCTAGTCGCAGAACTTTTCCTACTCTTGGTCGTTGGGCTGACAATTCATCCAGTCGTCCTTTTAAACACCAGAGCAATTTCTCGGCCCATACGTAGATACTCCGCTAAACAATGAAAAGGTCTTGTTGAACCTCAACTGTCACACCGAGTCTGACCTTCTTCCGATCCGCGTAGTTGGACATGAAGTCGCTGAAACTGACATTTCGCTCCTCAACGTTCTTTTCATGAAGAGCCACTCGTGCTTGCTCCTGGTTATTCGATCCAGCGTATGGTGCGGTCGGTTTATGTGCACCACTCTAGGTTTTCCCCTTGCTAACTTTCGGATACGATAGATGACGTCATTTATCCTCTTGATAATTTCATATGGACCTTCCCATTGCTTTTAGAGTTTGGGACAAAAGCCTCGACGTCGTTGGGGATTATACAGCCAAACAAGTTCCCCCACGTTGAAACTCCATCAGCTGATCGAATATTGTAGTGGTGCTTCATTCGATCACTGGCAAGCTGGATGTTCTGTCTGGCTGACTTTATCCATTCTGGCTCTCAATTGGTTGACGAATCCTTCTCCTGCGACACTGTCCTCTGTAGGTCTACGGCCAAATTCCAGGTCACAGGGTAGGCGTAACTCACGCCCCAACATTAACCTAGCAGGAGTCTGACCAGTTGTTTCATTCACAGACACCCTATAGGCAATCAGGAACAAATGGATGTACTGACGCCAATCCCTCTGATGTTCTGTGACAACCATAGAGAGATGCTTGCCCATGGTTCGGTTCATCCTCTCTACCATTCCGTCCGATTGAGGATGCAAAGGGGTCGTTCTGGTCTTGTTCGCACCTATTAGTCTGCACACATCTTGGAACAAGGTTGACTCGAAGTTTTTTCCTTGGTCCGAATGGATTTTAAGAGGAACGCCAAAACGGGAAAAGAATTTTTTTCACCAACACCTCGGCGACGGTCGATACTTCTTGGTTAGGGATTGCGTACGCCTCTGTCCACTTTGTGAAGTAATCCATGGCTACCAGGATATACTTATTCCCATAATCCGGTTCAGGAAATAGCCCCGTAACATCCACAGCAACTCCCTCCATGGGACTTCCAACATTATATTGCCTCATAGGTGCCCGCTTTCTGCCAAGTGGTCCATTGCTGGCTGCACACACATCACACTTACGGCACCACTGTCTCACATCTTCTTTGCAATTCACCCAATAGAATCGCTCTCGAACCTTCTGCAGAATCTTGGTGATTCCAAAATGCCCACCTGAGGCTCCATCATGTAGCTGACGTAGTACCTCCTGCACTTTGCTACTTGGCACAACTAATTGTAATCTGGATTAAGCGCCATCTTCAGACTCAAAGGTTCTATACAGCAGATCATTTTTTAACACAAGACAATGCCATTGGCTGCAATATGATTTCACTTCTAGGCTTCGTAAGCTTATACCCTGCCAAGACGGCATCTCCTTACGCATCCACTCCAAGTATACTCTCAAACATGGGTCGTCCTCTTAGGCCAGTTTCATTTGTTCAGGCTGTCATTCCTCATTCTCCACGGTTGTTTGTCGTATAGGACAAACCTTGTCTTCCATCTTGACACATTCTATTTTTTCCGACTTTGCCGCCTTCTTCTTACAACTGCGGCGTACGTATCCTAGCTCACCTTGGCTCTCTTTTCTTTGACTGCGCTCCCGTCAATAGCTTCCTTATCGTTTCTAACAGGGACTCTCTGTTGGACTGATCTTCTTCCTCGATTGCTCTTAAACGGTGCCCTCGGGAAGTTTGGCTTGCGGCTTCATACTCCAAAGCAATTCTAGCAATTTTGGCCAGCTTCAACGCCTTCTGCAGCTTGCTCTCCCTCAATCCATTTACGAATGTGTTCACCGCAATTTCATCAAGGAAGCTGTCTGCAGCTGTAGGATAGGCTAGCCGCACAATACGAGCTACTTCCCACTCATATTCTTGCAGACTCTCATTTGCATGTTGCACCCGAGATCGTAATTGTGCTTTGTATACTTGCTGAAGATGACTGTTTCCATATCGATTCTCCAATTTAGAAAGCAAGACATGGTAGTTTGCTTGGCCAGCTGAAATAGACCTTACGATGTCTGCTACATCACCTCGTAAAGCAGCAGTTAACGAAACAGCTTTCTGCTCTTCGACAAACAGCTTTCGATAGGTTGACCAGGAGCACTTTCCATGAAAGTCTGGCAGCTTAACCCTCATACTACCTGCGGCTAAGTCATCTTCGCCTTTGAGTGTCTGACTCCCACTGCAGTTACTATTCTTAACTGACATTTCCAGTGTCTTGATTTTTTGTTGCAGTAGCTCCATGTCGTGACAAAGTTTTCGTCAACTATTCTTGAAATTTCTTCGAATTTCTTGTCACTATAGCTACCAGCTTCCTCGATAGTTCTGGTCATCTCCTCAAACCTCGCATCACTTTTTCTGGAAACATCTTTAATTTCATCTTGAAGAGTTCTAGAAACTTCTTCAAACTTTTTCGAGACTTCATCGAATTTCTCATTATTATTTCTAGAAATTTCTTCAAACTTTTTCGAGACTTTTTCCTTTACCTCTTTCAGTAACAGTTTTTCCGGAGAATGGAACTGGAACAAATCAGGATCTTCTCCATTTTCCATCAAAGTGTCCCTTAACCGTTTCTGGAGGGTCGCTTTATTACCGGAATCATCACAATCCCGCTCCACCAATTGTTCTTTGAGTTGTTTCACTTTTAACTGCAATAATTTTATTTTGAATTGTCTTTATTATTATAAGCCAAATAGTCAATAGAGTTTTTAAAGTCTTTAACACGAGAAAGAGGAAAAGTTTTCACAAGAAAAACGAACTAAAGAGTCTTCACACTATCACAAAAACGAACGAAAGAGTCTTAAACTCAAACTTAAATCTAACAAAAGTCTCGAAAACACTCAACTCTTCACGAAACCACAGTCTTTTAAAGTCTGTCCAATTTAACAGTCACTCACTGATTCCACACTGACACCAATGTAACGGGAACTTAAATTAAAACTGGGTTCGATTTATTTCTACTTATTTATTTTCACTAATAACTACACGACTATATAATCATTTATGTTAGGAGAAGAAGATGAGATTTGTTTTATAGTTTTATGTCATTTTTGTCAACATGTGAATTGTCAATAAATGTACTTGAAATGGTTTAGTTCTAAGTTAGTAGTTTTGATGTAATGTAACAGATATAACAGAATAGAAAGACAGAAAAATATTAGAAGGTGTTTTATTCGCTCGCTTTCCTATATTTATCGGGGCAATCCCCACAATCCAGGCCCCAATTCTTCAATTTATATTCACACTCATTTCTCTGCCTATATACGACTTTCTACTGTCTATGATCTATGACTAACTGTCTACTTCCGTGGTCCGTGTATTTATATCCACTTAACCTCCTACCTCGAAGCTTCTCGTCCTTTCTAATATGTTGTTCTGGATGTATTTCCCAATATATTCCTTCGAGAATAGACCAAATAAGTATATTCTCCATGTTTCGGGATTCCCAGGATGTTTGTGATATTTGTGTGTGTTGGTGTATTCAGGTAAGTTTTCACGTTGCAATATTCTTCTTTAATATCTAACGTATTTGGGAATCTCTTTTTTAGATAACTATTTTTTTTTATTAGAAGCAATTATTAATTCCGGTGTTATTCCGTCCGATCTACTTTTCAAGAGCTTTTTTGGTCTATTTACAGATGTCGAAACCTCAATAAGTAACTTAATTTTATCATCTAATTGACCAATCATCTCATTTACGTTATTATTCATTACATTCTCTATATATACAAAAATTTATACTCAGTCGACTTAATTTCTTGTAATTAATTAACTCATACTTACTCTCCTTTCCTGCATTTGAAATGTCTATTAAATTTCACTAGAATAGGGAAATGATCGGTGATAAGATTTTCTATTATAAATAAAACTAGTTCTCAATGATCTGATTCCACAAATATATGGTTCATACACGTTCCCTTCGGTTGATTAGTTATTTTAGGTGGTTTGTAATACCATTGATGTAGGACACGGAACAATATTGCATCAGCAGCTCACGATATACCGTGTCCATTCATGTTAAATTGATTAAAGTAAATGAGTCACATCCAGGGCTAGAGCTTCAATTTGAAAAAGGATCATACGGAATCAAAAGAACCGATAAACCATTTTCACGACAACCAGTGGATCTCACTTTGGAGAAGACAATCAACGCTGATGCTGCAAATAAACTCACAGGAATAATTCATTCAACTAATTCAATTTATGCTCGTCAGCGTTGGTGTAAGAGCGACAGTATTCGCACAGCTATGATAAGCCATATCATGGAACAGACAGGTTTACGAAAAAGTTAAGATATTACTGCAGTCCCAATCTGCAGATTGGGACAATAATTGAATTAAAAAACACTTCAATCAACTGTAAAACTTAATTTCGCACATAAAACAAAATAATCCTTTTCCTGAGAATTACAAGGGTAATTTCTATTTCAATATATCAACTGGCCAGCCTGTCGAAGAAAATATAGCCGATTTTCTGCTTAATGTAGAGAAACGGGATTGAACTACGTAAAACATTCATAACAGAATGTAGCTTAGATCTTCATAGATTTGAAAAGGACTATTAGTCGAACCAAAGTCTTAACATTTGCAAATGCTTTACCCAAAAAGAAAGTGGCTATTTGAGGTAAAATTGTTGAATTACAAATGCAATGTGATCTCTCTGCGGAACTATTATTATTGTCCTTAGAAAAAACTTTAAATATTGATGCAGCACTGACTTACCCATTGACACCAGTTTCTTTGGCAATGTATCACATGGTCGGTGCGATTTGCAAAACAGATAAATCTGTGTTAGAGAAAATTTTTGGAAAAATATAGCTTGTAATCCACCAGCATCGTGTGGTGTAATAATCTATGACGGACACTTTCTTCACATTCAATGACAGAAGTTCCACTAGCATTTGGAAATGTTTCAAAAAAATTATCACAATAGTTACTTCCTCAAACACACGTAAAGTTATTATCGCATTTGACCGCTACTTCATTCCATATTAATTTCAAAAACGCCTTAATCCAATTCATCTTTAATGATTGGAAAAATAATTATATGTGTCCGTTATAGGAGAAAAAACAATATACATTAATCATGAAATTTGTTAATGAAAAACAAGATGAAAAATTAAGGGAACTGTCGAGGAGACTTTGAATTGTACAGCTCATGAAGAAGCAGACACAAAAATAATATTCCACATTTGTCAATTACATACTGATGCTAACGTAATAATAATATGTTCAGATACAGACATTTTGGTAATACGACTAGGAAATATGAGGCATATTCGGAGCAAATTGAATGTTTACATGCTACTAGGGAGTGGTAATGTCCAACGTTACATAGATGTTACTCAATTATACGAAACAGTAGGACCTAGTTTGTGTGCACCATTGCCAGGATTCCATGCCTTTACAGGGTACGACTTCAATCCAGCTTTCTATAGAGAAGGAAAAAAAACCTTTCGATATTTTGAAATAATCGGAATCTTATATTCAAACATTTACAGTTATTGTCAAAATAAACGACTGTAATGTACCTGTACTCCAAAAAACAATTGAAGAATTTGTGTGCAGCATATACAATCTGAAAGGGATTAGCAGGGGTAGCAACATTCATCAAAACTTTTAAAATGAATGTGAGACGAGACCAATTTCTACTAAAAAATACAATTGACGGCGCAATATTCCCTCCATGTCAATAATAAAAAGATTTTTTGAGTGAATAAGTATCAATGCACTTTCCAGAATAATCATGTTTGAACTTATGTCGTATTTTGAGAGAATATGATTACCTTATGGAGAGGGCTTATAGAAAGTTTTGTTCGGGGAAGATTGCTAAGATGCTAAGTCCGAGTCTGAGTTCGGCGGATCCACCGGTATAGGCGGGTCTTTGCAAAAATCCTGATTTGAAGAGTCTGTAGCTTCGCTATAATAGTTACTATCTGGGAATTCGGAATATTGCTGCATTTTCTCATAACATGGGTAAGCAACAGGAGGTTGCTTTTCGTATTGTTCAGTTTGATAATGATCCTGACCGTAATTGAGGTGGTACGTTCTATTATGGTAGTTTGGGTTTGAATGAACTACGCTCGGTCTCGGGTTTCCTATGTTAGGATTGGGACGGATGACTGAAGGTCGGTGATCACTGCCAACATTCTGACTGGGCCTAAAGTTCGGCTGGAATCGTTGTGCTTGTTGAAAGTGTTGCTGTTGTTGCTATTGCTGTAATGGCGGTCTTATTTGGTTTTGGGAATTTGCTCCGAAATTATTTTGCGTAAATGTCCTCTGTCGGCACTCATTCCTGGTGTGTCCTAGGCGTTTGCAATTGAAGCATTGCTTTGGAGGTGGACCGGGATTAGATCTACGCGGAGGTGCTGTCGTGGTTTTATTCGTATTGTGAGTATGGAACTTTTGAGTTTCGAAGTAGTTCAGTTGTAATTCTCTTCTAACCCTGTTTGTAGCTGTTGGTATGTTTGTCGGGTCACTTGCTCTAACTATTTGCCCTAGTTTAGGCTCAAGTCCCGTCAAAAGGGTGTTAAGAGTCATTGTCTCGACAAGTCGCGTCTGTGCGTTCTTTTCCTCTTGAGTGAAGCTCTGCTTATTGATTGAAGCGTAAATTTTCGCTTCGTGAGTCTGTAGCCGTGTGATGAATGTCAATGAAGATTCGTTCGCTAGCTGTTTTAATCTTTGAAGGTCTTGAATCAACGAAGACAGGTCTCTCGAGTCTCCGAAATGATTTTCTAATAAAGTTCTGATTTCTGGCCATGTAGCCGGGTTACGTGAATTAATCAGTTCAGCCGCTCGACCGCGTAACTTATTTTTCATATGTAAGCTTAAGAGAGTTTTCTGATTTCCTGCGCACATATTGAAAGCTGTAGTACATAGGAAAATCTGATTGCCGTCAAACTCCGGGACGACCGAAAATATTTCGTTTAATTTGTATGGTTCAATTATGATAGTGTTACTTGAACCTTCTGCAAGTGCTCCAGTGTCGCTATTGTTACTAGTGTTTCCTGGCATTTTTTGTTTTTTTGATCTTAATATCATAAAATATTTCACGAAGGGTTTGAAATTATGGGAATATCTTATCCTTATAGCAATTAGATTAATTTAAATGAGAGAAAAAACGAGATGATTCTTAATGTACTTACAGTATAATCCACATGTATAGCTGGCTCTATCTGTACGTCAGATGAGTGTTTACTTATTTCCGGCGTTGAAGAGGTCTTCTATAAAAGGGCTGGTTGCTGGGTTTGTTTTCCTCTTAAAGGTTTAGGAACTACCACACACAATTGGGACTGCCTTGTTCTGATGTCTTGTGGATCACCTAGTTAGGACTGCCGTGTTCTTTTGTGTAGAAGGAACTTTTCACAAGATTTACTTTTAAAAAAATATTTATTCAAAATTATAAAATTCAAAATGAAAACTAACATAGATTTGTCTAACAACTAAGATTCTTAATAACTATATCGGAGCAACAATGTTCGTGTACTTATACTTAAATTATTGCACAATTAGCAGTTTTAGTCACGTATGAGTTTGTGTTCCCATGGCGATTCTTGCACGGTGTGTTATCTGAGTACACATGCTATGCTGCAAGTTGATATCCATGGATACTGCAAATTTTGCGAAACAAAAGCATCTGGAGGGTCAGACAACTTTGACTATCTTCCAGTTGCTTTTATTTAGTCGGATACAGCTTCCACTTATGTGGCGCTGATGAAAGCTAACAAGCTTGAAATCACGTGATCCGCTTCTAGTGGGTGGCTGTATCTGACTAAATAGAAGCATAAAGGTGTAGAGCTTCATCTTATTTTTATATTTTATACCTCATTCTTTAATGAACTAATAGATTTCTTTAATTATTATACATACTTACGTTAAACGTAATTGTGCTCTCAATACCTAGGTGGCGCGAATTGTGTCCCACTGGTAGACAATGTCTCAAAGTTTTTGACTACTTCCAGTTGCATTTGTTTAGTTGGATACAGCTTCCACTTATGTGGCGCTGATGAAAGCTAACAAGCTTGAAATCACGTGATCCGCTTCTAGTGGGTGGTTGTGTACGACTAAATAAAAGCATAAAGGTGTAGAGCTTCATCTTATTTTTATATTATATATATATATATATATATATATATATATATATATATATAAATATATAAATAAAAAGATGTTCTTGGGGATGCAGTCATATATTCAATAAAATTCTTTGATTGAAGCCGAGCTTTCGAGAATGTTTATTCTCTTCTTCAGGGCATTTGTAATTGATGGCTATGAAATCTTTCCTGTTTTTGGCTAACTTATTTCAAATTCACGATTTTTGCCCTGAAGAAGAGAGTAAATATTCTCGAAAGCTCGGCTTCAATCAAAGAATTTTATTGAATATATGACTGCAAGAACATCTTTTTATTTATTATAAAACCAGTCAAGAATACAAAATCAATATATATATATATATATATATATGTATATATATATATATATATATATATATTGACTTTGTATTCTTGACTGGATTTATAATAAATAAAAAGATGTTCTTGGGGATGCAGTCATATATTCAATAAAATTCTTTGACTGAAGCCGAGCTTTCGAGAATGTTTATTCTCTTCTTCAGGGCAAACTACAAATCGTTACAGAATTATTTCAACAACAAATTAATAGTATTATAAAAATACTTACAAACATATAAAGATCATTCAGTAATATTCATTTGTATCAACAAAATCTAGATACTTTTTTACTTATTGTGTTACCATGACAAATATAAATAATGACATTTGTAATTGATGGATATGAAATCTTTCCTGTTTTTGGTTAATTTATTCTAAATTCACGATTGTAAGTATTTTTATAATACTATTAATTTGTTGTTGAAATAATTTTGTAACGATTTGTAGTTTGCCCTGAAGAAGAGAATAAACATTCTCGAAAGCTCGGCTTCAGTCAAAGAATTTTATTGAATATATGACTGCATCCCCAAGAACATCTTTTTATTTATATATATATATATATATACAAACAACACGAAGTGAATAAATATTTGGAATATATGACAATAATAAATAACTTATGAGCATTTTTCTATATATATATAATACTTTGAGGGCATTTTGTAGAAAGGTATATTTTGAGGTCAGTAGATGCCAAACTATTCGTTAATTTTGATATATATATATATATATATATATATATATATATATATATATATAAAATACTGTTAGTAAGAGCTTATCATGGTACTCAGGTCGCAAAACACAAACAATTAATCATGTGCACAGATCTAATACCCATACTACATTGTAGTATCCTTAAAATTTCCTAATAACATTAGCATTTTTCGTTTTGAGATCACTTATAAGGTATATCTTAGAGCAGTAGATTCCAAACAATACTTTAGGTTAAATAGATAACTTAAAAAAACAACTAGGTCCAACATCATGAGATCATGCAATTAAAAATAACAATACATAACGTAGGAATCGTTAAGATATATTAAAATTGGTACCAATAGATCATTATCAGCAATGAAATATTTCATCAGTCCAAGATTTTTTAGAAAAGTTATTTATCTCACCAGTTTTAGTGTTCTTTATTAATTACTCACAAAGTTATTTTCAAGCCTTTCATCAACCAACTCAGTAATCAAATAAAAAATTATTATTCTATTTGCAAAAAAAGATTTATATAAATTATTTTGTTATCAGATAGGTACCCTAGACCTTAGAATATAAAAAGAGATTCGGTTGAAAAGAATTATAGGGTACAAACGGGGATTCGAACTATAGATGCTTGTCTTAAACTTCTAGAGCTTTACCTCGACCATCCATGTTGGTTAAAGCAGAATCAGCGATGGACTCAAAACAGATGGTTGTTAAGTAAGAATGTTACATAACAGGGTATTACTTTACAAGCCTATATATAAGTTAACGTGAAAGCGATTACGCCAGACTTACTGCGTTTATATTCATACAAAATATTATTGTGCCAAGATTTATAATCAAAGCGACATTTTTCCGAAATAATTATAGGTATCACATTTTTCTACATTTACAGAGCCATAACGACATAAAAGTGAGAAGATATATCCAAAAAAGATTTAAGCACAAATGTTTCAAAGAATTAGGTGATCTTTTATATTAGATTCGACATTGCAAATTTCTAAAGAATATTTTTTGGATTAGAAGGACATTTTCGAAGCAATGAGCTTTATGGAACACCTAAAATTTGGACATGGGACCATGGCCCTACACAATGCCTTCATTTGAATAAAGTTATATTCGTTCATTGAGAATTTTGTTATATATAGTTCGGTTGCAGATGGTTGCTAAGGAAAAATGTTTCACAAAAAGTCGTTATTTTGCAAATCTATACATTAATGTGGAAGCGATTTCTCCAGACCTATTGCTTTAATATTAATACAAAATATTATTTTACCAATAGTCTCAATCAAAGCCACGTTCTTTATTTATCAAAAAAAAACTGTAGGCATAAATGTTTCAAAAAACTAAGTGATCTGTCTCTCGCCGGGACAGGCAAGTTAGGCGGCGTCTACTTTTATAAATCTTTAGATAGATGGAATTGTTTATACTTTCATAAATATCGGATCTCTGTTCATTTTAATTTACCAAATAATATAATTTATCGAAGATTGTCATTAAAAAAAACTCGTGCGCGATTATGATATTCGCTAGTAATTTCAAGTTTACACACAATTTGGGCGATTGTGTCCAGTGCCTTCAATCCGATCAGTACACATCAGCGCAGTGTAATAGTGTAATATGTCTATGAATCAGTAAACGATAAGTATAATAATATGTAGAGTGAAATATGCGAAAATACGTCGCAGGGTCGGCACCGAAGTCGTTCGCCTTTCTCGTAGTTTCGACAAATTCCGTAGTCCGCGGCATTGGCAGGGAGAAAAAAAGATGTTTTCTTCTCTGCAGAAGGCTGGTGATTTCGTAGATACTATAATTAATAAGTTCGTACTATTGAAGGATCGGCGTATAAATTTAATCTATAAGACTCAATTTCATGTCATGAAAACTCATTAATAATTGGAATAGAAGAATCGATTTTTTTTTCATCAAGTACCTATATTAATGCTATCTGGGGATAAAAATGCTACAACAAATATCTATATATAGAAATATTCTATTCCTATGATTTTCCTAGAGCTTCACTCACTTCTGAAAAAAAATTACGGAGAATAATTCATGCTCGCGGTAATTCGGTACAAAAATTTTATACCAAAAATTATTAAACGCAATTTTTTTGATGTTCATGAATAAATATTTGTCAAAAATTATCTACGCTTGTTATTTTGGCTGATAGCTGTCAAGCCAAGGAAATTATCACTTATTAATTTTGAAGCCGTCACAGTCCCGAAAGAATTTTCGGAAAATTCAGATTGTCGTCATAGCATCTTGTCAAGCTCAAGGCACCTGATTGACTTAAAACAACAGGTGTAAAATTTTCATAATAACTCAATCGGTAGGTATGTTGCCTTACCGCATCCAAATCTCAAGAGCCGCCACTGGATATGTTATTGCAAATTTATTTTAAACATTTTTTGGATTGAAAGGGCTTTTTAGAAGGACTGAAACTCTTAAAATTTGATTATGGGACCATCTCCTAATAGACCCATCAAAAATGAAAAAAGAATCATCCTAGTCGTTTACTATACGTAGTTACCTACCGATGGAACATACCTACACATAAAAAATCCCGATGGCCTGTAGCTAGCGGAAAGGTAAATTTCTCATAATTTATTCTCAAACTGCATCAATAAAATTGTGTATCTTTTGATTATTTATGAATCTGGAGTAAGTTATCGCTTTCTTTAATAAATACATTTTTAACACTACGAATGTTTAATTTACATTGAAGATCTGCGATTGATATACAATTGTCGTTGTCAGACTGGCTCAAAGGCTTAGGTAGCTGTGTGTTACGCGTGGGAGCCAGGTTCGAATCCGCATGCCTGAACAGTTTTTTACTTTTCTTGCTTATTATAAAATTAATACATTATTTTGATTAAAATTTTCTACTCTAAACTACCAACCCTAGGAAATATACAAGAATTACTAATTTCATATTGAACTTCCATATTAACAATATAAGAAATAATTTTTGATCATTAGTTTTATTTTTTTATCTAGCAATTTTAGGAGAAAATACACAAATAAGAGTTGTAGAAGAATCACAATTTCATATAAAAAATTAATGAAATGAATCGTAAAAGGAATCTTGAGAACATTTGGGACTATTTTGATAGCTATGGTGACCTGAGGCCACCAAGAGAACTGATCATATACTTTAAAAGTGATTGTAGCTCGAATATTAAATACAATTACAACAAAATACAAACTCTCACATACAACTGCGGGCAGCTTTGTCTAAAATGTTTGTATAATTACTTCTTCCGAACACAATCTCAACAGTAGTTCTTGGTGCTTGACTGCAGTAACAATGAGTCTAACGATAACACTTTCTGGGAACGAATCAACATTAAACGCAGATTTCAATCCACCTAATTACTTAGAAGACCACAAAACGACCTTGGATTAGCCGACTTTGAAACTTTTATGACGATACCAAACATAGAAGAGGGAATAAACAATAAATTTAATTATGGCGATAATTATGATAAGGAGATTTTTGTTCCAACAGGATCATATGAATTTGAAGATTTGAGTAAACTTTTAACAGACACTTTGAAAAGCAATGGGGTCACATTAAGCATAAATATCAACAAAGATACCTTAAAAAACAAAATTAACTGTTCACAACAAATAAATTTTATAGCAGACAATAGAGAGAAGTTTTTGGATTTGGTAAAAGAATCCTAGCTGCAAACAAGGATCATAAATCAGACTCTACAGTATTTTTTTTACTGTAGAGTCTTTTGTTGTATTTAAGCTATTGACTTGACTTTTCTTTAGACAGTAGGTCGACAATTATGTTCCCTTTTTTAAATAGTTTTCTGAAGATGTTGCTTCCTTCTGAGTTCATTTATAACAACCCACATGGTTTTATTTTTATTGGAGGAGTTATTTATTTTACCGTAATAATAATTACATTTTGCCTTAGTTCGATATACAAATGACTCTTACACGGTAATGTACACAGTTCTAGTTCTTGAATATCTATTCTTATCACATCGTTGTAGTCGAATGTTCCAGATACTGAGAGAGAGTTACGTTTAAGATATCCATTATATTTGTAATTTGAAACTAAGTAAAGTCAAAAAATTTTGATTCTGTGATGTTAACGCTTTGGTTGTGTGACACACACTAACATTGGTTTTGTAGTTAATTTTTTTATAAGAAAGAGTGTCTCTACTATATCTAACCATCATTGCTGATCCTTTTTAAGTGTAATCTAATGGTTATGGTTTCTTCAATGAAATTTATAAGTCGACCGTCCTGATCCAATACTTTTATGATAAATTGAAAGAACTGATGGATAATGGGGACAGGCTTACCGTTTAAATATGAGTTTGTACATACAGGGTGACCCAGGGGTGCGTGCAAGCTCCATAACTTTGATTCTATTTAAGCTATCGAGATAATTTTTGTTTAAATGGTAGGTCGACAAATGAAGCACATTTTAAAAATATTTTTATTAGTATACAGGATGTTCCAAAGTAAGATACATAATTATGTTGTCTTTTTTAAATGGCAGCCCCATATTTTTGTTACATTTTTAAACTTGTGCGCAATAGTTTTTGACTTTTGTGAACAGTTAATTTTGTTTTTTAAGGTATCTTTGTTGATAGTTATGGTTAATGTGACCCCATTGCTTTTCAGAGTGTCTGTGAAAAGTTTACTCAAATCTTCAAATTCATATGATCCTGTTGAAACAAAAATCTCCTTATCATTATTATCGCCATAATTAAATTTATTGTTTATTCCCTCTTCTATGTTTGGTATAGTCATAAAAGTTTCAAAGTCGGGTAATACAAGTTCGTATTTGTGGTCTTCTAAGTAATTAGGTGGATTGAAATCTGCGTTTAATGTTGATTCGTTCCCAGAAAGTGTTATCGTTAGACTCATTGTTACTGCAGTCAAGCACCAAGAACTACTGTTGAGATTGTGTTCGGAAGAAGTAATTATACAAACATTTTAGACAAAGCTGCCCGCAGTTGTATGTGGGAGTTTGTATGTTGTTGTAATTGTATTTAATATTCGAGCTACCATCATTTTGAAAGTATATGATCAGTTCTCTTGGTGGCCTCAGGTCACCATAGCTATCAAAATAGTCCCAAATGTTCTCAAGATTCCTTTTACGATTCATTTCATTTTTTATATGAAATTGTGATTCTTCTACAATTCTTATTTGTATATTTTCTCCTAAAATTGCTAGATAAAAAAATAAAACTAATGATCAAAAATTATTTCTTATATTGTTAATATGGAAGTTCAATATGAAATTAGTAATTCTTGTATATTTCCTAGGGTTGGTAGTTTAGAGTAGAAAATTTTAATCAAAATAATGTATTAATTTTATAATAAGCAAGAAAAGTAAAAAACTGTTCAGGCATGCGGATTCGAACCTGGCTCCCACGCGTAACACTCAGCTACCTAAGCCTTTGAGCCAGTCTGACAACGACAATTGTATATCAATCGCAGATCTTCAATGTAAATTAAACATTCGTAGTGTTAAAAATGTATTTATTAAAGAAAGCGATAGCTTACTCCAGATTCATAAATAATCAAAAGATACACAATTTTATTGATGCAGTTTGAGAATGAATGATGAGAAATTTACCTTTCCGCTAGCTACAGGCCATCGAGATTTTTTATGTTTAGGTATGTTCCATCGCTAGGTAACTACGTATAGTAAACGATTAGGATGATTCTTTTTTCAATTTTTGATGGGACTATTAGGAGATGGTCCCATAATCAAATTTTAAGAGTTTCAGTCCTTCTAAAAAGCCCTTTCAATCCAAAAAAATTTAAAAAAAAATTTGCAATAACATGTTCAGTGTCGGCTCGTGAGGTTTGGATGCGGTAAGGCAACATACCTACCGATTGAGTTATTATGAAAATTTTACACCGGTTGTCTTAAGTCAATCAGATGCCTTGAGCTTGACAAGATGCTATGACGACAATCTGAATTTTCCGAAAATTCTTTCGGGACCGTGACGGCTTCAAAATTAATAAGTAATAATTTCCTTGACTTGGCAGCTATCAGCCAAAATAACAAGCGCAGATATTTTTTGACAAATATTTATTCATGAACATCAAAAAAATTGCGTTTAATAATTTTTGGAATAAAATTTTTGTACCGAATTACCGCGAGCATGATTTATTCTCCGTATTTTTTTTTCAGAAGATCTAATCCCGGTCCACCTCCAAAGCAATGCTTCAATTGCAAACGCCTAGGACACACCAGTAATGAGTGCCGACAGAGGACATTCACGCAAAATAATTTCGGAGCAAATTCCCAAAAACCAAATAAGACCGCCATTCCAGCAACAGCAACAACAACAGCAACACTTTCAACAACCACAACGATTCCAGCCGAACTTTAGGCCCAGTCAGAATGTTGGCAGTGATCACCGACCTTCAGTCATCCGTCCCAATCCTAACATAGGAAACCCGAGACCGAGCGTAGTTCAACCAAACCCAAACTACCATAATAGAACGTACCACCTCAATTACGGTCAGGATTATTATCAAACTGAACAATACGAAAGCAACCTCCTGTTGCTTACCCATGTTATGAGAAAATGCAGCAATATTCCGAATTCCCATATAGTAACTATTATAGCGAAGCTACAGACTCTTCAAATCAGGATTTTTGCCAAGACCCGCCTATACCGGTGGATCCTCCGAACTCAGACTCGGACTTAGCCAAAATCCAAGCTCAAATTCAATCGATCAATCTGGAAGACTACAGTCCGAACGCGAACTTCCCCGAACAAAACTTTCTATAAGCCCTTCTCCTTGCAGTTAGATCAAAAAACCTTTACTACATTACTGACGCGACGAGGACTTTCAAATTTCTAATAGATTCAGTAACCGGACTTTCTATATTCAAACCCAACGCTTGTCAAAAATTCCCCAAAGATTTCCTGAGAACGTTGTCATCCAATGAATCACTCATCAAAAAAATAGTATCAATGAATCCACTTTAGTGCTCTTTAATTACAAAGACCCACATAAAGTGTTCATTTGCAATCTAGAAATTGACTTCGACGGCCTACTTGGATCAGATTTCTTAGAACATTATCAGTGTATAGTGGACTTGAAGAATAAGCAACTGATCGCAAATTTTAAGACAATACCCCTTTACAAAGTGACCGACGATACAACTCCCAACACAGAAACACGGGATCGCGAGACATTTCGAAAGAATTCCAATACTATCACGATAGGTGCACGGACAGAACAAGTTTTTAAACTTATATGTTCGCTGTACAATACTGAAGCAATATTATCAGGTAGAGAAATAGGAAAGGTACGCCTCCCTCATGCTCTCGTGAAAGTGAACGAGAACGGCGAATTTTTAACAACCGTCTTAACCCCAATGCAATCCCCAAGACTATCGAGTTTTCCGAACTAACAATAGAGCCCGTACAACACATCTCAGTCAATTATCTTAACGAATTTGATCATACTATATAAAACAACAGGATACCGGAAATTAAAAACCAGCTACGCTTAGAACACCTCAATGAAGAAGAAGCAGAACTTATTACAAAACTTTGTATCGACTATTCCGATATCTATTACCTAGAAGGCGACAAACTGACCTTTACTAATGAAATAAAACACACAATTAAGACAACGACCGACAAACCGACGTTTACTAAATCCTATACCCATACCCATACGTACACAAAGATGAAGTAAAAGGCCAAATAAACAAAATGTTAGATCAAGGGATAATAAGACTCTCCTTTCTCATCCCCAGTCTGGGTAGTCCCCAAAAAAATTGAACGCTTCGGGAAAGCAGAAGTGGAGAGTCGTCGTAGATTATAGGAAACTTAATGAAATCACAGTTGACGACAAATACCCTCTTCCCAATATATCGGAACTCCTTGATCAGCTTGGCAAATGCCAATACTTCTCCACACTAGATCTCGCGTCGGGATTCCATCAGATAGAGATTGACCAACAGGACGTAAAGAAGACAGAATTTTCAGTCGAAAATGGCCACTACGAATTCGTTCGTATGCCCTTCGGGTTGAAGAATGCTCCTTCGACCTTCCAAAGAGTTATGGACAATATTTTATTAGGAGTCCAGAATGAGAGATGCCTCGTCTACATGGACGACATAATCATTTATTCACCATCCATACACGAACACATTGACCGACTGACGGAAGTATTTAAAAGATTGAGACGCGCGAACATGAAGATACAACCTGATAAATGCGAGTTCCCCCGCAAGGAAGTAGCATACCTTGGACATTTAGTAACAAAGGACGGCGTAAAACCAAATCCGTGTAAGGTTGAATGTATAGTAAATTTCCCTGAACCAAAAAATCAAAAGGAAATTAAATCATTTCTGGGACTTGCTGGATACTATCGTAGGTTCATAAAAAACTTTGCGAAAATTTCCAAGCCTCTTACCCGCCTTCTTCAAAAGAATGTCGCATTTGATTTCGATTCAGATTGCAAAGAAGCTTTCAAAAATTTGAAAAGAAAATTAACTTCCACACCTGTCCTCACTTATCCAAACTTTGAAGAACCGTTCGTACTCACGACGGACGCCATTATTTTTTCGATCGGTTCGATATTATCTCAGGGAACTATAGGAAAAGATCTTCCGATTGCCTATGCTTCAAGAACCCTTTGCAAGGCAGAAGTCAAGTACTCTGTTACAGAGCGCGAACTGCTCACCATAGTCTGGTCCGTTAAGCACTTTCGACCATACCTTTTTGGTAGGAAGTTCATTCTTGTAACTAACCATCGCCCTCTTACATGGCTTTTAAGTTGCAAGGATGCCGGCGGACGTTTAGCCCGTTGGAGGCTCAAATTAGAAGAGTACGACTACGAGATAAGATACAAGCCCGGAAAGACAAATAAGAACGCGGACGCGCTTTCTAGAATTAGAATCAATCACTTTAAAAACCTTTCCAAATTTCAAAAAGAAACACAACTGACCCCCTTTAGGGCTCTCTTAACAACCGAAGATTCCGATGACGAGAATCTTGAAAATATCGAGGACGAGGAGACGAAGTTAGCTCAACGCAATATGATGTACGAGTTCAGTACATTTGTTGAATTATATAAGACACAATCCGTAATTGACTACTCAAAAAGAGCGAATCTGACATTTGCGTCAAAAGCTGTTCCTCGATTTCTAAGTGATATTGCGAGCTGTTGTGCATTTATGCAGATGTAATTGTGATATAGACACTCCATCAATAGATAGTTATATTAGAACACAGTGATAGAGACACTTAATCCCTGCGCTAGTGCTTCCAGCACTATGGAAGAGAGAATCCCCACAACGGATGACGATATGGAAACCACCAATGATCCTGCCCTAAATGTTAATCCCTTGATCCTAAAACTGATTGAAATAATAAGCAGCCTTGAAGATAACGAACTACAGAAAATTATAGAAGTAGCTGTCAACACAAGAAAAATTAATCAAAAGTCAAAATTTAATCCCCAATCCACAAAACGTCCATATTCCTCGTCAGATGATGAAAACAGTAGTAATCAGATCGAGGTTAGTAACCGTTATAGCTCATTGAGCGATGCGGATGATATTGCTGATGTTGATTTTCCCCCCTTCCGTCAGAACCAAATTCAAATTTCAAAATTTCAAGATCTCAAATGAAAAAACGTAACAAAAAAGTAAGATCAACGCTCAACAAACAACCACTGACACTCCAAATATTGTAATTAACAAGATAAATAACCATAAAGAACTCAATAATAATGACAAGTCAAAACCAATCAATCAGCAAATTTCCAAAACAATCAATAACCCAAGACAAACTATACCGACAATAAATACTACAAATCCCAGGGAGAACCTCAAAGTTCCTCAAATTACACTTACAGATGTGCCCTTCTGGGACAAAGCTATTATTTATTTCAAAAATAACAAAATGAATTATACAAAAGTTTCAAGTTCCGGTAAAGGTATTGTAATTTTCCCTTCCACATCTGAGGACTTGTTGGAACCTGAACCAATTATTCCGTTGAATAATATGTTTGCTTTTAGTTGCGGGGAACAAATGGTAATCATATGATTTAAATTCAATTATGTCGGTACATTTTTTAATGAAAGCGCGTTTCAAATGATGCACATCATTGTGCGGGCAGTATATACAAAAATATCTCCGGCAAGCCAGCGTGAACACGCGCAGAATTTTGGATTTCGAAGAAAAGGAAGGAGATGTAAATGCTTCCATCCATAAAGACGAGGATTGATATACGCGTCTACGGCGAAAGAAGCTAGTGCCGGTGTGAACATTATACCTAAAATAGACCAAACAAAAGGGTCAAGATTCTCTACAGCCATACCCTGGAGCACAAGTGTGATAGAGGTGCTAGAATCTCCGGTTATTTGCATTATCGGATGGACCAATGGTAGCGCTACCAAAACCAGCGTCGACAAAGACCGAGGTAGGCCCATTTTACATAATCAATGTGCATCCGAACATTCAAAAACCTTAAAGAATCACTCGAAGGGATTTATACATATTATTAAAAATAATAAATCATATAATTACAGTTCATGTTCAAAAAGTCTATATTCGACATTTTGGTCCTTCAAGCGGATTAAACCGTATTTGTATTAAAAAAAAAATAAAAAATACAATTTCACATCTATTTTATATATTGTGCATTTTGTTTAACAGCTATCCGTTTCATAGTTACAAGCAAACATATTATTTTGACCTTCAAGACATTATATTCCTCAATATCAAGTCGTGCTAGTTTTCTTTCAGTTTCACAAAGAATTCTTGGTATGCTATCCAGATAGAATTCCTAGCATTTGTTCTGGTGTCTGGTTGTTTAAATTTCCAACATTTGGTACACAAAACGCGGAATAAGAATAGTTTTCTTCCTCGCTCACAGGTCTGAAATTCAGAAAATTAAATATACTGCTCGTCAAAGATATATAATCAAAAATTGTCCTATTAATGATTAATTACTAATTAATTATTAAATATTAAATAGAGAAATTTCTTAACCTTTATTTTGATTACCCTCAATCATGACACCTCAAGTGACAGATAAAGAAAACATTAAAAAATGGACGATTAAACGTAGGATTCCATTAAATAGGCTAAAAGAGATTTACGACTACGGTAATAACTCGGTTAGTGATCAATTTTATAGAGAAAACTTTCTAGCTAGAGCAGAATTCGCTGACGCTATTTATGGAGAATTTAAAGAGAATCATAACGAATTGATAAATTACGTATATGAAGAGACAGATTTTGATGAACAGGATAAAGTTCGTATTTTGGCCGATAAATATTTTTATGGCATTAAGTCCAAGAGAATAGAAATAGATGGTTCTGCTACTTCACCTAGGGGGAATGATAATCAGGACCTAGAAACGTACACGTCTGGAGCTAAGCTTCCTAAAATTAATGTACCCATTTTCAACGGCGATATAAAAATGTGGCCGGCATTTTATGACTTATTCAATAGTCTCGTACATGACAACACTCAATTTCCAAAGATTCAGAAATTTCAATTTTTGATGACCTCATTGAAAGATGAACCTTTTTCTTTAATTAAAGCCATTCCTATGACGGAAGTTAATTATCAGAATGCGTACGATACAATTGTCAATAGGTATCAAAACATACGGTTCTTAGCCACGACCTATTTTAATGAAATTTATACGGCTCAACCTTTACAAAAGACTTCATTTAAAGAATTAAGGCATTTGCTGGATACTTTCTCAGAAAACCTTACGGCACTTAAAGCGCTAAATTTTGACGTTGATTCCTGGGATTTTCTAATCTTTAACATTTTACTACAAAAACTAGACACCAAATCTAGGACAGAGTTTGAGATAGATCATAGCACTTCGGAAATACCCACTTATCAACAGTTAACTACCTTTTTAGCGAATCAATGCAAAGCCCTTGAATCGGTTCAATACATGGTACCTGGTAATTTGAATAGATCAAAAGACTCGGCTACCAAAAACGTGACGTATCAGAACACGTTCAAAAAATCTCATACTCCTGCCGCGTTTGTTAGTACAGTGGTATCTAATCGTAAACAGAAGTGTATTCTATGCCCAGCTCTTCATGCATTGTATAGATGTCAGTTCTTTCTAGCCAAGACACCTTATGAAAGATTCAACGTGGTAAAAGAAAATAAAATATGTACTAATTGTTTGCGGTCATCCGACCACTTTGCTAATAATTGTCCTTCATCCTCCAGGTGTCAAATCTGCCAGTATCCCCACCATACAACGGTTCATTTGACACAAAATAAAACTTCTCATAATTCTAGCTCGCAATTGTCAAACAGTAACACTGATTTTCATACAAATCAATCTGTGATTACATTGCCTGCGCCAACCATTGAGAAAACATCTCAGGCTTTACAATGTAGTACGTGCACTACTTCCGTGACACAATCTACTGTGATGCTATCTACTGCTGAGGTGGAAATTAGAGATATTCGGGGTCATTTTCAGAAGGTCCGAGTTCTTTTCGATTCTGCCAGCATAGCAAACTTTATTACTGAACAGTGTACAAATAGATTGGGTTTACGTCGGCAGTCTTTTTCTGTACCTATTGAAGGTCTAAACAGCTCAATTTTATGCACAAACAAAGGGATTACGCAATGCTTTATTAAACCATGTGGAAAACAGGAGCCTACCTATTCTTTTGAAGCAATTATACTGCCTAAGGTTTGTTCAGATCAACCAAAAATTCTTTTTAATCCAAAAAATTGGAGCTATATTAACAACCTCTCTTTAGCCGACCCAAAGTTTCACACCCCAGGTCCGATAGATATACTGCTAGGCGCAGAAATAGTACCATTTGTTTTAGAGGCAGGTCGTATTTTTGGTAAACTGGGGCAGCCTGCAGCTTTAGAGACAGTTTTTGGATGGATTCTGCAATGCAGAATTGAATGTTCTTCCAGCAATACATCATTAATAAGTTGTTATGTATCACTTGAACCACAAGTAGATTTTATACTTCAAAAATTCTGGGAATTAGATCAGGTACCAAAGTCGGATATTTCTTTGTCTTCCGATGAGATAAAGTGTGAAGATATTTTTACAAACTCTTTATGTCGAGAAAGCTCTGGTAGATTTATAGTTTCATTACCTTTTCGACAGGAAGAACCGGACTTTGGCGACACTTACTCTCAGGCACTCCGCCGTTATATTTATTTGGAAAATAGGTTATGTAAAAATTCGGATCTTCAATTTTCATATTCCAATTTTATCGCAGAATATCTAGAAAAAGATTATATCTCGGAAGTACCTATTTCTGATTATCAATCCACTTCTTCCTTTTATCTACCTCATCATTGTGTGCTGAAACCCGACAGTGTTTCAACCAAAATACGGGTCGTCTTTGATGCCAGCGCAAAAGGAACCAACGGAATTAGCTTAAATGACAGCCTTTTTCCTGGGCCAAAACTTCATCAGGATCTTTCCAAGATTTTATTGAGATTTCGTACTTTTCCTGTTGTATTTACGTGCGACATAAAGCAGATGTATTGTCAGATTGTTGTCAAGCCTGAGCACAGAAAATACCAGATATTTCTTTGGCGCTGTTCTAGAAATGAAACCATAAAGGAATACACTTTAAACAGAGTAACATTCGGAGTTTCAGCCGCTCCATTTTTGGCCCTTAGAACACTCAAAGAGTTATCTATTATAGAACAGAATAATTATCCTAATGCTAGTAGAGCTCTACGAGAGGCAGTGTACATCGATGACTGCGTCAATGGAGCTCAATCCGTAGAATCAGCCCTTATGCTTCAATCTGAACTTATCTCGTTACTAAAACAAGGTGGGTTTGAACTAGGCAAATGGAGCAGCAACCACCCTGACATTCTCTCGGCTGTTTCTGGTGCAGACACACAAATACCTCTAAATTTTGAAACCGAAGGTCCTCGCTTTATCAAGGTCCTCGGCCTTCAGTGGAACCCTCGTTTAGATACATTTTCATATGAATGTACGCCAATTGACACACAATGTACAAAACGAAACGTGTTATCACAGATTGCTAGGATCTTCGACCCTCTGGGGTTTTTATCTCCCACTGTTTTCCTTGCAAAACATATTTTGCAGCAGATGTGGCTGTCCAAGAAGGATTGGGATAAAATACCTGAAAATAACCTTGTCAAAATATGGGAACGTTTCAAATCTGAATTGTCACAATTATCAAATGTCCAACTTCCAAGACAACTATCCTTGGGAAGAAATTGTCGACTTGAAGTTCACGGGTTTTGCGACGCAAGTACCTTGGGGTATGGATGTGTTATTTATTTTCGTTGTATGTATCGAGACGGTACTGTCAAGGTTCACTTGATTACCGGGAAATCTCGCATTGCACCTCTAAAAGTGGTATCACTTCCTAGGCTCGAGTTATGTGCAGCCTATCTTCTGGCTGATTTATTTGTATTCGTGAAGGAATCGTACATTGATTTTCTTACTTTCGATGCAATTTTTGCCTGGTCTGATTCGCAAGTAGCACTTGCTTGGTTGACAACGTCAGCGCATCGATTTAAAACATTCATAAGCAATAGAGTATCGCATATACAGGAGATTATACCCCCTTTTTCTTGGAGATATGTACCGACAAAAGAGAATCCTGCAGATTGTGTATCTCGGGGATTAACTCCCTCACAGTTGTTGGAACATAAGATGTGGTGGGAAGGTCCCGATTTTCTACTGAAACTCTCTGATGAATGGCCACGACAACCCCCTATTTTATTGGAAAAATTGCCTCAAGCTCTCATAGAGGAAAAAAAGACAGTTTTAAACGTTGTCGTGGAACCTATTGGAATCATTACCATGCTTTTGTCGAGATTTTCTTCTTTAAAAAAACTATTGCGAATACTCGCCTATATTTTTCGCTTTCTGCTTGTTTTTAGAAAACCACACAAGTTTGCATCATGCGACTTAAGTTCGTCAGAAATTCATCATTCCATGATTATTCTGGTCAAGTACGTCCAAAACGAATGTTTTGACGAAATTGTTTCGGCTTGTAAAAACGAAAAATCTCTCCCCAAGCCTTTCAGAAAGCTCGCTCCATTTTTGGACGAAGAAGGTGTTCTTAGGGTGGGGGGACGATTGAAAAAATCTTCGCTTTCCTACGAAGCAAAACATCCGATCTTATTGCCAAAGAAGCATAGGTTAACAGACCTTGTTGTTGAACACGTCCATAAAGAGAACCTTCACCCTGGTCTTAAAACAATGCACAACCTAATTGTTCAAAAATTTTGGATCATATCTCCTAGAAATGCAATTTATCGGTGCTTATCCAAATGTCTGGCAAGTTTTCGTTTAAAACCTCGAGCTCCTCAGCCCTATATGGGCGACCTTCCTACATTTAGAATCTCCCAAATAAAAGCTTTTTCTCATGTAGCTCTCGATTATGCTGGTCCTTTTCTGTTAACCATGGGAAAACGTCGAGGGGCAAAAACTACAAAGGCTTACATTTCGTTGTTTGCCTGTTGTGCCACCAAAGCTCTGCACTTAGAACTCTCTTCCGATCTAACATCAGAGGCCTTTCTCGCAAGCTTCCGTCGATTCATTGCACGTCGCGGTAGAGTGTCTGACCTCTATTCGGATCAGGGTACCAATTACAAAGGTGCTCACAACCTTTTGGTTGAGTATTCTAAGGCGGCAGCGTCTCAGTTGTCTATTAACTGGCATTTCAACCCAAGTGGTTCTCCCCATTTTAATGGATTAATAGAATCTATGGTAAAACAAACAAAAAGTGGTATTTATCGGGTGCTGGGGAACCAAGTCATGACCTACGAGGAATTCTACACCCTACTTACTCAAATAGAAGCTCTAATTAACAGTCGGCCTTTATCCCCTATCAGTGAAGATCCAAATGATCTCACCCCTCTAACCCCTGGACATTACTTAACAATGGAACCACTGTCAACATTTCCGGAACCTGACTACTCGGAAATGTCGCTTAATCGGCTCAACCGCTGGCAATTGCTGCAACGTATGCACTCCGATTTCTGGAAGCGATGGAGTTTGGAGTACTTACACACGCTCCAACAGCGTCAGAAGTGGACTTGTCAGTCCCCAAATCTTAAGGAAGGGTGGTTAGTAGTTATAAAAAACGAAAAGAGACCTCCTCTAGAGTGGGCTTTGGCCCGTGTAGTTAAGGTGCATCCGGGTGAAGATGGAGTCGTACGATTCGTAACTCTCAAAACGCCTAATTTAATCTTACAGAGACCAGCTGTCAAACTTTGTCCACTTCCTGGACAATAGACTCTTGTTATTTCAAATTTTAATAGAATAAATTTTAATAGAATATATTTTACTTTTTTTTTCTTTTCTCGGAAAAAAAACCCATGCGTTTTTTGGTGGGCGGAAATGTTGGAACCTGAACCAATTATTCCGTTGAATAATATGTTTGCTTTTAGTTGCGGGGAACAAATGGTAATCATATGATTTAAATTCAATTATGTCGGTACATTTTTTAATGAAAGCGCGTTTCAAATGATGCACATCATTGTGCGGGCAGTATATACAAAAATATCTCCGGCAAGCCAGCGTGAACACGCGCAGAATTTTGGATTTCGAAGAAAAGGAAGGAGATGTAAATGCTTCCATCCATAAAGACGAGGATTGATATACGCGTCTACGGCGAAAGAAGCTAGTGCCGGTGTGAACATTATACCTAAAATAGACCAAACAAAAGGGTCAAGATTCTCTACAGCCATATCCTGGAGCACAAGTGTGATAGAGGTGCTAGAATCTCCGGTTATTTGCATTATCGGATGGACCAATGGTAGCGCTACCAAAACCAGCGTCGACAAAGACCGAGGTAGGCCCATTTTACATAATCAATGTGCATCCGAACATTCAAAAACCTTAAAGAATCAATCGAAGGGATTTATACATATTATTGAAAATAATAAATCATATAATTACAGTTCATGTTCAAAAAGTCTATATTCGACAGGACTATAGGCATATGCGAAAGTATTTTGACAAAGTAGGTCAGAAAGTATTTTCGCATACTCTGCCTGAAAATAAAGAATTGAGAATAGTCCTCAAGGGACTACCAACCTACATCTCGACTGAAGATATCCACTATGAACTAAAACACTTAGGCTTTAGTCAAGTCAAAGTTGCTAGGATGAGCAAAGATAAAAGACCGATCCCTTTAGTTTTGGTATTATTACCTAAAAATGAAAAAAATATATACGAACTAAAATATTTGCACGGACTTTGCATTAAAGTTGAAAGTCAGCATGCTAAGGCTCGTGTTAGTCAATGTTATCGCTGTCAAAATTATGGCCATACGCAATCTAACTGTACTTTAGACCCAAACTGTGTCAAATTCGGAGGTACACATTTTAGCTATGAGTGCTCAAAAGATCCGAAACTGCCGCCCAAATGTTACCATTGTCATGGTGCACATTCAGCTAATTTTACTGGCTGTAAACATGCCCCTAAGGCAAAAGTTTATAACAAAGTAGACCCCAATGTATCATATGTCAAATTGGCCAACAACGCTAACATGACGGAACTCATACAAACAAACAATACGAAACAAACAGAAACTAACAACCTAGAACTAATAACTGAAATGAAACAGTTATATGTTCTGATGACAAGACTTGCCGCAAAAATTGGCTTCCAAATTTTATGTCAAACAGGACCATTATTAAAAAATTAAATATTATTACATGGAATGCAAATTCTATTGTAAACAAAAAAACTGAAACAATAGACTATATAAACGAACACAACCCTGACATACTACTGATACAAGAGACTTTTTTGAAAGCACAAAATAATTTTAAAATTCCAAATTACACTATACACAAACGTGACAGAAATACAGGACGCGGCGGAGGAGTAGCAATACTTATTAAAAGTAACATACAACATGACATTACGCCAGATAAATCAACAGAGAACATAGAGCTAATAGCTATAGAGACAAAATTACACGATGGACAGACAATACGAATTGGTTCAATGTACATAACTCCTACAAAAAATATAATAGACCAAGAACTCGATGAGATACTAAAAGATGACGTACGAACCATTATTGGTGGCGATCTTTACAAATACGGACAAAAACATGATAAAATACATATACTAGGACCGGATACTCCGACGTTAAACAGCACCAAGAGCATCAATGACATCATTGATATATTTAAAATAAAAAATATAGACAAATACTGTGACATTTACACAAACATAGACACCACATCTGACCATAATCCGGTACATCTCTCTTTAAGTGATGCCGTATTACCAACAAACAAGAGTTCAAAAATAACGAACTGGCAATTATTCCACAATATTCTACAAAACACAGACTCTAATGAAAAAGAACTAAACTCTACAGACAACATTGATCAAGAAATCAATCAAATAGAGACTGACATAGACAATGCACTTAATAACAGCACCAGACTATTAAAAATTAAAAAATCAATTGGAGGCTTTCCGAAATATATTAAGGACAAAATTAGACTGAAGAACAAATACAGACAGACATTTAGCGAACGATACAGGAGATCCGAGGCATAAAAAACAAGCTACTAAATTGAATAATCAAATTTAAAAAAAAGATTATAAAATTTAGAAACGAACTATGGGACAACTACATAGGCACACTGAATGACCAGAGAAGATATTACAAACTTATTAAACTATTAAATAAAGACAACTTCCAAACTAACAGGACTATACATGGAATGAACGGACTTGCATACAAAAATGATGACAAAGCAGAAGCTTATGCTGACACGATAGAAGAACAATTCACATTGAACAGGACGACAGTAAATGACCAACAACTATACAATGACATTAATCAAAAAATAAACTTTCTTAGTAGAAACACAATACCTGACAATACCTACAGACCCACAACAAATGACGAAATAGAACAAATTATTAGTGCTCTTAGTATTTCCAAGGCACCCGGCCATGACAAAATTAAGAACAAACTACTAAAGGAACTACCACACAAATACGTAGACAGACTTGTAAAGCTATTTAATTCATGCTTCCGGCTGACATACTTTCCGATCAGGTGGAAACATGCTCATATAATAGTTTTACAAAAACCGGGAAAAGATCCTCTTTTCTCACAAAATTATCGACCGATTAGCCTTCTTTCAAATTTAGGAAAAATACTAGAACGGACAATACTCACTAGACTTAAAGAACAAGACTTACTACTGAATGTTATACCACATGAACAATATGGTCTTAAAGACAGACACTTCACAGATCTACAACTCCTCCGCTTCGTTGAAAAAACATCAACTGACATAATAAACAAACAAATAGTGACTGCAGTATTTCTTGACATTAAGACGGCATTTGACAAAGTTTGGCATGATACATTGGTATATAAAATGTTAAACTTTAATTATCCAACTCATTTAGTCAAAATTATTCAATCTTTCCTATCAGACCGTTCCTTCCATATTAGTTACAACAAAATTTTATCAACATCTAGACCAATAAAAGCTGGAGTACCACAAGGGGCGGTACTTTCTCCACATCTTTATAATGTATTCACAGCTGATATACCAAAATTACGTAAAGCAGAATTGTACCTTTTCGCTGACGATATGGCCATAATCACAAAGAACAAAAACAGCAAATATAGCATTGCCGAAGCACAAAAAGCAGCTGACCAACTATCGAACTATTTTGGTAGATGGAAAATTGCAATCAACCCGGCAAAAAACACAGACAATACAATTCACTAACAAATATAAGATTTCAAAATCAAAATTAACAATTAAAAATTCTGAAGTTGAATGGCGCAAACTAATAACAAAATTATTATTTTTCATAAATAATAACTAATGACATTTCTGATTGCTGACTATGAAATCTTTCCTGTTTGTGGTTAATTTTATGTAAATTCACGAATTTTGCCCCGACGAAGAGAATAAACATTCTCGAAAGCTTGGCATAATCCAAAGAATTTTATTTATTAAATGACTATATCCCCAACAAAAATCTATTTTATCATATATATATATATATATATATATATATATATATATATATATATATATATATATATATATATATATATATATATGTTGACCACTTAGCGTAGCGCACACACACGAAACTTCCAGAGTTTTTGGGATTCCAATGGAAAGACATCCTGTTCGCAGCGCCAATTGTTATATGCAGGACTTGGACCCAGGGTTCTTCTGGATCAATTCGCTGATATAATAGAAGTTTATTTTCTCTGGACTTCGTACCAGACCGCTCTTAACCCAAGATAGTACTATAACCTGGTGATTCTACGCAGACGTTCCTGCACTTAGCAGAACACAAAGCCCGTGATTATCTGGATGCGGATAATTAGTCGATGAAGACTAATTACGGAAACAATGAAACTAGTATACTTAGTGGATTCAGTTTATTGGTTGCAAAAAGAACTGTTTCTCACAGACTGGTTTACATTGAATGAGCCTGAAGGCTTCAATGCACGTTATATATAGTAGGCCTAAAACTAATGGTTCCCTAATGATTATAATGGGTTTTCTCTGGACATAACAATCCTCCCCATTTAAGATTTTTCATTACAATTTTAAATTAAAGTATTGAAAAATTAGATACATTGTTCAACATAATATAAAGTAACATAAGGTAATATAGTATGGATATAAAAATATTGAAGTATTAAGTATAATATATAACATAAGGTATAAGATTGTAAAAATGAATATAAATATATTGAAAGGTAAAATATTTATCATAAGGTATAAGAACGTAAAAATTGATATAAAAATATTAAGTATAAAAATAAGAGTTAAGAAGATAACAAAGTATAGTTGTAAATATAGTCCTATTATTTCTGTAGCGATTTTAATTTCCATGAAGATATATTTTTCTCTTCGTTTGGAATCGCATTAACTGGAAGTAGTGATCGTTGTTCCTTGATGGTTGTGTTTTCTCGGATGTCTGGTAAGGACTGATGGGTTAAGTTTCCCATTTGGATGGGAAGTTCTTCCCTGTAGCTGGGTCGTCTTCTGGGTTGTCGTAATACATTCTTATTGATTATTCGAATGCATTTTCCACATCCGCCTTGAAATGGTTGAAAGATGCGTGGGCATTGTGGACAACAACAGTAACAGCAGCATATTGCGGTAGCAATACTGACTAGGCCGCCTATAAATAGGGTCCACCATTTATCTTGAGTAAGTTGTATGAAGTTCCTCAGTCGTTCATGTGTAACGTCTTTTTCAAGTTGTTTCAATCGGTGTTTGTTGAGTGTTATTTCCTCTTGATTGAAGTTTTGAAGTCGGACTGGCTTCAGGTCGAGAGTTTGACTTTTTTGAACCTCGTCAGTGCAACAATCGCTAGGGACTGGGATCTCTTCGAAACTATCATTTGTGTAACTGGTGTTATTTTGATAAGTGACTAATTTAAGTCCATTTTCGAAATATCCACTACAAATGGAAGTGAATCTAATGAGGCTACTAACATTAATTTGTGAACTTTGAATCTCTGCATTTTGACATTTGTATGTGAAGAGACTTTTTTGTGTTAATAGTATAAGCCAAAAGTTTTCTTTCAATCTGATAGCTGTTTCATGAGACATGGGAGATATAAGCATGTCGCATAATTTAGAATATTGTTTTCTTAGAATCAGCTCAGTCTCGCAGATTCTTGAAGTTTGAAGAGATAAAGTTTGAATGTCTCTTCCAAAGAAATCATTTTCAATTTGAGTGAGATCTGATTTGAAATTAAATGTTGCATAGAGTGAATTACCTTTATCAATTGCCACATATAAATAATTAGGAATAATTATCTTAAATAGGTTATCACTTTTAATAGGTATGGGATGTAACTGGTATAAAGTGAAAGAGTGACGTGTAACTAGTGGTAATTGGATGTAGTATATAAGGGTCATTTCTTTAGCTAAGATTTTTATTTTGTTAAATGAGGCATATTTATATAAATTTTGTAGTGAAACTGCGTAGGGGAATTTTATATCTCCCAACTGCAGGTTATTTAAGATTTTAAATACTTTTTCATTTCTAAATATAAAGGGTGGTAAAATAACTGTTTTTGAAAATAATAATTGATCTTGTACTGATTGTATTTGTATATCTAGATTTATAAGCACTTCTGTTATTAATGAATTTAATGTTAAGATCTCATTTTCTATTTCTAATCTATTTATTTTGGTGGAAGTCCAATTCATTGCCACTTCTATCTTTCTAAAGTTGTCATTTATTTCAGCTTCCGAAGTTTTTAATTCCGCCAAGGTACTGTTAAAGTCCTTTATGGAGTCTTCTATAACGTGAAGTGATTTATCAAGGAGGGTTAATGTGTTTTTGTTGGATTCTTGTATTTGAGTGATTGCGCTATTTATGGTTTGTTCTTCGTCATAATCGACTGTTCCAAAAAGTGTATGTAGACCTTTTCCTATAATGTTGAACCATCCACGTTTGGTGCGATTCCTTGGAAAAAGTGCCATAACAGTCTTTAATTTTTGTGTAAGATCTTTCATAGTTCTCTCAATTGTTAGAGAATGTACAAGTTTGTGGTCGCTTGAATTCAATGGAGCTTCATAAAATCTTAATTTTCCTATGAGTCTTTGGATATCAAGAAGGTTCTGTGTCAATGGGCTGGTGTCTTTAAACACTATCAAATTCCAATAAGATACAATATTTTGGATTGATCCTAGATCTTGTAGATATATACCTATGTCCGTTTTAAGAGGGTCGATGTGAACATCTTGGAGTGCTGTGGTAGTGGCGATGGTTAGTATTAGCCAGAGTAACATTCTGCAAAAAGAAAAGTCATTTTTCTTTTCTTTTTCTTAATTGTGTTTATTTTTGTTTCACTGTATATTATCCTAATTTTTTCAAATTTTCCCTATTAACAGTTTGTACAGGGTTCCTTGTATTACTTGTTAGGATCTCATAGTTTCTATCGTTTATTACTTTTGATATTATAAATGGTTCGTCCCAAGTTATCTTGCCTTTTCTAAATACTTTCATATAAACTTTGTCGTTTAATTCTAGAGGTTTAAGGGGTTTTGAAGTTTTGTCTAATCTTTCTTTCGTTTTTTCTTTCATATTTCGGATATTTAGGTTTGCATTGTTCCTAATGTTTTGTCTATACTCTGCATTTATTTGAATCGGAAGTTCTGGAGGTTGTGTTGCTAGATGATTTGCGGGTTTTATTCCAAACATTATCTCATATGGTGTGTACTTGGTGGTACCGTTTAACGATGTGTTATAGGAATGCACTGCCAATTGTAAAGTATTGTCGATATTAATTTGTTTTTTATATTGGTCATGTAGTGCACTGGCTGTTTCTTTTATTGTAGCAATAACACGTTCAACTGCACCGTTGCTCTTTGGATGGTAAATGGCCGAATGTGTCCATTTAATCTTTAACGTGTCTATAAAATTTTTAATAGTTTGGTTAATAAATTCTTTCCCTTGATCTGAGTGTATTCTTTTTGGGAATCCAAACGATGCAATAAAAGAATATAATGAATTTAAAACGAAATTACCATCTATTGGATTTATGGTGCTATAGATTTGGACAAATTTCGAAAGTTGATCTTGATTTACTATTAAATTTCTTTTATTTTTTTTTACTAACGACCGTGCAACTGTCAATGTCGATACGTTCTAGAATCTGTGTTGGGGTTTCCGAGATTTTCACAGGCAACTGTCTTTTTTGTCTGTCATGTTTGTTGGAAGCACAATATCCGCAACTGTTGATTACTTGCGTTATAACGTTTTTCATATTGGGAAATGCGTAAGATTCCGTTAGCTTCCTAAACGTTTCAATTATGCCTTTGTGTCCTTGAGTAGGATATTCGTGATATTCTTTTACAATTTTAATTTTAATTTCGTCAGATATTAGGTCTGGATATTTACTGGAAATGTGTATAGTACTTAAATCTTTTCCTAAATTCAGGGCAATTTCTTGGATAGCGTGCCAATTAATTTTGTCGGGTTCGATTATCCATAACTTCTCCTCGAGATATATAGTCAAGATATTACTTAAATTTAATTTAAAACTATGAATATCTGGACTGTGGTGAAAAGCAAGTTTTTGTCCGTCGGTTGTAGTACATATCTCGACGTCGTTACTCAATTGGTTTATATCTGTCATTACTAAGATAGCTTTAATATATTTTTCATGTTTATATGTTGGAAGCACCAATATGTCGAAGTCTGGTGTTTCCTCAGAGTTATTTATCAATAAATTGGGAGACCGTATTTGTTGCAAAGGTATGTTATCTAGAAATTCTTCTAGATCGTCAATATATTCATTAAATGATGGCGATAATGGTACATCATTTGATGATGGAATTAAATCGAGTTCTGAAAGTGGTGAATCATTAGAAGTGCTAGACTCAGGTGTTGTGTCGGTAACATGAATCCGTGATAAAGCATCGGCATTAGTATTTTGTTTTCCGGGTTTGTATATGATCTCATAATCATATTCCTCTATCTTCAATCTCCATCTCATTAGACGGGAAGTTGGGTCTTTTACGGAGAATAACCACCGTAAAGGTTGATGGTCAGTTATTATTTTAAACTTTCGTCCGTAGAGATAAGGTCGAAAATGTTTTAGAGACCAAACGATGGCAAGAAGTTCACGTTCAATAGTACTATATCGAGTTTCCGCTGGATTTAAAGTTCTCGAAGCATATGCTATCGGAAGTGAGTTTTTTATGGATCCTTGAGAAAGAATAGAACCGATGGCGTGTTTACTTGCATCTGTAGTTAATATGAAATCTTCTTCAAAGTTGGGATATTGTAAGATGGGTTCGGAAGTTAAACAAGATTTTAGGTGCTCAAAGGCGTTCTGACATTCATTACTCCATATGAATTTCTCATCTTTCTTCAACAATTTTGTTAGGGTTTTGGATATTTTGGCAAAGTCGGGGATAAATTTCCGATAGTAACCTGTTAAGCCAAGGAATTGTTTTATATGTTTGTCAGTTTTTGGAACTGGAAAACTCTCAACGCATTTGATTTTTTCTGGGTTTGGTTTTATTCCCTTATCAGATATAACATGACCTAGAAAAGTTGTTTCACGCCTTAAGAATTCTGATTTATCAAGTTGGATTTTTAAATTATGAGTCTTAAGTCTTTCGAATACAGCTATTAATTTAGTGTTATGATCTTTAAGATCTTTCCCAAATACGATTATATCATCAATATAAACCAAACATTGTTGTGGTGTTAGACCTTGTAACGCAAGATTCATAGCTCTCTGAAAACTTGATGGGGCATTTTTAAGTCCAAATGGCATACGTAGAAATTCATAATGTTTGCCATTAGCGGAGAAAGCCGTTTTTGAAATGGATTCTTTAGACATTTGAATTTGATGAAAGCCACTGTTCAGATCTAAAGCTGAAAAATAGGTTGCTCTACCAAGGCTATCAAGAATTTCTTCTATATTTGGAAGAGGGTATTTATCATCTATTGTTTTTTGATTATGTTGTCGGTAATCAATTACCATGCGCCATTTTGTCTTTCCACTTGCATCCTTTTTTTTTGGTACAATCCAGACTGGTGAAGACCAAGGTGAAATCTGGGTTGGATAATTTTGTTTTCTATCAGTTTTGCTATTTGACTTTCCACTTCTTGTTGATGGATTTTAGGATATCTGTAGTTTTTTGATTGTACGGGTATTTCATCCTTTGTTATAATTTTATGTTGTAGTATATTGGTGTGAGTCAATTTATCTTCGTCTAGATGGAATATCTCCTGGTATTGTTTTATTATATCTATTATTGATTTCTTCTCCTCGCTGTTCATATGTTCAGTTCGCAACAGCTTTAGTAGTTTACCTTGCCTTTTACTATTTTCAATGTTTTTACTACTATTATTATTAATATTGAAACATTGTGCTTCTTTAAATGGCGATAATTTAATATCGTCAATTTTTAGGTCGAGCGATTCATTTGTTAAATTGATACATGTAAACGTTATATAATTATTTTGTGATGTATGTACTATACAATTGGGTATTAAAATCTGATTATTGAAATTGCATTTTTCTAATAAATAGTCTGTATTCTTTCTGTACTCATTTACTTTAATTTGAATTATATGTTCATGTCTAGGAAATAAAGTAACTTTGTTAATGGTTCTTCGTTGATTATATTTTAGTGGAATTTCTAAATCATTAATTTTAATTAGGCCGGTTTTGTAATTAATAATAGCTTTATGATATTGGAAAAATTGTGTACTTAAAATTCCATCCAAGTGAAAGTTAGTATCATCAATAATATGGAAAGTTAGTGGTAATTTATCTATTTTAGTTGTAATTGTTCCTAGAGTGTTAAATGGATTAGAATTGAGACCTGTTATTTGGGTTATTTCGGAAGAATGTGGTTTGGGTAAATCTTTATGATATTTTAATATGTTAATACTTGCGCCGGAGTCTATTAAGAGATTGCTTTTCTTGCCGAATAAGTAAGTGACTACATATGGTAAGTTATTAGTTTTTTCGGATACTTTATTACAAACTGAAGGACTAGAAATTATTGAGAATCGGTGCCTTCGATTTCCGTTCTCGCAAAGGAGTTTAAATTAGAGCATTCTTCGTCTTCAGAGTAGTCGGAGGAGTTTGAGTCTGAATCTGAAGATTCTACTCTTTGGCATACTTTGATCTATTCTCTGCTATGTTTGTTTTTCAATGAATAGCAGTTTTCCTTTGTGTGGCCTGGTTTCTTGCAATAACTGCAAGTTTCGGAATTCCTTGATGCTTGAGGTTTTTGATCTTCGAATTCAGGTTTTTTGCCATTTTCATTTCTTCTAGTATATTTGTTCTTATATTTTTCCTTACAATGTTTTTTATAATGCTCAGTTGTATGTTTTGGATTATATTTATTGGGTCGCTCGCGTTCTTTCAATGCATTTATTTTCTCGAATTCCAGTGCTTTCTCGAACATCTTTTCGAGATCATTATTCTCGTGCACCATGAGTGGATTGCTAATTTCATTTGGGAGTTTTCTTACAAATGCAGAAGCGCAGATACTCTCGAAAATCCTATTGATAGCTTTTTTGCCTTCCTCGTCTTTAGATTGTTGTACCATATGGGTACAGATATGATCCCGTAGATTGGCGATTTTATGGTAGAGATCTTTTACAGTTTTTATTGAGGACGCGTTTATCATATAAAGATCCCAAATTAGACCGTTTGCGTCTTTACTAGGCCCATAATGGGCATCAAAAAGATCAAATAAGCTTGCACTATCGTCTATATAACGATTTTGAATTAAATTGAGTGGAGTACCCTCCAATTTAGAAAATACTATTATATCTAAAAGTTGTTTTTGTTCTTCCGAACATTTCTCAAGAATAATTTCATAACTATGTTTAAATCTCAGGTAAGAATCGCCATTTTTACCTACATCAAATTTTGGGAATGAGTTACACAATAAATTGAACCAAGAATCGGACATGGACATGATTAATATAAGATTTATCTTCCGCAAAAAATAGAAGGTGATTGTGGCAACAGATAAAAATAAATTCACTAACCTGATATAAGTGTTTGTTTTGTTGACTGTTCAAGCCTCTTAATTGATCTCGTCTCAGCTAGGTTGCTACTTGGAGGTGTTGACCAATAGCTCTCACAGGGTTTGGAAGTGTCGTCCTAGTGTGCTCGTTCCGCAGGACTCGTCGGGGTTCCTTGCTGTCTGCAGGGCTTCGATGTTGACCACTTAGCGTAGCGCACACACACGAAACTTCCAGAGTTTTTGGGATTCCAATGGAAAGACATCCTGTTCGCAGCGCCAATTGTTATATGCAGGACTTGGACCCAGGGTTCTTCTGGATCAATTCGCTGATATAATAGAAGTTTATTTTCTCTGGACTTCGTACCAGACCGCTCTTAACCCAAGATAGTACTATAACCTGGTGATTCTACGCAGACGTTCCTGCACTTAGCAGAACACAAAGCCCGTGATTATCTGGATGCGGATAATTAGTCGATGAAGATAATTACGGAAACGATGAAACTAGTATACTTAGTGGATTCAGTTTATTGGTTGCAAAAAGAACTGTTTCTCACAGACTGGTTTACATTGAATGAGCCTGAAGGCTTCAATGCACGTTATATATAGTAGGCCTAAAACTAATGGTTCCCTAATGATTATAATGGGTTTTCTCTGGACATAACAATATATATATATATATATATATATATATATATATATATATAATTTGTAGTTTAATACTTCACTTTTTAAAAAATAATAATATTTATTATAATTTATAAGTTACAAAAAATACAATAATAAAAAAGATGAAAAACAACGTGAACTGAGAGCTACTGCTTATTTGAAACAAGAACCTCGGGGAACCAGGTGCAATAGTATTCATAGTGATTTTATGCTGATTAAGCATCATGTGACTTGCGCTTTGTTCATCCGTTACAAGTTCTAGAGCATGGGATCTGCAAGTTTGCATATGCTGATAAAACTACAATATTCTTAGAATATGGAATATTCCAGAGTATGGGAATTGCAAAGTTGCATAATCTGTGAGAATGTAAAATGTATTGAATTCTGAGAATGTTCCAGAATGCAAAACTGCAAGTCAGCATTATTATCGAAAATATGAACAAAGAAAAATAATAAAATACGTGTCGTTGAAATATGACACCTGTGAGACTTGATCGTTATTATTGAATATGGTGAATTATATTGGGATATAACATATATATATATATATATATATGAATTTTTAATGATTGGGGTTGCAGTAAAAATACCAATAAAATTAAAACTTTTTAATCAATGTCGAGCTTTCGGTAACGCTTGTTACCTTCATCGGGACAAACTAAAATAACGAACAAATTAATTATAACAAAAAATATTAATAATATGAACTACTTACAATCGTGAGATTAATGAAATTTACCAGCTACAAACATTTGTTATTATGCATTTAACTTTATGATTGAGTTTTTTATGTTTCATAATTGCGTAATTCCATAGTAACTTGTATTTAATACAAGTTACTATGGAATTACGCATACTAAGATCAATCTATGTATGTAGCTAATAAAAATGGAACACACTTCAGAAGTTAATCACAGGAAATATCATTTAAAAAATGGATATAATATAAAAATATGGCATTATCTTGTATAATATGAAACAATATAATAATTTAGAGAAACATCAGATGGCACATTACGATAATTATCATTATATAATTTTAAAATATATGAGTAAATGGAACTAAGTCCATTTATATCCGAACGTTTATTCATAACGTTTGTTTCTTTTTAAATTTGAATCATTTCCAAGAAACTTCGTTTAAAAATGTTCTTTTCAGAACATAGAACAATTGAGTTTTCAAAATCTATAGTGTGCTTTTTGTTTATGGCATGTTCGGTCAAGGTACATGACGGCTTTTTACATCTTATATCACTTTTATGAGAAGTAATTCTTCCTGATAAACTCCTAGAAGTTTGACCTGTATATGATAAATCACAATCATTACATTTGATCTCATATACTATTCCAGATTTTTCTGTTGTTTTTAAAGGTGTTTTTACTTTTGAAAATAACTTAGAAACTACTTTTATATTCTTTTTTGTAAATGAAATATTATATCCTTTAAAAACATTAATAAGTTTATTGGTTAATTCATCAATAAAATAGAGAGAACAGTATATAGGAAGAGTATTTGAGCAATATTATTTTCATTTAAAGACATTTCCAAAATTCTATCAACATTATTTAAGTTAGGTTGGGTATGACTCAAGAGCTTATTTATCAATTTAATAGGATATGAATTTTCGATTAATATACTTTTTAATTTTGATAAACTTTCATTAACAAAAGTTTTGTGGGATAGTTTTATGGCTCTGTTTTTCAAAGCATTAATAAGGTTAATTTTCATGGTATGGTTTTCTATACCACTTTGTTCGTAGTAAGCCTGTATTATCCCTACAAACTTTCATATCTAAGTAAGGAAGACTTTGCTCCTGTTCTACTTCAACAGTGAATTGAAGATGTTCATTATAATTGTTAAAGATACCTAAGGTTTCATCAATTTTATCTGATGGTAAGGCAAGTATTAAATCATCCACATATCTTTTGATAAATGGTATCGGAAAAGATATTTTATCTATTGAAGTCTGTATGAGTTCATCTAAAACATAATTAACAAGAATAGGTGATATTGTAGATCCCATTGGTGTACCAAATATTTGCTTATAATATGTTTCATTAAAAGTAAGGACAGTGGAATCGAAAATAAATTCAAGAACTATATTGAATATTTCAAAGTTTAGTTTGTCCCAATGAAGGTAACAAGCGTTACCGAAAGCTCGACATTGATTAAAGAGTTTTAATTTTATTGGTATTTTGACTGCAACCCCAATCATTAAAAATTCATCATTAATTAGACAGTCAAGAATTTACAATTCATTTTATATATATATATATATATATATATATATATATATATATATATATATATATATATATAATATAATTTTTGTTGGGGATGCACTCATTTAATAAACAATTTTTTTTAGATTATGCCAAGCTTTCGAGAATGTTTATTCTCTTTGTTAGGGCAAACTAAAAATCGTTACAATTATCTTAACCACACTATAAATTAATAATTAAAGTACTTACATTCGTGAATTTAGATAAAATTAACTACAAACAGGAAAGATTTCAAACCCATCTATCAGAAATGTCATTAGTTATTTATTATAAATGTCATGGTAATGGCACAACTAGAATAGAAAGTGTCTAGATTCAAGTTTTCTTAGAAAAGATCTTCTAGGAATTATCTTTGCGCTAGTTACGAACCTTCAACCCGCTACCAAGACGCTGAGATCGCGGATCAACAACCAGTGTGCATCCGTCAGCATAATTATAATATAAAAACATTTGTACTTAGATTTAAGATGCTTTTTGTCTTATCATCTCGTTGTCATAAGATCATTTATATAATTAAATAAATATTTTTAAAAAGTCTCTTGTGAGTCACAAACATATAATTGGCGCAGTCTCAGTAGGATGTGCAAAGTCTGAAAAAGTATCGCGTGGTGTCGATATTATCTTTTTCCTGATTTGAAGCCTTTTCTTCTTCATCGCACAAGAACCTGGAAGTTCCTGGAGAACCTGTGACTCTTGGTAGACCATCAACGAGCAACAAAAAGTCGAGGAAGGAGCGGAGACTACAGGACCACCGTCGTCAAAAACTGTAAGTGCCAGATTCCTTCTTGCCTTTTCCAACCCTCTGTTTAAGGACTTGAGAAAAGATAGCTGAGTTACCAAAATTTTTTCAAGAAAGAACAACAAAGAAATAATTATACATTAAGTATATGTCTGAATTAGACGAATTAACAGATCAATTGAATAATTTTCAAATAACACAAAGTAGAATAGATAGAGATAGTTCAAAATAAGATACTAAGAATAAAATAAAAATGACCACACCAACACCAACAGTCAACTGGGACCTTTTCAAGTCCAGAGTTGATAATATCAAGCCTTATGATGGTAACAGCGATACTTTGAACAAATTTATAAATCGTTGTGACACATTAGTAACTTCTTATGGTATATTTAATGACCCTGAATTGAATAAACATATCGTAGATTGCATTCAGGATAAATTAATAGGTAAAGCTGAAGCTATGGTAGGAAATCGTGTTGAGATTAATAATTGGGAAAGTCTCAAATCAGCGCTTATACAACGTTTTTCCGACCGTAGGGACATAGAATGTTTAATTCAAGAATTAAGAAGAACTAGACCTCAGAAAGGCGAACATCTCATTAATTTTGGCAGCCGTTTACAATTATTACGTAGTAAGATTGTTCAAAGAATAAGTAATGAAACAAATATGACACAAGCAGAGAAACTATTGAATATTAAACATTACGAAAAAATTGCCTTAGATACCTTTATTGCAGGATGTACCGGAATTTCAAAAAATAATATGCATATTAAAAAACCATTATCTTTAGAAAATGCTATGGCTTATGTGAATGAATTTGAAAACTTTGAAAGATTATACGTAATTTTCAAATTAATTATAAACAGACATCACACTTTAATCCCACACACCAACCAAGACAACAAATATTTCCTCAAACCTCTCAAAATTTACCACTTAATCAGTTCCCGCAAACAACTAAAACAAATTTTTCAACATCAAATAATCCCTTTTCCAATCAAAGATATACCGAAACAAATCAAATATGGCCTAACCAACCACTAGATATCAAACCCATACCTCAGCCTAAAAAGAGATATTTCACTAATCGAGTTTTCGGACCCCCACGTAATGTATTTGCACCAAAGCCAATTCCTCCGGCACAACATCCGAAACCAGAGCCAATGTCCACCACCTCCAGAACACCGACTATAAATAGTCGACGACAACTCCAGAATCGCCCAAATTTTCAAAAACAAGTCTTCACTAATCGTCAATTTAATAATTCCCCGAAATACACTTTTGAAGAATTATATTCTAACGAATATGATGATGATACATACGTAGAATCAGATTATAATCAATACCCAAACACTCATCAAGATGAATCTCATTCACAAATGCACGTAGAATACGATTACGCCAATCAACAGGTACAGTCCGACAACTCAGATTCTATCAAAAATATAGATTTTCAAGAAAATTTTTACCAAGACCCATCTCAAAACCAACATCCTTGATAGAAATAAACATTTCATCTAGTAATGCCCTTCCATACTTAGAAATAAAAAATCCAAAATTAAAATTATTAATTGACACAGGAAGCTCTAAGTCTATCATTAGACCTTCCATTATTGAGAAATATTATCCAGAAACAATTTATCAATCAATCTCTGAAATCAAAACAGCTATAGGAAGTAAGAAAATCAGATATAAAGCACTAATACCAGCTTTTCAAGGATTTATTTGCCATTATAAAATAGACTTCATTTTATTTGACTTCCACGATTATTTTGATGGAGTTATAGGACTCACAGATTTAATAAATATGAATTTCAACATCGATTTAACAAATCAAAGGCTATGTAACGAATATGTGGAAATCCCTTTTAAATTTAGGAAACCTTCAGATGAAAATTTTTCTTTTTAATTAGATGCTCATGAGAAAACTATTAAAAATATTCCAGTCAGCATATATGAAGGTTAAATAATAATAAATAAAGGTAATTTAGGAGAATTAACCATTCCTCAAATGCTAAGGATGGATATGCTCCAATAGAAATCGAGAATCCGACAGATAAATCTATAACAGTTAGAATTAATAAACCCATACCAGTTAAATCATTTGATTCTAATCTATATGAGATTTTCAATTGCGAACAAATATCCCATTACTTCAAGAATAACCGAGAATCACTGTTAAAAGAGAAATCCGTAGAAAAGTTCATTAACACGTGTCATATGAATTCCGAGGAACGAACAGCTAAACGTAAACTGTGCAAACATTATAGCGACGTATTCTTCAAATCTTATGACAAATTACCTTTTACATCTCGAACAAAAAATACTATTAACACAACAGACGAAATGCCGATTCACGTGAAATCTTATCGCTATCCGCATGTACATAAGAACGAAGTACAAAGAAAAATCAAAAATATGCTAGATAATGGAATTATTAGGAAATCTACTAGCCCATTCCCAAGAAAATAGATTCATCCAACAAACAAAAATGGAGACTCGTTGTAGACTACAGACAACTAAACAACAAAACAATAGAGGAAAGATACCCCATCCCAAATATTAATGACATACTGGACAAATTAGGAAGATCGCAATATTTTTCAATATTAGACCTCGCTAGCGGTTCCACCAGATACATATGAACGAAGACTCAATTGCAAAGACAGTGTTTAGCGTCGAACACGGTCACTACGATTTTTTAAGAATGCCGTTTGGACTGAAAAACGCACCCGCCACATTTCAACGTGTAATGGAAGAAGTTTTGAAAGATCTTTAAAACAAAATTTGCATGGTATATATGGATGACATAATTATATTCAGTACAGGGTTACAAGAATACATTCAAAATTTAAAATTAATATTTGATAAGTTGCAAGATGCAGGCTTCAAGGTACAATTAGACAAATGTGAATTTATCAAAAAAGAAGTTGAATTCTTAGGTCACGTAGTTACTCCGAATGGTATTAAGCCAAACCCAAAAAAGATAGAAGCAATTAGAAAATTTCCAATCCCAAATCAAGTAATTTCTTGGACTCTTAGGATACTACAGAAAATTTATAAGACATTTTTCAAAAATAACAAAACCTCTAACGAATTGCCTCAAAAAAGATAACAAGATAATAAATTCAAGAGAATTTATTGAATGCTTCGAGACATTCAAAAATTTACTAATTTCAGAACCAGTCCTTGCTTACCCCGACTTCGAGAAGCCCTTCGAACTCACAACAGACGCCTCAAACTAAGCAATTGGCGCTGTTCTCTCTCAAAATAACCATCCCATCTGTTATGCTTCTAGAACTTTAAATCCTTCAGAAATTAACTATTCTACTATCGAAAAAGAACTGCTTGCAATTGTATGGAGTTTCAAATACTTCAGACCATACTTATTAGGTAGAAAATTTATTATTAATTCAAACCACAAACCCCTTCAGTGCCTATTCTCAATGAAAGAACCAAATTCAAAAATTAAATGGCGACTACAGCTTGAAGAATATGATTACACCATCAAGTATATGAAAGATAAATCAAACGAAGCTGCAGACGCTCTATCACGAAACCCACCCCAATATGAATATAACGGTCTCGAAACAGCATCCCTAGATAACAATACAGGTGATATTGATGAAATTGTTCAGCGAGAATTAGATAGAATAGGTCCCCTTCCACAACCACACAACTCAATTATAACAGAAATTTTAGGCGAATGCTCAACTAACATTGACAACGCAAATACGAATCCAACAAGACCTAAGAAAAATATAATTAATCACTATATAATACCGCCCAATGATGGACTAATCGAAGATGACAGTAGTACAGAATTCAACGTACAAAATCATTCAGTGTACTAAAATACTAACGGACGTAGATATACAGGAAGAACAGAACGAAAAACTGAACTATTACCATGTGGGAAAAACATGCCATAGAGGCATGAATGAAATGAAAGCTTCCCTTAGTAAATTATACTATTGGCCGACTATGAACTCTGACATAGAACAATACGTTAACAATTGCGAAATTTGTTTATGAAATAAATATTATAGAACACCACCCATCATTAAGTTTAACCTAACACCTACGACTTCAAAACCCTTTGAACATATACATATGGACACATTTAAAATTTCAAATGAAGCATTTTTAACGATAATTGATACATTTTCACGATATGGACAAGCATATCCGATGAAAGTCTTAACAGGAGTTGCTGTAGTTGATAATCTAATAGATTTTATATCTCACCATGGAATTCCAGAAAAAATAACAACAGATCGAGGAACCGAATTTAAGAATTTTGATCTTGAAAATTTTTGTAAACTACATCGCATCGAACTACATTACACCACAGCAAAGAATAGTAATTCGAACTCACCTGTCGAACGATTCCATTCTACTATAATAGAACACTTCAGATGCTTAAGAGAAGAAAACAAATTTTTCACTACAAAACAATTAATAAAACGGGCAATATTAGGATATAATAATAGCATTCATAGCGTCACAAAATTTACTCCTTTTGAAGTCATTAAGTGATATATCAATAACATTAACCCATATGACTTAAATAATCATCTCGTGATTTCAGAGTATGTACAAAATCATAAGGAAACAGCAAAGAAAATCTACGAAAACATAAAAAACGAACACACAAAAGATAAAATATTCTCTAAACTAAACCAAGCTAAACGATCCACCTAATTTCGACAATAAAAAAACCGCCTTTATTAAAGCAAGAGATAAAAAATTACCTAAATTCGAGAAATTGAAAATTATAGACGAATCTAGGCTAAAACTCACAACACCCAAGGGAACTTACTTTAAAAACCACCAACCAATATAAAATCTTTGTTACAGGAAGATAATGAAGATCCATTATCAAGTCATATCAACCCTCAACATGATTCTTCAGATAATAGTAGTTCATAGTTTGGACTCTGACATACAAATGACAGCAGTTGACAATTCCATACTCCCTATCCAATTAGGAAAAGTTAAATTAATTTATACAAAACATACATTTTTACACTATATCGATCTACAACCTATAATTGACCAAATAATTAACTTAAAAGATACATTTCAAAGAATTAAAAATAGCAATGACAATGTAAATTCAACAATGAGCAGAAATATGATATCATATCACGGCCTAATCTACAGCAAGTTACTCAGAACAAATTATCTCATCAAATCAGCTGAGAGAAAATATCATAATCATTTCCCACAGAGCGTAGCAAGAGAAGGCTTATTTAATATTGTAGGTAAAATTGACAAATGGATATTCGATACTTTAGACGCAGATGATGGAATCAGATATGAAGATGCTATCCAAACACTTCAACAAAATCAAAAAAGTATTATTCAAGAGAGTAATTTACAGATATTATTATCGATGAAATTGATTCACAGTTACAATGATAGTGTCTTTAAACTTATAGAAAATCAAAATAAATTATCTCAGCAAATTGAACTATTCCAAACATTTGTTCAATGTACGATTATTAATATAGATAAATATTTGAATTTCCATGCAATTATATCTCAGATGAATTTGGATTGCCAAAGTTTGATAAATTTCATGGAGAATATAGAAAATTCGATAGTATTTTTCAAACTTCATGTTCTACACAACTCAATAATATCCAGCTCTGAACTTCAAGAAATGCTTAAATATCTCGAAAAAATATATAGTTCAAATCCAATTCCACATTTCAGAAATATTCTTACTTACTATCAGTTTTTGGGAACTCAAGATAATTTTTTGAATCATAAGCTTATCTTTGCCTTACATGTCCCAATAGTGAATAACATTCCATTGAACCTATACCACCTATATCCTGTTATCCAAAACTATCAAATATTTATCCCAAAATACCCATATTTGGCACGATCAGAATCAAAAACACAATTTATTTATCATGAATGTCCTAAACTCGAGAACAAATACTTCTGTCAAGAAAACGATTTGCCTGCAGATAATGGTACACTAAAAATTCTAAATGGAAATCCAACTCAAGAATGTCGAACCATTCAAGTGAAACTCACCGAGACTACTATTGAACATCTCACAGACGAAGACCTACTAGTTACTACAGTTGAAAAAGGAATAATCTCTTCAAAATGTAAATCCGATAAATACTTTGAAATTTATAAACCAACACTCTTAAAGATCCCACATAGTTGCGAAATCCATATAGACGGGAAAACTTCCTCAAATTGTAATACTTCTAGCAAAGGGAAACCTCTGATTCTACCAAAATTTTCAATCCTTGATTTTGAAAACCACCAATTTTTCAAAACAATAAATATTACAAATTTGAACCTGGAAGAAATCGGCCGAATTAATGAAATAGCAAGCCAATTGAAACCAATCATCAACGAAGAACCTACATACATAATTCCATCAATAATTGGATCATCTACTATATTAATCGTATTTGTAACAATGGCAGTATGTATTATCAAGAGAAGAAAGCTAAAATCCATACTTAGCCAGAAACGTACAGAAGAGGAAGAAAATACAGACCAACCACTCAAAAATATATTTTCTCGTCCTAAGGAGAGAGGAGTTACGAACCTTCAAACTGCTACCAAGACGCTGACATCGCGGATCAACAACCAGTGTGCATCCGTCAGCATAATTATAATATAAAAACATTTGTACTTACAGAACAGAAAATTAAAATTAACTTGATATGGCATTACAAAATAGAGCTATCAAACTTTCGCATCCTATATATAGAAATGAAAGTTTATCAAAATTGGAAAAAATATTAATTGAGAATTCTTTTCCTATAAAATAGATTAACAAATGTTTAAAGTAACCTCAAGTCAATGTAGAAAACCCTGAAATAAATCATGAGAACTCTTTAAATGATAATACTTATATTTCATACACTTTGATTATTTAAAAAAGAATTTATTAAATACTCGTCATGGAAATACACTTTAATAATATAATGAATGATAGAATACTGGTAAAATCAATAGAGTGAAACATTGCTATCATGAGAATCTTAATTTATAGTAATACATTGCTGGTGTCAGCATGGATGACGTGATGCTGTGTCGATTGACTAACTACACATTAGTCCTCCCTCCTTTGGACGAGTGAAAACTTCAGGCTTGGCTCCTGGAAAGCTTGAAATAGCAAAGAGCAATTAAAGACAATGTAATTATGATGTATAATGAAACAGTTCCCGACAGATGCCAGGGGTTGAAGATTGAGTTGAACTGGATTAGTTCCGTACTGGCATGTGGCAAGTTTCTTATATCTGCTAGCTTGATATTTCTCAGGCTAACTTCTGGCAGCTAAACTTGATTCTTCCGAAGAATTCCGATCTTGATATTGAAATCCTCGATGATCGTTGGTTGCCCTGTAGCGTTATCTTCAAATAGTAGCTGATCTTCCTCAATAAAATATTGGCAATCTGGTGAATTTTCAAACAAATATATGCCTTGTGTTATTTGTTTATTCCAGATCCCTTGGCATTTCGTTTTGATTAATGTGGATTTTGTAAAGGCTCCCAAATACTGATTAGTCTCTGGGATGAAATGAATTCGGTAATTGGTAGTGAACACAACTGGATATTTTGTCGGTCATTATTATCTCTTGTTCGCAGATAGAAGATTTGAATGTTCGCAACTTTGGTGAACATAAATATTGGTGACTGATAATATCACAAATATCAGAAATTGGAACCCAATCAGTATCAGATTTTAGAGCATATTTATTATTAGTTATAATAGTCGAAAATTGTGGGTATAGATGGAAAGTGATAAAGTTCATAATTAATTTGTTTGTATAATGGAATTTCAAGAAGGGTATAAACAATTTCTTGTATATGAACCAAATATCTAGGATGAATGAGCATCTTATAATTTCCGATGCTACCTTCAGATACAGGAAAAGGTAGACTAAGATTGTAGAAATTTGGGATTTTTTTAAATTCTGCTAACAATTCGGCAGATGTAATAATAGAAAACTTTAAACCAAGATTCTGTGTCAATTTTAGATATTTCAATTCTGATTTTAAATAATTCCAATGTTCCAAGTTATAACATGTTTGAAATTGACTAAAGTAAGTTACACAATAAAAAAGATCTGGCCTTGTTCCTAACATGATGTACATAAGACAGCCTAAAAGTTCTTTATAAGCATATTTTTCAGATATATTTGTGTTTCCATTGCCTAACTTTAATTTTGGTTGCATAGGTATCTTTGATGTTTTACAGTCCAACATATTAAATTTTTGTAAAACTTTCTTAATCAGATCTCTTTGTGAAATGAATAGTTCATCTCCACATTTCGAAACTTCTAAACCGAGAAAAATTATATTTTTGTTACAAAACTCATTCATTTAGAAATTTTTGAAAAGATGATTCTTAACAGATTCTAACTCCTTTTCAGATTCTGAAAGTATAATCTAATCATCGACATGTATCAGTATCCTTTTTGGAACGTTTAAAACCGTAAGATATTAGTACATTATTAAATAAATTGTTCCATCATTTAGGTGACTGTTTCAGACCATATATACATTAGTTTAGTTTAGCAGAAGTTACATCTAACTGCAATTTTTAAGTCATATTCTACAAGTAAAAATAACAGATATCTAATAGTTGGCATTCACACAACTGGTGAATAAACATCTTCTGAAATAGAGCACTGTTTGAAACCTCTTACCACTAACCTTGCCTTTTTCGTTAGAACACCTTCAATTTCCTTCTCCCGAAATCCCCATTTAGAGTCTATGGTTTCTATATCTCGTTATGGTTCCACAAGATCCCATGTATCATTCTCCTGAAGATTCTTCAGCTCCTTCTCAGTGGACAAGTTCCATCCTGGGTCTTTCTCCATAGCTTCTATATAACTGTCCATAGATGTTTCATCATCTATAACATAGTCCGTCAAGTGTGATGGTGCTTTCAATTGTCTTTTACTTTTCCTCTTGGATTGTTTTTCCTCATAATTTTCATGCAGGCTTTCCTCCATCTTTAGTTCCTCCTACTTTTCATCTCTTCCAATACAACATGTTTTTATTCTCCATAATTTTCCTCAAAAATAACATTCCTTCCTAAAACAATCTTCTTATTGGTGCTATCATAAAGTCTGTATCCATTGTCTGCATAACCTACCATAATCAGCTTTTGACTATGTGGAGCTAACTTCGACTTTCTTACTTCTTTAGGAATGAAATTATATGCAGGACACCCAAACAATTTAATCTTCTCAAAATTAGGTTTATGTCCAAACCACAATTCAGCTGGAATCTTGGCTCTTGTTTCTAATCGATTTATTAGGTATACTGCAGCTCTAACTGCCTCACCCCATAATTCTTTGCTCAATTTGGCATCGTATAAGAGACATCTAGCCTTGTCCATAATTGTTCGTTTATAACGTTCAGCTACTCCGTTTTGCTGGGGATTATATTTTTTATTTTATTTATTTATTTACCAGTACATACATTACAATACAATGAAAGTAATCGGCAGAGGGATGTGACTCCCTGTGAGCAGGCTGGTTAAAAATTAATATTAAACTAAATTAAACTTAAAACTAAAGAAATTAATTGTAATTTGATCCTTAAACTAATATATTATTTAATGTATATGTATATATGACATTTCCTTTTTTATATTGTTTATATAGATATACCTAAAGAATAGACTACAACTCATTTAAATATTTTGTCGAACCCAATTTTTTATTTTAAATTTAACTTTATTTTTACTATTTAAAGTCTTCAGTTCATTTGGCAGTGCATTGAAGGTTGATAATGCCTTAATGAAGCTATTTTTGTTACTTATCTCTTTTTTTCTCTTTGGAAGGGGAATACTCTTATGCCTAGTACAACTTAAAGAATAATTAAATTGATTCATTAGTGAACTATAATAAAATTTAGTAGATTCTAGAGTAAAGAGTTGTTCAATGTTGAGAGGGTAACAGGTATTGTTCAAAGATGATTTGTAAATAATTTTCAAAATTCTATTTTGTATTCTCTGTAAAATATTATAATAAATATGGAATGGTATACTGAATTCTGATTCCTTTCAATGCACAAAATTTCTTGAACGTGTGGAAAGAATATTCACCACCATTATCACAACGTAGTTTCTGAATATTTTCTATTAAATTTTGCCTCTACCATTGTAATATAATTCTTAAATTTTTGTTCTGTTTCATTTTTATGTGAAATCAAATAAACAACTCCAAAATGTGTATAATGGTGTATAAAAGTAATGAAATATGACTTACTGTCAAAAGTTTCGGGTGATATTGGACCACAAACATCAATGGATATTATCTCCATAGGTTCCTTGGCTTTTCTCTCCTCTGCAATCTGATTATAAGGAATACGAGCTTTCTTTGCCATATTACAAATATCACAGCATTCCAGAGCTGGATATTTCGATGAATGCCCCATCCTTCTATTAAATTTTTATCATCAAATGTAGTCACTGCACTATTTTGTTCTAGTATTTTGAATTCAATAATATATAAATTTCCAATTAACGATCCAGACAGTATAAGATTTTCATTTTTGGTTACTAGAATTTTCTTATTATCAAAAATTACTTTCATTCCACTTTCTTCCAGTTTTCTTACAGATAGAAGATTATAATTGAGATTTTCTCATACCCGAATATTTTTCATTGTAACTGGTATTCCTGAACTAGTTCTTAAGATTATATTTCCTTCCTTTAAAGCAATTAGTTTTTGTCGTGCCTTACCAACATTTATTCTTGTACTGATCTCTTTTTCAATTTGTGAGAATGATTCATATGTTTTTCCTACGAGATGATTTGTTGCACCACTGTTTATAACAAATTTTATTAATTGTAGACTTTCCTGGTTAGTACTTAGATTATTATTGCTCTCCGATGTTGAAATGAAAGATATATTTTCTTCCTTCTGTTCTATAGCATGAGCAGCGGCATTTGAACTATCTTGTTTTCTATTTCTATTGTTTCGTTCTCTCCAGTTTCCACCGCGATTGTTGTTTTGATGATTCTTAGATATTCGTAAGAACATGACATAGCAGTTATGATGTTGTTTTATTTTACATTAACAGTATTTATATTTTATATACAGTATGTGAATGTTTACACATATATAAAAAGATTTGCCCTCTTATAGAACTATCAACATAGTATTACAACACACTCCCTTAAGAGGGTGAATATAGAAACAAACAATATTAAGTAAACAGCATATGAGAACATAAAAATGATCAACATAATAAGTCTCAGGTATTAGCACTCTTCTGACTAGTGTATCAGAATACTCTTGTAATAGTAGAACTTTATAGCTGGCAAAAGTTTAGTGAAAATATCAGCCAACTGTTTATCAGTCTGACAGTACTTCAGATCAAACCAACCTTGTTTCATTTCATCGGAAATAAAATGGTATCTTACTTCGATATGCTTACTATTTCTTGAGATTTGTCCAGATTTTATCATTTTTATAGCTGACTGGTTGTCACCATTCAAACTGGTGTTTATTTTGAAGTCTGTAAGTTCTTCTAATATATTCTTGATGTATTCCGTTTCTTCTACACATTGCGCTGCGGAAATGTATTCGGCTTCAGTAGTTGAGAGTGCAACTACGTTTTGTTTTCTTGAGTTTTCTTCTTCGGCAGCGAGCCTAGATTTCAGATTTTCTAGTGTTTTTTGATCTGTAGCGGATGAATCCCATGCACTACTAAAAAAGCGAAACTCTTCTGGTAGAGCAGCAATTATTCTTGTGATCAACATTGTGTCTGTAACGCTTTCTTCTATTCTCTTGAGTCTAAAGGCTACATGTTGCAAATTAGCAATATTTGTCATGATTTGACAGAATGCGGGTCTTGGCATTGATGTCCACTGTAGTTAGGATGTACCTTCTTGCTTGTGCATCCCTCTATACCTATTCAGCCAGCTTCTTTTCATCTTCGCCTTCAGCTGGTTTAATCTTCTTACCATTTACATAGTCAATAAGACCTCTTGCCACAAAAAGGGTTTGAATTTCAAGTTCCCACAAAGGAAACGATGCGGCATCTTTGAGCACAGGCAATCGGTCTATTTCTTCTTTCACCATTATATCGTATATTGATGTTTTATCACTCTGGGCCCATAACCTGTTGTTTATAAAGTTATTTTAGTATTAGATATTCAGGATGTTTTTAGATATTCGTAAGAACATGACATAGCAGTTATGATGTTGTTTTATTTTATATTTGACATTAACAATATTTATATTTTATATACAGTATGTGAATGTATGCAAATATATAAAAATATTTGCCCTCTTATAGAACTATCAACATAGTATTACAACATTCAGACCTTTTTTGTCCCACTTTATTACATAAATAACATTTGTACATGCAGTTGGACGATGACTTATTACCTCTAAAATTCCCTCTACCTCGATGGCCTCCTTGGTATGCTAGATTACCTCGGGAACTTACAAAAGCTAAATTTTCCGTTTCTGTCCTAGTTTTAAATTGACGTGACTCTTCCAACAATAATTTATTCTCTACAAAATCAAATTCTGATTTTGATCAAACATTATATCTATCGCAGTCACTACAGCTTGATATGATTCTGGCATTGAGGATAACAATTGTAGTACAAGTTCATTTTTTTCTATTTTACTTTCAACGACCCTAAGTTCACAAATGGTTTGTTCAAATTCGGTAACATATTCCCTTATAAAATTTTCTTCGTTATATTTTATATTTCTCAATTTGCGTTGTAATACAACTTGATTCGAGATTCCTTTCTTCGCATAAGTGTTAGTAAATGATGCCATAATTTCCTTTGCTAAAGTTTTACCTTTCAGTGTCTCTAGAATGTTATCTGCCACATATTGGATAATGAGTGTTCGTGCTTTTATCACATTTTTCCTGTACCTAGCTAATTCATCAGTGTTGGATTTGTATTAATAATTAATGTACTTGTAGCCCCATCTATGTTTGACTTATTAAGCCCTATTTTATGGCGTATGTCATTTTACCATTCTACTTGAAATAAATTTAGTCTTGTCGAAACTCTATAACGAGCAACAGCGTTTTATTTACAGTCCAGTTATTTCTTCCTACCGCAATTTTTAACAACAGTTTATGGGCCCAGTGCGGGATATAAGAAAGTAAATAGCAAAAAGTTGCGGAATTCGTGAATAAAAGTGCAAGATGACGGCAAATAATTATGTTGCTAGTGTTCCTAAGCTATTAGGAAAGGAAAATTACGATGAGTGGTCATTTGCCGCCGAGAATTTTCTTATCATTGAAAATCTCGAAGGTTGCATAAACGGGACCGAGACGGATGTAACGAAGATCGCCAAAGCAAGAGCAAAGCTTATATTGACGATTGATACTTCGTTATATGTACACATCCGGGATACAAAGACAACCAAGGATCTATGGGACAAACTCAAAGAACTGTTTGATGATTCTGGTTTTACGAGACGCATAGGTTTGTTGCTGAGTCTCATTTCTTTGCGCTTAGAAAACTGTAACTCGATGGGCTCGTATGTGAATCAACTTGTTGAAACAGCTCAGAAATTGAGAGGGGCAGGCTTTCAAATAAATGAGGAATGGATTGGATCACTTTTATTGGCAGGATTGCCCTAACAATTTGCTCCTATGATAATGGCTATAGAGCATTCTGGAAAAGCCAGTACTACTGACGCCATTAAGACGAAGCTTCTTGATATGGAATTGGATTTCAAGGCCGGCAGTGCGTTTGCGCAAAAAGCATATAGCAAGAAACCGAAAAATGGAAACCGAGATGGCAACGCTGCGGGTAGGTCAAATGAACTCTCAAATGTCAAAAATCGAAATGCCATTACATGCTATGGTTGTCATCAAGTTGGGCATTTCATAAACAAGTGTCCGAATCGGGGCGAAAACAAACAAAAAACCGATGAGAGAAAACCCAAAAATGCTTTCAGTGCAGTCATTTTAGATGGACAGTTTAATAAGGAAGACTGGTATGTGGATTCCGAAGCAAGCACACATATTACAGTGCATGAAAGTGCTATTCAAGATTATAAGCAAAGTGATCTCAGAGAAATTATTGTGGTCAACAATACAAAAGTGCCAGTAAAATGTATGGGAAATGTTAATTTACCAAAAAAAATTGGTTATTGATAAGTAGGGGTGTTGGATTTGTATCAATAATTAATGTACTTGTAGCGCCATCTATGTTTGACTTATTCTTTGGCGTATGCCATTTTACCATTCTATTTGAAATAAATTTAGTCTTGTCGAAAATCTATAACGAGCAACAGCATTTTATTTACAGTTCAGTTATTTCTTCCTACCGCCATTTTTAACAACAATCAATTTTACTTGCTTTTGGTGGATCTTCCGTTAGAACATTCAATAACTCTTGCTGTTCAAAAAGTAGCTTTACACGAAACTCCGATTTTGAGAAAGCAATGCTATCGAATGATTTTACGTAAAATAAATTCTGTTTATCTGCCATTTTCATATGCAATGCTTTTTCTTATTATTTCGCCCAATTTAAACGTGGACTGGGCCCATAACCTGCAGTTATAATAGTCCAAGTGAAAACAAAGCAGCAATCAAATAACACTCTTTAACTACCTACTAAAGGTTTATTTCATACATAACGTTACATCACTTATCATCTAGATGTTGCTCTCATTTTTAAAAATGCAGAAGTCCTGCGCATCATAGAAACAAAGAACATAATGTTCCACAATTGAACCTGACAGATGTGTTTTACAACAAGCTGTATCAACCAGATTGTTAATAACACTTTGTTTATATTTAAGTGGTTGATGTGAGTCAAAGTTCAGATATTTTCCAGACCAGGTGTCTTTCCTGTACCAATTTCTTATAAATTTATGTTGTAAGATGACAATGATGTTTAAGAAGTTAATCGAATTGGCGTCAGGAATTTCTATGATGAATCTCTCGTGAAAAGCGTTAATATTATTAAGGATTTCATTCAGTTTGTCTTTTGGAACGAGAAGTAATATGTCATCTACGTATCTAGTTTATAAGGTAATCTCAATATTCAAAGACTTCATAACTTTATATGTATATGATTTTTTTATATTCTCAAATAATGAAATGGAAACACTAATCTAAAAATTGTTTTGATAACTGAATTTAAAATAAAAGATATGGGGGAAGCAAAAAAATGTTTGGGAATGAAAATAATAAGGGATAAGTCAAAAGGGATTATACAGTTAAGGCAGTTAGATTATGTTAATCAAATTTAAGATAGATTTAACATGCAAGACTGTAAAACCGCCAAAACACCGATGGAAACCAATTTAACTTTTGATATTAATTCTAAATGTGATGCAAAGTATCCATATCAAAAATTAATTGGCTCTCTAAGTTGTTTTAACTAGGCCTGATTTGTGTTACACAATAAGTTTTCTAAGCCTATTTAATACTTGTTATAATGATAGCCATTGGGTTCATGCTAAAAGGGTGTTAAAATATTTGCAAAGAACAAAAAATTATTGTTTAACTTTTAGTAAGGATAATAAAGATTCAGAAGGTTTTGTTGATGCAGACTGGGCGGGAGATGTCAGAGACAGAAAATCTTATACAGGTTTTGTTTTTAAACTTTCAAATGCCAGCATATCTTGGCAAAGTAGAATGCGAAAATCGGTATATCTTTCAAGTACAAAGGCTGAATATATATAATATGTTATCTACGTATCTAGTTTATAAGGTAATCTCAATATTCATAGACTTCATAACGTTGCGTTCTATAACATGGCTATTTCAGCTATGATAGCTGATAAGGGTAAACCAATGGATAGCCAAACACTTGTTTGAAAAATTTATTCATGTGAGGACTCACTAATATAGCTGATCATGTTGATGAATTCATTATTAGAAATGTTCGTGTCCACTGATTGAAACTTATCGTTCATGTACTTTAGGGCAAGGTCAAAAGGTACATTAGTGTATAAGGAAATGACATCAAGAGATATGAGTTTGTGATTGGTGGAGTCATTAAGTTTGAAATTATATAAATCTTTTACTAGTTTTGTTTAGTAGTTTTTTACTGAAAAGTTGAGATTGTCGGTGAGAAATTTGAGTTTTTTAGCCATGTAAGAAGAACTATTATATAGAGGACTGCTAACTGTCGAGACTATAGGGGGTTACTCCTAAAACTCGATTCGATTCTCTAATTCTCTATTCGACTTAGAACTTGATCCACCAAAATACCAAAATTTTCACTCGATCGAGAACACAATCTAGTTAGGCCTGATTCGCAATCTATGAAATAAATTAACAAGTGCCAAGTCATATACTTCAAGCGCAGTGACATTGAATGAATATTTTTAATAAAAATCAAAATATTCAAGGTCTTTAAACTAATGAATATAGTGTTGCCTAAAATCTTGAAATTGCTCAAGGGCATTTGCAGTCGATTGAAATTGAAATGGCTCGAAGTAACACTTCTATTGAATTCCTTGGAAGGCACACCATAAGTCGCCCAATTATGAGCTAGAAAGGTAAGAGCATCACAGGAAACTTGTAATATAATAATAATAATAAACTTATACTATCCAAAGTATTGCAGGCAATAGCCTGGTTCGATTTAATATATGCAATTTCTTAGAATGTTTACCTTTTTCAGATTTGGTTGAACTTTATTCATAATACGTTATTCTTTATAGTGTACGACAAGACACTGTTTTTTATAAAAGGTAAGGGCTTAAGTGAAACAATAAACGCCACCGTCTAGCTTTAAACATCTTGGAATTGACTTCTGTTTATCCTCTATAAACAACATTTCATTCTTCAGTTGGTGAATAAATACTGTTTAATTCCGAATGATGAGATTTTACGATGCCAATGCTTCTTCTTTTAAATTTGTGGCTGCCATAATCATAGAAAGAATACGAACATAAATTTTTATTATGTATATGATATGGAAATTTTTGTATGCATTTTTTGATCTTTGGACTATTTTATAAAAAGTATTTTCTATTTTTTTCGAATGTTGGCTATAACTCAAATTATGGAATTTTTAAATAAGGGTTACGTTTATCCCTAAAAAGGGACTTCTTCATTGTTTCTCTTAAGAATAGCTATTTTTTCTCATAATGTTGCATAAAGTGGAATTTTTGGGCCCGAAAAAAGATAGAAGAACTCATTGAACGTTATTGCATCAAAAAATTTCACAGATCAAAAATTTAAACTTTGATAAAAAAAGATGACTACCTTTGCTTACCCTGTATAATTGAATAAAAGTGTTTTCAAAGAGTTGGTTAAGAACTCACCAAGTACCGCAACTCAATATCTCTTTCCGTTCCGAAAATATCGAGATTTGAATTTGGGTAAAAATTTCCATGTTGCAATGCAACTGTTCACCAGATTATAATGTCAGTGCTCATTTTTAACCACTTTTTGGCTTTATTAATGGCAAAAGAAATTTTGTTGTGAACATTTTTTGTCTGTTAACTTATTTTGTAAAATCGATTTTTTTGAGAATATTGTTCAACTGTTTCTGTATATTTATAATGCCTGTATTTAATTGGATGTTGTTTTCCTCATCTTTTGACAGAAGTCTTGAAGATTTTTCAAATGAAGCGTTAGAATGGGAAATATAAGATTCTCTATTCTTTTTAGAAATGGGTACACTAAATTTAGAAGCTAGAGCCAAAATGAATTTGAAATCATTGGGAATATCGATATTTGTGAGGTTATTCAAGAATAAATCTGTACTCTTAAATTTAACACAAAACGATAAACTGCCGTAAATTTTTCTACTTGAAAGTGGGCCGATAAAAATTCACCTTTTGTATGATGACACCAATGTTAAGATTTTCAATACTTTCACGAAGAAGAGACTGGTTTACTCTGGGGGATGTCTTCACATTAAAATTTTTAAGTTGTGGAGGTTTCTGTCTATATATTCCTTTTAAAAATCATTCGAAAAAAATATTTCCTTATCTTCCGCCGAAAAAACAAAGGCTAAGGCCAAATATTGTGAATTTAAGGTGGAGTATGACGCTGTTGTATCAATTGTTCTGTTGAAAATAAGAGCAGCTTATCTAAAGAATACCTATATGGCAATTTTGATTGTGATATGCTGAAAAAACACCACTTACGCTAGTAACTCTTGTATTGAGTAAATGTTCTTGACGCCAAAGAAGATATGATAAGTGCAAGCCTTAGTAGCGGAATTCCTCTACGGAGGAAAGGCTTAGATATGAGAAAATTTGAGAAAATAAACTGATTAACTTGTGGACATATACCCGAGATTGCACTTATAACGATTAGTTGAGATAAACTGTCTTCCAACTGCAGTTACCTGCAAGACATTGGAGTATAGCTTTGTCACAAATAAACAGCGACCACTGATCTATATACTCAGGTAAACGACGGGCAGTCACCTGTGATACTGATGGTTCTGTCATAGATGTACGGTCCTCCTCTAGTGTTGGTATTGCCGTTTCCGTGGATTGTGCTTCCTCTGCTCCTTGTCTCTGTATCGAGTCTTCGACAAACGTTAGCGATACTGAAAAACCTGTGAATTTTATCTTGAAGATCCGGCAACCGGTTTTGAATATGGACGAATACAGGACAAAGTGGAAACTTTGGTCCCTGTACGTAGAACCTTAGGCTTCTTTTTAATAGACGCGCCAAACTTCTTGTTTTAGAAGAAAATTTTAGTTCTTCTGTGAAACTCTGCCCAAAAATGAAAGAATCTATGGAACAAGTCACCAGAATATCCTTGTCGGAGTCGTCTAGACATGGAACAATTAGAGATCGTCTATGCTTTGAGAGAGAATGAAAAGTATCTGCCACAAGCTTCATTAGATCCCCTAATTTCTCCAACTGCTGTAAGTAGATGATGGCGTGCAGCTGCTAACTGTTCCTGAAGTTTTGATAAAAATATATCCTGGCTCAATGTCTGTGTTAAACAAGTCTTAATTTTACGACTTATCTCTGGTGGTTTCACACCGTCTTAAAATAGGATATTGTTCCTAGGTTATTTTTTGTCCATCTGTATTCCAGCCATTTGACGAGAAAACCGAAAGTAATTCTAAAATATTGGAATTTACCTATGGCCCTAAACTGCCCGGTGTTTTCTTTTCTAACAGGGCCAATAAACCATTAGGTGGCTGCACCTAATCTGATTTTGAAAGAGAGGCAAGGTGGCAGGTCATTTCGTAGTCATCGTCACTAGGTTGAGACTCATCAGAAAATTACGAGCCGCCCATTGACAAATGAACTTGTGTGAATTTATTGACGCCTTTGCTGAGTAACGAAACACGTATAAACATGAAATACGGTGAGATGTTTATAAACAAGCGATAATGCGACGTAGCCGACGTCGCTCTACGGCTCGAATATTTTCTTAAATGCTCTGGTGGGACTGCACAGAAATTATTATGTTGATGTTGATGTTGAAGTTGATGTTGATGTTGATGTTGATGTTGATGTTGATGTTGATGTTGATGTTGATGTTGATGTTGATGTTGATGTTGATGTTGATGTTGATGTTGATGTTGATGTTGATGTTGATGTTGATGTTGATGTTGATGTTGATGTTGATGTTGATGTTGATGTTGATGTTGATGTTGATGTTGATGTTGATGTTGATGTTGATGTTGATGTTGATGTTGATGTTGATGTTGATGTTGATGTTGATGTTGATGTTGATGTTGATGTTGATGTTGATGTTGATGTTGATGTTGATGTTGATGTTGATGTTGATGTTGATGTTGATGTTGATGTTGATGTTGATGTTGATGTTGATGTTGATGTTGATGTTGATGTTGATGTTGATGTTGATGTTGATGTTGATGTTGATGTTGATGTTGATGTTGATGTTGATGTTGATGTTGATGTTGATGTTGATGTTGAAGTTGATGTTGATGTTGATGTTGATGCTGATGTTGATGTTGATGTTGATGCTGATGTTGATGTTGATGTTGATGTTGATGTTGATGTTGATGTTGATGTTGATGTTGATGTTGATGTTGACGTTGATGTTGATGTTGATGTTGATGTTGATGTTGATGTTGATGTTGATGTTGATGTTGATGTTGATGTTGATGTTGATGTTGATGTTGATGTTGATGTTGATGTTGATGTTGATGTTGATGTTGATGTTGATGTTGATGTTGATGTTGATGTTGATGTTGATGTTGATGTTGATGTTGATGTTGATGTTGATGTTGATGTTGATGTTGATGTTGATGTTGATGTTGATGTTGATGTTGATGTTGATGTTGATGTTGATGTTGATGTTGATGTTGATGTTGATGTTGATGTTGATGTTGATGTTGATGTTGATGTTGATGTTGATGTTGATGTTGATGTTGATGTTGATGTTGATGTTGATGTTGATGTTGATGTTGATGTTGATGTTGATGTTGATGTTGATGTTGATGTTGATGTTGATGTTGATGTTGATGTTGATGTTGATGTTGATGTTGATGTTGATGTTGATGTTGATGTTGATGTTGATGTTGATGTTGATGTTGATGTTGATGTTGATGTTGATGTTGATGTTGATGTTGATGTTGATGTTGATGTTGATGTTGATGTTGATGTTGATGTTGATGTTGATGTTGATGTTGATGTTGATGTTGATGTTGATGTTGATGTTGATGTTGATGTTGATGTTGATGTTGATGTTGATGTTGATGTTGATGTTGATGTTGATGTTGATGTTGATGTTGATGTTGATGTTGATGTTGATGTTGATGTTGATGTTGATGTTGATGTTGATGTTGATGTTGATGTTGATGTTGATGTTGATGTTGATGTTGATGTTGATGTTGATGTTGATGTTGATGTTGATGTTGATGTTGATGTTGATGTTGATGTTGATGTTGATGTTGATGTTGATGTTGATATTGATATTGATGTAGATGTTGATGTTGATGTTGATGTTGATGTTGATGTTGATGTAGATGTTGATGTTGATGTTGATGTTGATGTTGATGTTGATGTTGATGTTGATGTTGATGTTGATGTTGATGTTGATGTTGATGTTGATGTTGATGTTGATGTTGATGTTGATGTTGATGTTGATGTTGATGTTGATGTTGATGTTGATGTTGATGTTGATGTTGATGTTGATGTTGATGTTGATGTTGATGTTGATGTTGATGTTGATGTTGATGTTGATGTTGATGTTGATGTTGATGTTGATGTTGATGTTGATGTTGATGTTGATGTTGATGTTGATGTTGATGTTGATGTTGATGTTGATGTTGATGTTGATGTTGATGTTGATGTTGATGTTGATGTTGATGTTGATGTTGATGTTGATGTTGATGTTGATGTTGATGTTGATGTTGATGTTGATGTTGATGTTGATGTTGATGTTGATGTTGATGTTGATGTTGATGTTGATGTTGATGTTGATGTTGATGTTGATGTTGATGTTGATGTTGATGTTGATGTTGATGTTGAAGTTGATGTTGATGTTGATGTTGATGTTGATGTTGATGTTGATGTTGATGTTGAAGTTGATGTTGATGTTGATGTTGATGCTGATGTTGATGTTGATGCTGATGTTGATGTTGATGTTGATGTTGATGTTGATGTTGATGTTGATGTTGATGTTGATGTTGATGTTGACGTTGATGTTGATGTTGATGTTGATGTTGATGTTGATGTTGATGTTGATGTTGATGTTGATGTTGATGTTGATGTTGATGTTGATGTTGATGTTGATGTTGATGTTGATGTTGATGTTGATGTTGATGTTGATGTTGATGTTGATGTTGATGTTGATGTTGATGTTGATGTTGATGTTGATGTTGATGTTGATGTTGATGTTGATGTTGATGTTGATGTTGATGTTGATGTTGATGTTGATGTTGATGTTGATGTTGATGTTGATGTTGATGTTGATGTTGATGTTGATGTTGATGTTGATGTTGATGTTGATGTTGATGTTGATGTTGATGTTGATGTTGATGTTGAT